>VZSZ01002978.1:0-19861 GCA_013398815.1 Ibidorhyncha struthersii | reverse complement strand
GCTTGTATCTAGACTCCTGGGAGAGCACAGAATGTTATTCTGTCACCCCTCTGCCTGAGAAGAGGGTACAATCAGGTATCTACATGGCTTGGTCCTCACTTTGCTAATCCTTGGGTCCCTGAAGCCTGCCTCAGTCAGAACACCACCTTTGTTTTCTACATTTCCTCCTTAAATAGCTAATTACACCCTTAAGAAACTAGCCTGATCCCAGTTCTAAGTGTGGCATAGTCTTTGCTGGGGAGAGAAATAAATAGGTCAGAATTCATGAGATCATGTTCAAAACCAAGGTATAATAACAAATGACTGCAGCAAGAATGTTTTCATCACAATTAACCTGCTGCAATTAGTTGTCCATTTTGATGCATTTATACCCATTTTGAAGAGGATCTCATGTGAGGCTTGTCTGACATGAGAAAATGCTGAATTTAGCTTTCTCCCGTCAAGTTTCTCCTTCAGAAATTCTCGCATTTCTAAAGTTATTATTGAAAAAGTCCCAGTCTGTTCACTTTTGATAATTCTGTGAAGGAGAAATGCAAGTGTAGCCACTGGTGATGCCTGAGCATGGTGAACAGCTTCAACTGAGTGCACGTGGTTGGGTTTGAGGAGATAGGATTGCCAGACCTGAGTGTCGTAACAGAAAGGTCAGATATTAAAATGTGTGAGGAGCTGATCTCTCACCACTGAATTTGTGATCAACAATAATCTGCCTCCTGTTAAACAGGCCTGAATGTATAAGATCTTAATTACCTTTCTTTGCCTTGCAAATCAGCCCGGGTTCTTTCAGGATCCTCCTAAACTAATACAGAAGAGGATGATCTATGAAGCCCTTTCTCTGTGCATTATATACACAGAGACTTACCAGAATAATATGTCTGTTATATTTTACTGTGTAAAACCATGGGAATGGTCTAGATCAGGACTTGAAGCCCGATGCAACACCCTCACCTGCTGCTATCGTGCCTTGGAAGATAAAAGGAGCAGGAGGAAAGACAGCCAAGTTCGACTGTGATCCCCAGTGCTTTCTCCATCACCTTTGGTGATGTCTTCAGGCTGTGACTCTCAGAGCATGTTTGCTGGATATTATTTTGGCATTAATAACTAGCAGCCTTCTCAACTCTTCCTCCACGTTCCTTACCCTGTTCCTTTCCTCTGCACCATTTCTGTACCATCTCTCCTCTACGTGTGCTCAGGCTTTGATCTGTATTTCCCTTCGTATACACCCTGCTCTTCTAATATAAGGAAAGGCAAAATTCATATTCCCCAAACAGATCAAGCCTCCAAAAGAAAATCAAGCAAATGAGATAATAATGAGCATAAACCACTTCCACATTACTGTAGCTGGATGCATTTTCTTTTATTTTCACCCTCTCATTTTGTTTATATGCTAGAGTTGGTTGAAAAGTGTTTAATTTTATTAGATTTGGGCATTTGCCCAGGGAATTTGGATTCTCTCTGTAAAAAGTGTACCTTTCAGAGTAAAGGTACTCATTTCTGTGGTTTACTTGATGCCTTTCTTCTCCCTACTTGGCAGACTTTTGTCTCACACAGCACCTCTCTCACCATATGTCCTTTCTTGGTGCACTGTTGTGGCAGAACATTAAGAAGTTATCTAGGACACTACACTAGATTGGCATAGCAGCATGAATTGCCCAAACAACAGCTCTTCATAGATGCAAGCTAACATTTCTCAATAGAAATTTCATTAATGCCACTGGTGCTGCTATGCAGTACTGGTTATGTGTCTGTGTGGCGTCAGCTCTTCAGATCAATCTTCCCTCTGTTTGGAGCCCTAGAAGGCAAAGATATCCTATGAGCAGCTTTATGGCGAGGAACTTTTGGGACGTGACACTGAGGTTATATTTGATATGTTTCAAAAAGAGCTAATGGTTCTGGTACGTGATATCTTATGGGCATTTTACACAGATGATTACTTGGCACATTTATGGTCTTTATCAGTCACAAAGAGTTGCACAGAGCAAAATGTGGCAGATGGGAAGTAGAAAGAGATAAATATTTAAGTTGCTATGTGAAAAGCAGATAAATAAAAATAATATGTCTTGTGAAAGTCAGGTCGTGAAATAATGAGCCCTACTTTTGTCGGTGGAAAACAAGAGACCTCTGTAGTGCAGCTGACATCCTGAGGAGGTCTCTGATGCCACCGTCATCTTGGGTTCCCATTTCTGAGAAGCTATCTGACTCTGTCCAAAATATATCCATGCATATAAACAAGGCTTTTTATTTTTGAAACACGTGAAATAATTTAGTACAAACTAGAAAATAACTTCCAAATGCCCTCTCTTGCCTGCATTCTTCTGAGAACATCTGGGGAAGATAGCACATACTTTTCTTACAGAGAAAATGAAAATGTCATTGTTTTCCCCAAATGAATTTGAAAAATTGATTTTGAAAAATCAACCCCTCCCATATCAATACATCATACGAGAAACCAGTCACCTCTACAGAAACATTTATTGGTTTCCATCATGTTGCATCGTTTAAAAGATGAGACAGCACGCTCTGCAGAGTGCAGAACTTCCTCTCTTCTCCTCTCTACTTTAATTGCATTTCTGTTCTCAGCATTACGTAACTTTAAAGGCATGTTATAAATATTGTTCTGCGTCATAGATCATGTCCATAATTTATACAGCATTTTCGCTTTGACATAGTCTCCTAAAGAAAAAGCAAAACATGGGAAATTAAAATAAAAGAAGCCAACCTGCCCATTTGAAAGACATTTTATTTTGCAGAAGCCGATTTGATGTATTTTGCATAGCGGGATTATTCTGCAAAGTCAGTTTGGAAAAGTTTGATTAAAACCCCTGAAATCTTTTCAAGTCAGAAAACATATTATTCCATGTAATTGGTTTTATTGTATTATTTTAAATTCATGGCTGATTCCCACCCAGAGTAAGGTAACCAGATTAACAGTCATGGGGAATGCCACGCTGAGAACACAGGCAGGTGAGAGAACAACCAGCTTAATTCCATGAGTTCTACACACTAGAGCAAAAAAAGGGGGGTGCCACGGGTACATATGTTTGCTCTTTTCTCAATTTGCTCCAGCAAGTTAAAAGTTCAACTACTATGGCAGAGAATAGGGTCATAATCCCAACACACGTTACTCCTTGTTACAAAATCCTTACTATTGATAGGGAGTGTTTTGCGCGATTAGCAACCTTGCAATCTTGCCTACATTTTCCCATTGGTTTTGCTTATGAAATGATAACTTTGCAACCTATCACCTGTGTTGTTTGGTGTATAAATATATTAATATTTGTCTTACAATTGTCTCTGAGTCTCATGTGGCTGATCCAAAAGTGACCTTCATTTTGAATTTCAGTAATGAATGGAAATAAATATTTAGTTAACATATTTTTCTAAAAATGGCCTTAACATTAGCATATCAAATGCTCGGGGCATCCACCTTCCTGCAGAATGGAAGTTCTGAAAGCTTTTGCCCAGAAAGGTAATTTTTTTTGACATCTTCACCTGAAACACAGCAGTTCAACATCCCTGACTTATGGTTTCTTTTGATTTTTTTTAACCATATGTCTTTATTAAAATAAATTTGCGTATTGTATTGTAGGCTCTGTAGTTCAAGTTCCCGTTCTCTCTTGGGGGCGGGGTTCTCTGGCTGGACAACATCTTACCATGATGTACCCAAAGTCTAGTGATTCCCAGGACAAACTTTCTTGGGAAAGAATCAGTATGGGAGGTGCATGTGCAGGTGGGATGGATCTCATCTAACTGTTCTGGTAATGTACAAAGCATGAGAAGGCACTGACAGTTTTTGCTGATGGCGCAGACCTGGGTACATCATTGGTACAGAAAAGGTCATGATTCGCACAGGAAAAAGCAGATGGCCATGAATATTGGTGCATAGAAAGGGGATGGGTGGCACGTTTGCTCAGAACAGGGTAAGAACAGCAGTGTCTTACTTGATTGCAGGTTGGCTGTGAGTTGATAGCGTGGTATGACTGTGGAGAAAACAAATGTCATCCTACAGTTTATTGAGGCACTTCTAACAGAGGCTGACTTCTAACATCACGAGATAAGAGCTCGCTGAGAACACACTGCGAAGCCTAAACTGGAAGTAAAATTGCAGAGGATGCCTGCTGGGGTGGCTGTGAATGGGAAGCCTGTCTTATGTGTGGAGACCAAGACAATTTGTCTTTCTTAACTTAGTTGTGAGAAGACCAGGAAGAAGATAATTATGTTCTTTATGCATAATTCAGGGCCAAGTGGCCAGAGTACAGAAGGCCAATATAAGCTGAGCGACCATCCTGGCACGAGAACAAATGGCTCTGAGCAAACATGTGCTGTGAATTGGAAGAGTGAGGAAAAGTATCAGTAGGAATAATGGAAACTGGAAGCTGAACAAACTTTAAAACAGAGCTGGTAGATATTTTAAAAGGATTACATGGTGTGATTGCCTGCTTTGGTGACTCGAGAGGTTCATTACGGTCCTGTGTTCTGCTTCCTTTCAGCCAACATAGTCCTTCCCTGGACGCCAGCCCTTGGAGGAAACAAGGTCTAAAAGAGAGTTCCTAGGATAAAATGTCTGCCCACAGATCAATCGCACGGGTTGTGCCAGTGGCCCCTTTGCACGTCTTAAAGGATCGTGACTGTGCCTGTTGCGTCTCAGTGGAGCGCTTCTCTCTGGTCCCAGTCACGCGGCATCTGCCACAGGTTTGCCAGGAGCTGGGTAGAAAACTTCCATTTCATGTTCTCCATATGGCTGCTGTCTAGCACATGACATCACCTAAATGCCCGTAGTCCTGGCTCTCCTCTCAAAAGGCAGAATGATTAGGGAAAAAATAAACTAAACCTCCTCCCTCCTCCCCCTCACCCCTAAAAAACATGCGAAAGTCAAAAGTCTTAATGAATTGTGTTAACTCAGGAGCAATGACCCATCTTCAGGGTTCATAATTTGTTACGGATACTTAATTGAAGAGTTGGGGGGTTTTGTGTGTTTTTGTTTGGGTGGGAAGCCCACAATTCCTGTTAATGCTTTGTAACGTACTTTGTGACATGTGGTAACGCTAGGGAGAATAAAGACCAGGAAACATACGCAGCCGACAGGCAGGGCCAGTCGTTTTCCTCCTGCCAAGTAGGCTGCCTTCATATGTGTTTCTGGCAGTGAGCTGCATGACACCTCAGGTTCCCTCCCGTGTCTTTCCAAGAGTAACAGAGATTTTCTTCCTTGCAAAGGAAAAATGAAATCATGACAAAAAGTAATAAAAGCCATCATCCCAAGGCATTCNCAGAATTATTTTGTTACAGATTATTACTGGGTGCTGTAGTTTACCATTATGTATTTTATTTTGAAGTGTTTCATTTCTTTAAGGTGGTGACCTTCAGTATGCTGAAAGCATAACTGGATGATCTTACCCGACTTTGTACAGCCTGGGTAACCTTATGCAGGTTTCAAGCAGCGTAAGCCGCTTCTAAGACATTTTGAGAACATGGTTTACTAATTAAATTTTTGTGTTGACTTTACTCTTTAACAGTGCCTGCATGGGTGCAATGTGGGGGAGTGCTGGTAGAGTCCCTGCAGTGCAGAAGGAGCTGGCAGCAAGGTGGGTGGTGGTGTACTGGAGCTCTCCTGCAGTACAAATGTTGGGAAGATGGGTCCCAAGCCCACCCAAGTAATGAGCCCATCCACTTTCTTACATATTTATTATTCCAGCAATGGCATAAACTGGCTTTCCCTTCTCTCTGATCCGAGATGACTCTAGTTATTCCACCCTCTCTCAGAAAATTACTTTTTCTTTCTTTCTCTTTCCTCAGGAGGGTCTTCACCTCCCCGGTCTCTCAACATCTCTTTGTTCTTTCTCTTCTGTACTTTACAGTCCCCTATGGTCCTTAAAATTCTACTACGCCACGCAGTCCCCTGAGCTCCCTGTCAGCTCTTCCTTGCACACAGCATCTTCACTAGTTTTTGTAACTCCTTCCTCTTTATTCTCTGCGGTCTCCCCACACATCCCTATTTTCCTTCTGTCTCATCCTTCTCCTACATGCTTTATGATCTCTTTGCCAGTGCAAAGTAGTTCCCAGTAATGTATTTACTGCTCTTTTAATCATTTCTAACAATTAAAGTGTCACGAGTGGCAGGACTTGCCTAAATAGGTGACAATTCAAAGATGAGACCCTAATTCTCTTTTTAAAAATACAATCCAATTTGTCTCCTCTCCCAGCTTTGCCAAAACTATAAACTACTCTGTCTTACATTTCACGTATATGATCTCATGTCAGAGAAGTTTTCTGGAAAATCTGAGACAAATTGGATGAGGCATTTTTGGATTCGTATAGAAACTGAAGCGTTCTTTTAAACAGATTTTTTAAAATTTTTTTTTTTTTTTTTTACTTTTTTTGGCTTGTCATGACTCAAAAGCAACACGGGCTGGAAAATTCCAGATCTGCCAAGACCATGGGTTTTCTCCACAGACTCTAGGTTTTCAGGTTCTTCTAGGGGCCCAGAGAGTAAAATAAGTAAAAGGGGCATTTTTTTTCGGTTGGTTGTCTTTCTTCTTTCCCTGCTTGATGGAGGACTGCCAGTTGGAGCTGCGATTTGTAGTGAAGGACAAGCTCCCATGTAATTACCTATTACCTCTCAATTGCAGAAACAGGGTTAGGGGCCAGAGAAAGAGCTGACCAAATTGAACCATGTCCCTGCGTGTCCAATGTCAACCTTTTTTATGATTACTGAATACTGGTTGTTGAATGTGTCATATTAGCGCTTTATCAATAGGTGGTTTTTCAGCTTGAGTTCTGAGTTGATAATACTGAAATAAGGGTTTCTTTGCTAATAAAAAATATTTTTCTCCCAGCAAAATAAAAAATCGTTTCAAGACGCCTTTTTTTTTCTTTAATATGAAAGTAGAGAATTAATTTCAATTTTGTGAATTGGTTTTTAATTCTTAAGAATACTATCTACCAGGGCAGTAGGCAAATTTCAAAACAAAATATTCTGAGGAAAAATAAAAATGCTTGTCTAGAAAAATGTCCAAATTATTTTTTTCCTCTCCTACCAAAAAAATCTCTGCAGACTTGCTAAATTCAGTATGAATTTGTGAATAGTTTTGATTAACCTCAAATTATATTTTTTCTGGGAAAACATGTTAATTATTTCTGCCCATATCTTTTGTAGCTCTATTTTACAATACTTTTCTCTGATGATCTCATCAACGACTGGTGCCTGTGACTAGTTTGGTATATGTTTATTAGCTAAGCTAAAAAAACCCTATGCATGCTGTAAGAACATTGCTTGCTGATTTTTATGAGCCTCAAGAAGCCCATCCCAGGCAGCTATGACATATTTAAAATTTTGTGTAGCTTCCCTTCTTGGATACAGCATATGCTGAACTCTCAGTGGGTGTGGAGGAATTTACCCAAGCAGTGATAAACACTGAGGAGGTGATTGGGAGCTCTGTATATCCGATTTTCCTCTGTGAAAACAGCATCAATCCAAAGATTCAGAAGGCTTTGTCAGCTGTAGTTGAGCTTCTCAGGTCATGGGCGCTCTCTCCCTGTGCAATCAGTAAGCTATGAGTGTGGGTTTTATTCTTTGCATGGTCAGTTCCTTTCAGAAGAAGAGGAAACGGTGCTTTGAGAGGGTACATAGTATGCTAAAAATAAAGCATAAAATAGTATAAAATGTGATTTGTTTTATCTTGGGAGTGAGTATAGTGGAGAGGAAACTCTCCGTCTTTTCTTGCTCCCCTTTTCCTCCTCTGTCATATAAAAACTGATAACTCACGAGTACTGTGGATATAGTCTGATATATATGGCTAGAGCTTTGCGAGGGGTTAAGCTGGAAGTAAGGCTTGCATGATTTTTTTATTATGGACAAGTTGGCAATGAGGGGCAGTGTGATGCAGCGCTGCTAAGAGAACAGTGTGACTTGTAAGGACAGAATACGACCACAGCAGCCAACAGAGATTTCATGTCCCACCCTGGTGTTTAAATTAGGTCTTGCTCTGGCCTTTCGCACCAGAATAATTTTATTCTAGAAAGGGGTGATATTTCTTCCACAGAAAAACCAGCACTCCAATAATGTAAATTAAATTAAAATTAAAAAAATATTATTCATGTCTGAAGAAGGAAAAATAATAGTGAAAAGACCAGCGTTTAAAATAAGTAGGTTTAATGGGAAATTTAGCAAGGTAACTTAAAAATCTAAACGCCCGGAAAGTTCAAGATCTCAACAACCCTTACTCTGCTTTCGTCTCATTGCACGTCTTCCATTTATAATAATGAAAAAAGCCCACATAGATTTGCAATCCCTCTGTGCATTGGCAAGATGAACCATCAATGTGCATCATATGTGATTTAAAGACATCTTAAGCACCCACCCAGGACATATGGAGATCTATGCAACCAGAAACTATCTTCCAACTCTTGTATCTGTGGCAAAATCTTGACCTGTATGTTTCACGTAAGGAACAAAGATTCCCAGCTTCCCATTCAAATTCCCCCTTCCGTGTACTGAAAATATTAAAACAATTTAATCTCCTTACAATCCCCAGCGGTGCCCTTTAAATCAGCTTTTCATTGGGAATTGACTACATACTTTCTGTAACATAAACTGAAATTTGGGAGTTGTAAGCTGCCAGCGAAATATGAAGGTATGCTACATTTGCCCAGATATATAAGATATGACAAGATTTAATATGTATTAAATTTAACAGGTGCTGTGATCTCCTGCGTAGATACACAATATTCAAAGGCGTACTCCAGAGAACTCTGCATTCCCTGCTAGTTCTGCATTTCTGTCCTTTCCAGCACATTTTTGTCTGTAATCTTACCTCCCATTTCTTACAATTCAGATTCGTTTTATTTAAGCAACATTATCTATATTTCTATCAAGTTCCTAAATTACAGGCAACATATGCAACCTTAGCTCCAGCTTCCCAGAAGTGTTAGCTGGGGTAATTGCAAACTGTTTCGATAAGCTGTAGACTTTGACAGAAACAGAACAAAACTTGGATGTCACATTTCTCACCCAGTCAGAAAAGCTGTTTCTCTCACATGCTTACTATTTGAACCTTTAGGTGGAGAAATTTTAGGGAGGAGGTGGATGGGGAGAAAGAAGAATGGTTTCATTTTTGTGAAAGCTCCTTCGACTATGGAGAATCACCCACTGCTGCCTTGCGGCTGGGATGTAAAGCCAAACATGTCAAATGCTGTCAAATATGAGTGATCACATTTTACACGTCTCACACGCTCTTGAACGTCGACAGTAGGTGTAAGGCAGCACAACACAGGGAATAAGATGCTGAACTATTGGGACGTAGGGCCCCTCTTGAGCTTGCCGGCAAAGCTCAAAAGTCCACATTAATCTAAAAATTATAGGTCTTTCTGTAGTGCCCACACTTTGATCTCGCTGGTACTGCAGGTTCTATGTCCCAAATAGTGATGCTTAGTTTTTCTAATATCTAACCTGTTCAGACATTAATAAAGACACCACCCCCACCCCCATACTCACAATCATGTTATGTGTTTTCTGAACATACAACACACCCCCTCGGTCACTCAGGACTCCCACATCCACTTGTCCTTTTGTAGCTCAAGGAAACCGCAGTGAGCTTTCCAACGCAGTTTTTGGTGGGGATCTGCCAGCTGGTGAGAGGCAGGTTCTCTGAAAGTTTGTTTTCCCTCTTCCGTCAAAGGAGGACGTTGAAACATCACTTACTGAGAAATCTATTTGAGAGGAAAATGTCATCATCTCAGTGGGCTAAATAGAACCATATTTTACTTTCTGTCTGGATCAGTATTTTTAAAAAAGAGCAAAATTTTCCATTGAGGATGCCCTGTGTGCAGAACGAAGGAGACTGCTCACCACAAAAAGAGAGACACTTTTAGGTGTAAAGAAGCTGCATGTGGCTAAAAGCTGAATATTGGCCTATTAAAAACAGAGGAGGGAAACCAAAGACTAGACCACTGTAAACACAAGGCACTGATGATGTTTCCAGAGATCTTAAGGCCCAGAGGAACCACTATGACACTGTAGTCTAGGCTTCTCCATAAGATAGTCCAAGCAGTTGCACTCGGTGGTTCCATCAATAGAACAGTATCTTCTGCTTTATCTCTACACTAGCTTTTAGAAGTACATTTAATTTTTTATTTGAAAGTCTCACCTGATGAAGAGTTGTTTGGGTAGGTGGTTTCAATGGCTATTTTCATGGACGAGAATGTGTATCTTATTTATACCCTGAAATGCTCTTCCTTCAGTTTCCAGTTAGTGGATTTCTTTTTACTTTTACCTGTCTTTTGCTGGAAATCTTTTCCCTATGAACATCCTTTTAAGGATTGCATCACAAAACTTCCACTTGTATAAACTAACCGGGATGATGTTTTCTCACTGTAGAGAAGACCATGTCACTGAATTTCATATGAAAAATGATGGGAACACCTGAGGTTCCTTTCCAAATGTAACTTTCTACAGTTCTGTGATGGACAGTAAATCAGCTGAAATCTTTCTATCAAGATGCGATGTCATTCTAGAAGGCTGGAGTGTCTTTGTAAAAGATATCCTAAACATCAGATAGAGCTTGTTTTCATAACCTAGAAACAAACAGGAATTAAGCGCTTTTGAAACATTGTTAGATTGTGCTCCATGATCAGAATGAAGTCTCAAACACACTTGTCCCTAGCCCAGGTGGTTGTCCAGCAGAGGACCTGGGTACAGACACAACTGGTTTCCTTGAGAGGAGAAAAATGTTGATCTGGGAATGCACATTAGATGTGGAGGGTGGAAGTGTACAAATTCTGTCTGTTGGATGTGTAAGTCGCATTCTCGGTATGGGAATCTGGTGCTCTTCTGGACTTCACTGGTTTATGGCTGCTGTGAACTGACGAGTTTATTTACTGCAGCAACAGGCTGGTTACACTCCCCTGACAAAAAAAAAAAGGAAAAATAAAGTTTAAGATTCCTTAGTGCTGGGTCCACATATGTTAGCCAAGATAATTTCAGAATCAGCAACAATATTGACTGCTAGTCCTCTCTGGAATAGACACTTCTGACAGCCACATTTGATTCTGACAATCACATTTCAAATTTATGAATCTTTCCTCTAGAAAAATGAGTCTTCTATAACAATTTCCGTTTCTGGTCTTTTTTAATAAGGCATCAACCTCCATATATATAGTGGAGGTGCTAAATCTTCCAAGGCATTAGTTTAAGAGTCGAGCCACAACAATATCATTTAGCTTTTAAAAATCAATAGAGTGCATACCTTAACCTGTATGTTATGTGATGGGTTACAGATCTGGCACAAGAGGCCCAGTGTTTGAAAGCCAAATCTGGTCAAATTGAGACTGGATATGAAGCATGTGCATGGCTGTGGAGTTAGTTAACTACTGAAGAAACTTATTTTGGGACATGGTTGATTTTCCAGTATTTGAAGACTTTAAATCAAGCCTTTGAGCATATGGAAAGGGTGAGTGTCAGGACTGGTGTAGAGAGAAATGTTTTGGGTAATTTGTTTGTCTTTCAGAGAACATTCTAGTAAAACCTACAAGTGAAGAGGATGACAGGAAACAAAGCTAGCCTCATTTGTTGGGACCACACAGTATATGCAAAATGAACAAACTTGTGTGGTCAGCCCTGAAAGCTGATGCTCACTGTACTGACAAATTCACGTTGTAATGTCACATATCTCATCTCTAGATTCTTCACACCTTTTCACAAAGTTAATTCTTTATGCTGCAAATCATACGTCTTCCCATCCCAGCGCCTGTTAGTTAATTTAAAACCATTTAGTGTAATAGGGAGCTACACAGAAAATGGGAGCGAAGTGGAGTGAGGAGCTGGGATTACTGGAAAGATGGCTATCTGTAGACTGAGAGCCTTACTGAGTCCCACAGTGTAGATATATTACTTGTCATCTTGAATGACACTTGGCACTTCAAGACCTACCAGTAATTTCCTTGCATGCTGCAAGGATCTCTAGAGCATATCCAGTGTGTTGGGGGAAAGGTGGGTCACTGTTGTCCAGTTTGGCTGAGTTTGGGCAATGTACAACCGCATAGCCTGGTTGTACTCTACAAGCCAGAATGCCATTGCTGGGGCCAGCTTCACACAGCGCTGGCTTGGGGAGTGAAGCAGCTCTGAGGGACCCCCGGCTGTTGGCTGTCCTCAAACACTGCTGTAGCTGCCCTCTCGGCTCTTGGTGAAGGGTAGTAACACCCAGATCGACACGGTGATTAACTGCCCCTCTGTTTCCCTCTTGATAAAATTCTATGAACTCCAACCGAAAAGGAGTTGGGAGGATATACTTTAATGCTGCAAATACTTTGACATGATATTAAAGTGAGTGTTTCAGGAAAACCTTCCTAAGGCAGAAGAAAATGTTAAAGGAGAGGTTTGTTAACTAAGTAACTAGATTCCTCCAGAACAGGAAATGTAGTAACACTGAGTGCACCACTTCTTAATTAAAAGTAAACAAACAAAATATCTCCACAAGAAACCCAGATGAGGAGAAAGTTTTGTGGTTGGTATCCTGTTTTAACTCTCAGGATCCACTGAACATACAAATGTAGCAAGTCACAATGTAAATCACAGAGATGAATCCCCTGTCTGAGGAGTTAAGGTATCCAGTTGAGAAACTTTACCGCATTGCCATTAATTATGAAAGACTTGATGGCTCTCTTACGGACTCGCTTTCAACAGGGATATGCCAGGGAAATGTTTGTTAGCCAGTATTTTCAGTGTTCCCACTGGCTGGCTGACAACAGATGCTAAAGTAGGAGTAAAAATTACAGAATCCTCTTGAATACGTTGATAACATTACCTAGCACAGAGACTGCCAACAAGCTAAGAGGTTATTGGAAGAACTGCAAAAAACTGTAGGCCTCTAGAGGATTTAAGATCAAAGTTATAAACCAGAAGAGTGTATAATTTTTTTCAGCAACTTTAGTAGCCTGTGGTTGAGTTATAGCATATCCTTTGCAAATCTTTTCAGTCTTGATATAAAGCATTTTTGTAATGAAATTCCCTCATCTCTCTCAGTAGGTGATTTCAGTGTTTAATTAGAAATGCTTTCTAATCTGTATTTGTAACTCTCGTAGTCTTTTCTTGCTAAATTAAAGAGCTCTTATCAGATATCTCTTTCCCACATAGGTATTTGTAGATAAGATTGAAATCCCTTCTCAATTGTCCATTGGATAAGCTAGTAGGTTTATCTCTCTTCATGCCTCACTATACAGCATATTTTCCTGACCTCATATTAGTCATGAAATTATTTTCTGAACCCCTTCCAGTTTCTGCCATCCTCACATGGGTGTGGACGCCAGAACTAGAACCATTGCTCCAATTACAACATTACTTTAGCTGTTGGCATTAACTGTTTCATTGCCGATGTCTGCTGAAATTAGAAGGATGAGAGACACACAGTTATATAGGCAGCTCCGGGAAGCAATGCAGAAGAGCCAAAGCTGCAGTCCTTCAAGGTGCCTCTGGGAAAAGCCGTTCTCTTGTCACAGGTGGTAGAGGGAACCCAGGCAGACCAGCTACCTAAGCCAAGGTTAGCCTTCGTAAGAAGCCTCAGAGAGAAAATTGCTTTGCCCATATTGTTGCTACATGCCTATCTAGCAGTGAGTAGACAGATTTTCTCAGGCAGTTGATTCAGAGAGAACCAGATTTACTCTTTGGCCATGAACCAGGTTCCTGGTTCAAGAACTTTCCTGACAGTTTTCCATGTGGGATATTATTCTGATTCATGTTTGGGCTGCAGCAATAATTCAGTCCTTCCATACAGTAATTTTATGCTTTTCTAGTTTGTTTTCTTGGAAGATCTCAAAAATGCCATAAATATTCATTGATCTACATTCACAGCAATCCAAGGAAGAAAGTAAATATGATGGCCTTAATAAGATTATTCTGAGTCTTGTTTTAATGCTGCACGTGAAATCAGTTGCAGAGAGTGAAACGGAGCCAGTTTCTCATGCAAACTACTGAGTCCATCATATCTCTCTACTTGAGACGAGAATTATTGCAGTCCACGTTGAAAATTATCTCCTCCTTTATCTATGTAAGTAGCCAACCCTGTTGCTTCATGACTCCCTTGCTGTAATCCACAAATACCTAGCTATGGGCTGGAAAGGAATCTCCAAGTATGTGACAGCCTGTTGGGATATACTTGAAGACGAGGTGTTGAATATGCCTCCTTTTTTTCAGCAGCAGGGTATTTTCCTCTCAATGTTCGAAAGAAGAAGGAAATGTGAGAATAACTGCCCCAAAAGCATAATGGAATATTTCTGGTTCGTGCATTCCTCCTTTTGGACTGCAACCCCTTGGCTTGCAGAGAAAAGCTCCAAAAGGAGAGGGCAGGGGTTTGTTTTGCAGTGTGTTTGTCTAAGCTGTGGTCCTTCGTGCTATGAGAAACCTCTCAAGCAGCTCCAGCAAGAATCTTCCTTCTGCTCCCTTCCACATCCTCCCTTATTCCTAGGTCCCCCTCCCCTTCCTCACTTTCTTTCATGTGGATCAAGGCCTGGAAAATGACAAGCCTCTTGATTAATAGATACAGAAAGTCTTCTTATGTAATTTATTTGCTTTCTGCACCTGACTAGAATCACTAGGTTTATCTGGAAAGGAAAATATATCGTCCTTCCTGACTCCAAGTGGCAGCAGAGAGAGCTGAGCATGTGATATCAAGCTGCGCATGGAAAGCAAACAAAACGCCATTTCTGTATTTTGTAAGCATCTCAGGTCATAAAAGTGTCAGCACGCTATATTTCTTGCTGGGATCCTCTCTGTTTTATTATCTGAGCCCTTTCCATTGTGTTGAATGTGCAAGGAGAGTCTCCAAAGCAGGCAACATCTGTTTCCCTGTCATGTTTTTGATTATCAGCTCCATATTCCTTGCAAGTCTCCTGCTCACATATTCCAATCAAACTCAATGGGGGCTTCAACAGCAAGGACACTTCCTTATCTCCCTTCCCCCAGACTCTCCATCCATCATTCTCACATGCTGGCCCACTAAATGCTGATGCAAGAGGCCTGTTCTTTACACTTGGGTAACACACTCATGACCTCTCCAATTTGTTTTGTTTGCTTAAGTCTAATTGCTGTGAGTATACCTGCCGCTTGCTCCTTAACACAGGGGAGGGGAGAGGAAGGAGGCAGGTAGGACATCTGACCAATGTTTGGTTTGGTACCTGTGGAGAACAGTTTTCTAATGTAGTTTTAAATTTGTTTCCCAGTTCTCTTCCCTCAAGAGGAAGTTCCTTCCCCTCTTTCTTAGCTCCCATTTGCTAAATCAATCTCTCTGTCCTTTGCCAAAAGATCTGTTTAACCATTTATGCAGGAATTTCAATTTGCAGATGGGGATTCTGCCAATAAGAATCAATTAAAACAATGGTCTTTTGCCTATGGTATTGCAGTTGCAGGATATCCGGCACACTGAGGTCTGGGAAGGCAGAGATGTCAGTTACATTGAGCTACAAGTTGTTTATCCAGTGATGTTTTGCATTTCTTTTCACAGAATGTTTTTGCATCCTTGTACAGAATGGCAATGAACAGTTGTAGGGTGATGCAACTGGTGTTGCAGCCGAGACACAGAAATGTCGGTCTGTACAAGTGAATTGTATTTATTTATTTATTTGGAGAAGAGAAGGCTCGGGGGACACCTTATAGCAACCTTCCAGTACTTAAAGGGGGCCTACAGGAAAGATGGAGAGGGACTCTTTATCAGGGACTGTAGTGATAGCATGAGAAGTAATGGTTTTAAACTGAAAGAGGGTAAACTTAGGTAAGTTACCAGGAAGAAATTTTCCACTCTGAGGGTGGTGAGGCACAGGAACAGGTTGCCCAGAGAAGGTGTGGAGGCCCCATCCCTGGAAGTGTTCAAGGCCAGGCTGGATGGGGCTTTGAGCAACCTGGGCTGGCGGGAGGTGTCCCTGCCCATGGCAGGGGGGTTGGATCTGGATGATCTTTAAGGTCCCTTCCAACCTAAACCATTCTATGATTCTATGATTTAAAGAGCAGATTCCTGCTACCATAGGTAAGTCACCCATCTATCCACATTAAATTCACATTGTGAATCCACATGGCAGAATTTTCCAGATTCAGCCAAAAATGTTGCTGACATTCATACTCAGGCTCAAAGCCTGCACAGAAGAAATGTATGCAGTCCTTAGATCCTGTATTACTATCAGTCCTGAAGTGACTGATGGACTGCTTTGGTGCCAGGCACGGCATGGCTTGCTTGCACGCTCCAGCTTAAACCACTGTCCAGATTTAGGGTCATAAACCACTGTCCAGATTTAGGGTCATTATAACTTGAAGCTAGATCTGCACAAAAAGTTTCCACCAAAGTATTCCTGCTGTCATATTTTTTATATCACCGGTTCTTTCCCTGGGATACACGTGGCTTTTGCTCTTGTGCTACAGGTCTTACGTTAGAAATTGGGTTTCAGCGGTGCTATGTGGCTTGTGATGAGGTGTATGTATGGAATAAGGCCATTTGGGCCTTTCTGTCTACACTTTCATACAGTCTTGTCCTGGACCTGGAAGAGACTGGATTTTATGTTTATGTTGATTCTTAACAGTTCCTCGTGCAGCGGTTAATGAGTGCGTGAGAGAGATTAAGGGCTCAGCAGGTCACTAACAGCACCAAACTGTCTATCTGATGAAAGGCAACAAGGACTGAATACAGAGGAAGAGCAAAAGAAAGCGGATGCTTGCAAACCACCCGTCACTGAAGATCGCTGCAGGAAACGAAAGATAAGGGTGAGGAGAAGCAGGGAGAAGAGATGGATGGACATAGCCAGGTATGGAAGACTGCAGCCTTTGTTGGTGGGCTCTCAGAGCTAAATGTGAATGCAAAGGCAGATTGTTGTGAGGGACCGCAGTGCTCAGGCAGCTTCAAAATATGAGCGTCCTAGAGAGGGAGTAGGAATTCCCAAGAAAATAAAGGGTAGGGGAGAAGAAAGGGAGCCGTAGTAAGGTGGGTTACTGGGATGGGTCAGAAGAAGATGCAGGGTATGAATAGCCTGAATGGGAATCATGGCCTGGGACAGAGAAATAGAAATGAGCAATCAGGAAGAGAAGGAGGCAACAGAAAATTTGGGGGGAGGAGATTCACGGACTGTAGAAGAGGAGGGGAAGCAGAGATTACAAAGAGCAGCAGCTTGCTGCCAGGGATCCAGGCACAGGACACAGAATACCACAGCTAAGGTTACTCATCCGCAACGTTTTGCTTATGTTTCACACACTCTTTAATTATATGCCTTTTTTTTTTTTTCATTTTTTTTTTTCATGTGAACGCTTCTTTTCCTACCTACCTCAATGGTCACAGAATCACAGAATGGTCAGGGTTGGAAGGGACCTCTGGAGATCATCTAGTCCAACCCCCCCGCCAGAGCAGGGTCACCTACAACAGGTTGCACAGGACGGCATCCAGGCGGGTTTTGAATGTCTCCAGAGTGGGAGACTCCACAACCTCTCTGGGTCAGAAATGTATTTACATAATCTACTATTTCCCGTTTTTCTACGCTCTATATAGATTTTTTTTAGTATCATTTTTGTATTTGCTGCATACTTATGTGATTGGAGCTAGCTAAAATTATTTCCTAGGCTGATTTTTTTAATTCTAGTTCGACTACATAGAAGTGTGAATGGACTCATTAGTTTCACTGGCATAACTTTCCATAATTTTTCGATTAGTTCACTTGGAAATTTCTATTAGACTCTTTCATTTAATACAGTATTTTAATAAAAGCATAATAATAAGCTTTATCCTTCAATAAAATACACGGCAGAGCGTTTGCATTAATGAAATTAAATACTTCAGCTTGACTGCCAACCAGAGAAAGCACCCAAAGGAAACGTTCCAGTTACCTTGAATTAAAAAGTGAGGGAGTTTCCCCCCCCCCCGCCCCCGCTCTGTCCCTGGGGCAAAACCTGGGCCTGAGCGCCACCCTGGGACACTTTGGTGAGCCATCGACCAATGGGGCGTGGCCACCCAGGACACACTTTCCGATTGGCTAGCTGGAAGCTGTGTGTGTTCTGATTGGCCAGCCGGGGGGTGATGTGTATTCTGATTGGCTGGCCAGAAGTTGTGAGTGTTCTGATTGGCCAGTCAGAAGTGATGCGTGATCTGATTGGCCACCGGGCTGTCCTGGCTGCCCGGGCGGGGCTGCAAAGCTGTCCTGGCTCTGTGCCCCCGGGTCTCCTGCTGAAGAGAGCAGTGATGTGCTTCTGGGTGCCATAAAAGCAGAAACAACCTCGAGCATCTGGTAAAACCACAGGAAAGGGAAAACGGCATGAAAAATTCTTGCGTTGGATAGCTGGGAGCCTTTGGGAGGACGCTGCACTTCTTGAGGCAGGAGACGGGAAGAGGAGATCGCTGATGCTGAGACCTCAAAAACGCCATTCAGCCAAACATTCAACAGAGAGGTTCTTGAGCATGGATTAGAGTTAAAATCGTGAAAGCAGCCAGCCTGGCTGCAGAAGAAACCGCACATCAAGACAGTAGCAGAAATTGAACGAGACTGTAGGAAAATATGGATCCCGTTACTGTGAATTAGTGGCTTCAGTTTTGTTCACAGATATTTCAAAACCCGCCGAGGAGAGCAGCTCCAGTGCAGGTGAGTCCGCACAGGGGAAGGGCGATCGAGGCGGAAAGGGCCGTCGAGGAGCTCTTTTGGGGGCTTTCAAAGGCGGGAAAAGCGGCGAGCTCGTGCCAGGAGCGGCAGCGCGGGGGCGGGCTGCTGACGCGGCGGAGGGGCAGAGCTGAGAGCACGCGCGGCAGTTTTAAACGGACGGTCCCGGAGCACGCGGGCAGCCGGTGGGCGTCATCGCGTGGAGGGCGGATGAGCAAACGAACGGGGTGCAGCACAGTGCACCATAAGTCCCTGAAAGCCTCTCGCTCCAGCGAGAAAGCCACGGCAAGAACGCGGCAGGCGGCCACGGCGTCCCTGCGCTCTGCACCACGCAGCTCTGACGTGGCGGCCCTGACAGAGCTCGTGCGGGGACACGCCGCCACCCAGGCGTCAGGCTGCAGCGTGTGCCCCACGCTCACGGCAGTGGTGAATGGCAGTGGCGAGCAGGGCTGTGGGAGCAGGTAGAGGGACTCCTTCGCCGAGCGATGGAGCTCTGGGAGGAGGTGAGTCGCTTGAGAAGCGTAAGGGAGTGTGAGCGAGAGATAGACCACTGGGGTCGCACACTGCTCGCCCCAAAAGAAGCAGATAAAGCAGACAGAGCTCCACATACAGAGCACTCCCCACCCTCTACCAGTGCGGCTGAACGTGGAGATTCAGAGGACAGGGACCAGTGGCAACAAGTCTCTGCCCGGCGTGGCAGGCATGCCTCCCCGGTAACCCCCACACCATCCCAAGTGCTCTTGTGAAACACATATGATGTTTTGCAAAGGGAACCAGAGGAGGACAGGGACAACAGATTGCTGAACTTGAAGATATCACCAAGGCCAAGACAGATTACACCTTGTATAACAATGTCTTCAGTAAAGAAAGAAAGAGGGGTCCTTGGAGTAGGGGACTCGATTCTGAAGGGAGTGGAGGGTCCCATATGTAGACCAGACCCAATCCGTAGGGAGGTCTGCTGTCTTCCTGGGGCCAGAGTTAGGGATGTCCAGCGGAAACTCCCTACCCTGATTCAACCTGATGACTACTACCTCTTAATGATTTTTCAGATAGGCAATGATGAAATTTCAAGGAAAAGCCTGAAGGAAATAAAGAAAAACTTCAGAACCCTGGGATGGCTGGTTAGGGGATCGGGAGCGCAAGTAGTGTTTGCTTCTATCCCAACAGTTTCTAGCATTGACGAGGAGATAAACAGGAAATGCCAGCTGGTCAACGCCTGGCTCAGGGACTGGTGTCATCAGCAGGACTTTGGGTT
>VZSZ01002977.1:0-10620 GCA_013398815.1 Ibidorhyncha struthersii | reverse complement strand
TGTTTTCCTCCGAGGATTCTGTGAAGTTTCAGCAAAAAGCCTAGCTCCATATCTTTACAATGTATAATATTATGAGGGTTTTTTAATTCCCAGGCAGGATCTTTATAGCTTCCAAAATAGCCATTTCACCTGCGTTGGGCCAATCCACATCAGAGCAGCATGAACAGAGCAACAGAAGATGGTGGCAAGTCGAAGGGTGTGTATTGTGGGGACATGTTTTTAAATCCTGATGAAGTTTAAATAAAAGTGCAAGTGCAAGTTGAACATTTTAGTGCTTGATCCTATAGGGAAATATTCCTGTTCCTCACTCTGTTCCAGTGAGGTCTCTGAGAAAACTCGCATCCTAGTTTAGAAGTTACACTGTTCAGTATAAAAAAAGTCACAGACTGAAGTCAAGAAAAATTAAGGGAAAGGGATAGAAAAAACAATCTTTAATTCACATACAGCATATTCACTCTATTATTCAGGCACTGCAGCTGTTAGTTCATGACCATTCTGCCTAGACACAGCAAGTTTACTCATATTTCATGGCTAGGAAACTTAGAAAGCACTAGCTGATAGCTGAGGTACCTAGCTCGCCTCCAGCTCCAGGACATTCTCCCATACCCTCCAAGTAAATATTTCCAGTTACAGATTGGTTTGGGTTTTTTTTTGAACGAAAAGTATAATATTATTTAATACTATACCTAAGTGTCTTTGCATAGCTGTTTCTGAAACACAATTTAAATATTAAGTGACACAGTTTGATGTATTTGGAGACTGTGATAGCAACTCCTTGCTTCCAAAAACGCTACTATGGAAGCCAGAGCATCAGTCTCATCTAATCCAAGGTAGGACTTTCCTTTAGAGTTTAGTAACCCAGAATTGTAAACCAACAGATTTTTATCAGACTGTGCCAATATGAAAATATCATTGTCAAATGGTTTTACAACAGCAACATTCCAGGTTTTCAAAGGATTTCACAAAGTTGGATTTTTTTCCATGTCAAATCACATATAACCATGAAAGCAATTTTTGAAACCGGTGACAGCTCAATGACAGTGAGCTCTCCTGAGAGGTCAGATATATTCAGGTAAGTAAAAAAGTGTGTGTATGTGGGAGGGGTTGTTTTAGTGATTCAGTAGACAGGGGAAAACATGGATGTACGTATATCTGCTAACATTTTCTGTTGGCAATATGAGAAGGTGGCAGCATTAAAAATAGACAGCTGGCGTTAACTGAGAGCGCAAGCTCAGTCTATAGGAATCATTGACCATGGATCAAGATAGAAAGGTGTGAAATCAAGAACAACACACCAAGTGAAAGGAGAAAAACTAACTTCAATGGTAGTCTATATCCAGAGGTCACACGAAGAGAAATCTACAAGACATCCGTTTGTCATAACCAATGGCCAAGTACCAAATCACAACCTTCAGGAAAGGAGACTCCAGACTGCAGGTACACACACAGCAGAAATATCACTATTTCTCTTTCAAGCAAAACAAGACATATAAGCTAAAAACCAAAAGAAACTGCACATGCATCCTGGCCTGTATCAGGAATAACATGGTGAGCAGGACTCAGGAAGTAATCATCCCCCTGTACTCGGCACTGGTAAGACCCCACCTCGAGTACTGTGTTCAGTTCTGGGCCCCTCGCTACAAGAAAGACATTGAGGTGCCGGAGTGTGTCCACAGAAGGGCAACAAAACTGGTGAGGGGTCTGGGGGACAAGTCTTATGAAGAGGAGCTGAGGGAACTGGGGCTGTTTAGCCTGGAGAAGAGAAGGCTGAGGGGAGACCTTACCACTCTCTACAACTACCTGAAAGGAGGTTGTAGAGAGATGGGGACTGACCTCTTCTACCTAGTGACAAGTGATAGGATTCAAGTTAAGCCAGGCGAAGTTTAAGCTGGATATTAGGAAAATTTTTTTCACTGAAAGGGTTATCCAGCATTGGAATAGGCTGCCCAGGGAGGTGGTGGATTCGCCATCCCTGGAGGTGTTTAAAAAAAGGGTAGACGTGGTACTTGGGGATATGGTTTAGAAGTGGTTTTGTCAGGTTAGGTTAATGGTTGGACTCGATGATCTTAAAGGTCCCTTCCAACCTTAACGATTCTATGATTCTATGGTTCTGGAAGACTGCCTTCCCACATGAAAGGGAAAATTGGATGGTCACAGGAAAGCTCGAAATATGCAGATGGTCTCCAATTGTCCCATTCTATGTGTGTTCCTTGTATGGGAGATTTAAATCAGTGTTGAAACTCCAACATTCACAACAATGCCCTGCTCCCCAAAACCCTCTTATTTTTGTGTCTTCTGAAACAGCAGTTAAGAGACTTAAAATTTAAAATTTATTTTACAAAAAATTTTATTTTACAAAACAAAAAGCAAGACAGAAAAACAGGCAGACTGTGGCCAAAACAGTCTCTCAAACTGTTTTACAATGAGAGTAAGAGAATACTTGAAGAGATATCCACCTGAAGAGAACTGTACTATTTAAAAAAAGAAAACAGGAAACCTACAGTTGTTTGATGTGCAAGATATTCCTCCTAATCTTTGCCCACAAGTAAAAAAAGCACATACAGAAAAAAAAATTGTGCGTTTTTGAGATGTACACAATAGACATTTCAACACTTTAAATCATGTTCTTGCTTTGGGTACAGCATTGTTGTATCAGCTACAAACTTGCAGAAGCATCGAGTTACTTCAACCAGGACCAAAGCTAGTTAGTTCACTAAGAAACCGAATGCACACAAAAAATTGTGGAAGAGGTATTTTCCTATCATTTAGAAAAAAACAGGGGGGAAAAAAAAAAACAGGACATGGAAAACAAACCAGGAAGTCTATGAGTCCAAGATAATTCTTGCTGATATGAAAAATTAGGAAGTAAGCTGAACTTAAAAAAGCATTGCAAGATCTTTTTTTTTTTAAATGTCCGGTCTTGCATTTTTTTAAATCTTCTTCACATGACAAAACAACTAAAAGCCACAACTAAAAGTATTCCAGGTGCCAAATCCAAGTTTTCAGAAATATCTCTAAATCTGCTCTTGTTCTTATTTGGTTTCCAGTTCAGATTATAGACAAGTCATCTAAAACACTATGCATGTTTTAAGCAACATAAGGTTTTAATTGGTGAACATGGTATTTTTGAAAACCACATACGCAAAATTGTAACCCGCTCACAAATCATGTTGAAAACTAATTCTCTGAAGTGGGGCACTCAAGAGAATGTCAGAAGACAAACTCTATGTCAAGAGCACAGTTTTACTCTGTTCACCTTTCACAATAGCTTCAATACATCCTCACCACAGTGAATGAATAGTGGAACACCAAACACATTGAATCCTTGTCATGGCACACAATAAAATGCTTTCAAGTTAACCTGAAACTGAAGCATAGTGAAACATTTTTCAGAGAGCTGATGCTGCAATCAGGTGAAAAGAAACCAAAAAACTCAGCAAACCAAAAACCTAAATAACCATAAACCAAGCCTGCTTCCGTTCAGATCAAAGAATAAATGTAAGACAACTGTCATGTCAATGGGATCCTTATTTAAGCACAGTGCTTTAATTTTTTGAATGGATTCAAAGAAGCTAATTTGGCATTGAGTGGTCTGACATCATACATATCCTACATTCTTGGGAAAAGCTCTGTTGCAACATTACCATAAAGCAATGATGCACGTATCTACTACAGTAGCTACTTCTCTGTTCACTCAAGCATCAGTGCCGTTTCCAGAAAAATCTTATCATTCTTTTGCAGAACAGGCACTGAAATAACCTCCGTGAGAACGTACAGAGTGATGAGCAGTTTCTAACTACTGGAAAGTGCAAGACTTCTTACGTAGAAGCTGAAAAGGCTCATGTTCTGCTAACACTTGTAGCTGGTCTCAAAACATTCTTGCTCATTTGTGCCATAGGGATATACTTAAATTGAGACTTGCTTTTCTTTTTTCCATGCTTTCTAGCCAAGTACCAGTTCTGGACTGTTTCCCTCCTTATTAATTTCTCCAGCAGGAAATTTCTCTTTCTGACAGAAAGAGAACTGGGGCTAGGGGTAGCTGTCAATGCAGATGGGAAGTCTTCAGGCTAAATTATACAGCAGCAAAAGCCATATAACACCTGCATATGAGAAATGTGGCACCACATTTCTTCTACAGGTACACAAGTCTAAAGACAATTCTGTATGTAAGCTATTCCAATGCACAGAATATTCTTTAATAAGCTCCCCTGCTATGCCTCTATCATTTCTGCTTACCATATCTTGTGGAGATATGTACCTTTGCACAGCTTAGGGAAACAATAGTTAATGCATCTGTCTACTTACTTATTCTGTATACCTCAAGAGCCATCTCTATACACTTACCAGCTCAACACAAAGTTGCAGTAATTGACAAGGCAACAATGAATTTGAATGAAGATTCCCCTACTAATCATAACAAGGAACATCTGCAGGAAGCTCAATATACCTCACAAGTGATAAGTGCTGGACCTTGAGCTGTGAGACCTAAACAATTCAAGGTAGGCAAAGCAGAGATTGAAGAGGAAAAAAATAGAGGGTTTGCAAATCACAGCTCTATCAATTTCCCAATAAAAATCCTGAAAATCCTAAGATAAGCCTACTACAGAAAGTCTGCCAAACAAGTAGCTACAATAAAGCGACATCTAGCTTCAAAAATAAGTCATTTTGATTCTGAGGCAGTACTCCTCAGGGTGAGAGATCGATCCTCTCTCGGTGTCCAAAGCGGGAAATGTATTTTACTAACGGAAGTCTCAGTTGTACCACAGAATCTGCAGAACAGTCCATGCCAATGACATCTTGGCACTTTGTGAAAGCTATAAACAGTGACCAAATTCTCTGTGGGAATCTATCTCCTCCCTTGGATTAAAGGTTTGTTTATTAGTCTTTACAGTGCTGACTTGTGCATCAGAAATCAATCCAAAAGAAATGCAGAAAATTATGACAGTTAATACCAATACAGATATTCTCTCATTTACATCACACTTCTCTCAATTCAAAGCACTAGCTGTATTTAAAAGATCCAAAATTTTAGAATAAATGGAGGTTTACCCACATAGTTTTTTATCTTGCAGACATCATCATCAGGAACCAAAATGGCAAGGAACAAATGGGAAGCCTCCAAGATGTTGGAACGAATTGTGAAAGCAGAGAGGAGACTATGAAAGAACAAGTGTACATTCTTTTGGAAATGTGTGACTTATTTAGATCAACAGCTACTGAAGGATGGTATCAAACCAGCACTGTGAAAGATTCCAACAATTCTGAAGATGCCTAACACAACTTCAGTGACTGAACTAAGGAAGCAGCTAGAGTTTCTGAACTATTAGGGGAAATTTCTGCCAAATTTAGCCTGTCTTTTACATCTGCTGCAAAACCTATCAGAGCACATGACCCCCCTGCATGCCAGGATGAAATTGAAGCTGTCGTTAGATGAGTCCAGTTGAACAACATTGCTGTGATCAGATACCACCAAATAGTTAATAGCATTTAACAAGCTCAAAATATGTTAGAAGCTTTTCCTTCCAAGAAATACCCCTCACAATGTAACAAGTTATACCAAACATCAGAAAACTTCTTGAAAAGGAATAAAAAAATCCCTTCCGATGCATCTCTTTTTCATTCTGTTTCAGGTCACACCTCTTCTGCTTTTGAATACAAACTGCTAGATATGTGCTGCCCTTTTGACCTCTGCTTTGTACAAAGGGCATTTTCCGCTTTATTTCCAAACAGGAATTACTACATACTTACATTAGCAATATCTAGCAGCTCTTAGTTACTTACATGCAGAAAATAAGACTTCACATTGTTTTTCCTGAATTACTATCTCAGTTCAGAAGCTGACATCTTCTTCAAAGCCATTGTTTTTACCGGCTAAAGCAAGAACGTCAAGTAGTGCCCCAAACTGTCATTTGCTAACAATTTGGTATTTTGGTGCAAGAAGGATTTTCAGTGTAGTAATATCCATTCCCACAATGTTTGGTACAGGAGAGTAAGTTTTCTAAATTGTGGCCAGTTAATGGTGCAATTAGTATTAAAATTCTGTGCTCTTATTCCAGTGCATATGTCTGAAGACTGTCTTACCTACCAGATTCTTATATATCCATTTATTTGCAATATAAAAATCTTCTGAATGAGGACCACTGATGATTTTCCATGGCAGCTAATTGACATCTGGTCTCTCACACTCCACTAGTACTGCCTGTAGGGTAGATTGCTGTTCATAAGAAGTTAAGTATATCTTCATAGCCTATAAAGCAAGACTGCAAACTGACCCTTGCAGGAAAACACGGTGACATAAAAACAATGGATTAAGACAATGCCATGTACATATACACTGTTAAACTCTATGTGCTGGACAGCATATACCAGCCTGTGCAGGTCTATCGTGGAAACCATTGCTTGCTATAAGTAACAGACAAACACCTTTGTAGGATTACATGCTGGTCATTTTTATCACAAAACCTTTATATTAGGTATGTTTATACAAGTAGTTAATTTAAAACTAGCTTAACTCCTTGATGGATTTATTTATAATTGAGTTAACTTGTCACAGTAAGGATAGCAAAACCAGGAGATCAACAGCAACTGGTTCAGGTCAACGGTCTGCTTCAATTACTAAACAAAATCTGATAAGGTAGAACATAACCAAAGTAAGCTTTATGCACTGCTAAACACCTTATCCTACACCTACATAGGTCAACAAAGCCCTATGAGACCACAGCTACAAGAACTACTATGTCTTTGTGCCTTTTTATGCTGCAGGAGAGGTAGGGTGTCTACCCCTTTAGAGGCACCGGAAGTCAAATCCTCTCACTCTTCAAAGCTCCAAAAAGCCCCACAGATTTTCAAATGCAGCTCAATGAAGATGACAAGCAGAAATGGTGGTCAGAGTATGTGCAAAACAGGCACACTTTGTGTGCTTTATTTTCTTAACCAACAGCATGTGACAATTAACTCAACAATGCTGTTGAGAGGTTAGTCAACACTGTAACTCTTTTAAAAATCACCACATATGTTGGAGAAGCTGTGGTGTTCAGCAAATGACTTCTTCCAAGATTAAGAGCTTACACTTGCAGCAAGCATACAGACGAACCTAATCAACACTTAGAATAAGTTATTTGGATAACTGTCTCCAGAAAGTACATCTTGTCATCTTCTCTATCTCAAGGCTTTGACAAATGGAGTTGAAACACTTCCAAAAAGGGCAAATGTCATGGCAGATGACACCAAGCCATTGTCCCTAACATTAAAGAAATCCAGTTCTCTAGGGGTAGCCCTTAAGTCCAATAGCTCCTATGTACCTTTACTGTTTACCTCAGGTGACAGCCACTTCACTGTCCATCTGGACTATGCCTTTCACAGATTAGTACTTAAAGACATACAACTAGAACTTAAGGCCAATGACAGGGTGACAGAGTGTAGCATCTAAAAGGGGAATAAAAGGAACAATCTCCCAAATATGCATGAAATACTGTATTGTTGGTCACAGAACACAGGACTAAATCAGAAAAGTAATTATTAAAATCAGACAAACTGTTCAAAATGGCCAATGTTGACTGAAGCTGCAGTCAGATAGATTTGCAGGTCAAACTCAAAGCCAGACTGTTAAGCAGAGTTCATCTTATCAGTACAGCCAGAGGAAAACCAAACAGCTTCTTTAGTTGACTGCTTGGTACCCTTTCTATAGCTTTCATCTTTATCTGGCTACAGAAGACTCAATAGGTCACACTCTGTTGTCTTGACAAAGAAGATGATCAAGCTAGTTCTGTGCATCTTAGCTCAAGAGCTTTCCCAGCCATGCCATCCACTTCAGCACAACGTAAAGCTCTCCCAATGCTCTGATCTGAGGTGAAGCGATTAAATAAAAGCAACTTCTCTGGAAGAGGAGCCACAGTTCAAGCTTTTCTGTAAAAGTAAGGAAACCATTTCCATTTATTTTTACTATAAAAGCTTAGAAAACCAATCATACTACTTGTGCTACCTTAATAAAGGCTGAGTTGCTGCAGCACATGGCAAATATCTTGGTCATTTCAAGGAGTTACTAAACTAAATACTCCTCACTGGTTGTTTTAAACCAGTACCAGGACTTACTGGGAGCAAAATACATTTAACCAGATCATAGTCATTACTCACAGATTTGCATTCACATCACTCATTATCTTTAATTATTAGCATAAAAAAAGTCCTAAATTCAAATCACAGACAGTTCACCACCATTTTCATCCAACACCTATTCCCAATAAAATGCTTGAAAAGTATCAAAATTCTTTATTTTTGGAGATACACAAGAATATCACCTAATACAGTGGGTATCAGCTACCATGTAGGGTAGACATTTTCTTTCATCATAACTACCTTTCAGTATCTTCTATTGTTTTCTTACATTTGAAACCTCTCTCTCAACTTACAAAGCACTTAAGATAAAAAAAGTAAGACTCTGTAAAGGCCAAATTCCAAATTACTCCCTTTTCTTCCTTTGTCTATCTATAGGCTCTTTTAAGAACACTCATTCCTTTTGCTAANAAAAAAAAAACCACCAAAAATACCCACTATAAAACCTTCTCCCTAGACACCCTTTTATAGAGCTGTAAACGTTAATCAATTCATATTGCTCGCAAACCTGCAAAACCTTCCATTGACATCATGCCAAATGAGAACAGTATGACACATGCTATTTTACCGACAAGAGCTTACTGATCGCCACTTGGATTACAAGTGCCCCAGGCATCTGTTTCCACAAAGCATTCATCACAGGAAGAAAATACAAATGTTTCAAACTGAGACACAGGAAGATTAAGCATAAGGAGTATCAAAAGAAGTTTCATTATGTTCCCCTAGTGCCACAAACTAGCTTGGTGTGGAGCAGTGGTAGCTGCTATACACAGGGAAGTGATTGGACAAGATCATAAACTGTGCAGTCACCATTTTTCATCTATCCCGTACCACAGAGACTCATTCTTGCAGAAGCGAACATGCAACACCTTTTTATGAAGTACAGACTGCACATGATGATGAGTAAGAGCTGCCTACCCTCTCCTCTATGATCTTCTCATCAGTAGCCTCTTCTTACTCCCACACTGCTCTGGGTCAGATAAACTCTCCATTCTCAGCATCATCAGTTCCATTCAGAAGCTTAACACCACCTCACACTGAGTAACAAACACCTCAGATACCATGAAGCAGATAAATCCAGGGTTAACTGGTGCTGCACTGGGGATTATAATGAGTATATCTGGAGATCTTGTGTAACTGAATTAGATTCTAAACAATAAGCACAGACCTATCTTGTTTTCTCATACTGATTTTTCAGTTGTGGTAAAATGAACTGCTACCATGTTACAGTATCACTGTATAACTGTTGTTAGCTGAAAGAAAAACAGCTTATCCTTGTACACACTTTTAGGATGACACAAAAGCTATCAATTGCATCTTTTACATAGCATAAAAAAATACAGCCACTGACAGCACAACAACTGCTCCACTCATAGTTTACTTTCTTTTTTTAAACTGTATTTGCAACTGAAGGGCATAGAATAAAGACCTAAGACATCTGGGCAATGAAGCAAGTGCTGTCATGTGTCATGAGAGTCACAGCCTGGTGCAAAGGATCACCACTGTTCTGCAGCTGCTGGTGCCCATGATGACAAGTGGCACTAAGTGGTACAATGCTCTGCTGTATCAGCAGAGACAAAGAGATGAACAAGTCTACAGCACTAATGCCTTCTCACCAGATGATGGTGGCTTAAGGCCTAAAAAAAGCCTAAATCATAGGCCTCAAACCAAAAGTTGACTTCTGAATGAACATAGAAGTTGAATTCTGAGTGAACATCCTGACCAGCATCATACCAGCACGAAATACGACCATGGGAAAAACCCTTTGACACCGTGAAAGATAGAAATAGAAACCTTTAAACCTAAGCCAAGAGACAGGAACTCCTCGGATGAACCCAGGATCCTGGCCAGATCCTGGACGTGCCCGAGTGAGGCAAGCCAATCTGCCAGATCTTTCCATGCATTTTGACATATAGATTTGTTTGTTAAACTGTACATAAGCAGGACCCTCTCACAACAAAGACGGAGACCTCACCTACGAGTGGACACACTGCGTAGGATTTCCCAATTGCCGGGAGCGGTTCTCCAATCCTTCGCTGTGACTGGGCTCCCCCAGCTGAAGCACAGATCTGGATGACGGTAAAGTATCAGGGCAATTGGTGATGTATCTTTCTTAATCACTATAGTTAACTCTATGTAGTAATGATTAGCTGCATTAGCTTGCTTATTCTTTATGCTGCTTTTAACTAAAGTAAAATAAGCTTATCTTTTTAACTTGGTGTCTGTGTCCTTTCTGCTGACCCTGTCGCTTGACAAAACACCTATCCAACCCCCCCTTGTACTTCTATGTCTGCTAAAGGAGCACTCCAGAAAGCTTTTTGCTTTTCTAAGCATCCTGTGAAACAGAAAGAAACTACAATAAAAAAGAAATGAGACCACAGACATCAAAAACATAAATACCATCAACAATACTGCAAAAAAATATTGGACTTCGCTGAAGAAAAATACATCCACAAAAAGCCGTGCTGTTGTGTTCTTCATTTTCTGCCAGCACTCATTACCACCCTT
>VZSZ01002975.1:96556-111345 GCA_013398815.1 Ibidorhyncha struthersii | reverse complement strand
CATCTCTTAGTGCTCCTCCCCCCCCCCCGTCCCACCCTCAGCCGTTTTTCTCCTCTTCTTCTTTCCCACCCCCATCTCAGCTCCTTCTTGTCACCTTATTTCCCTGTTTCTAGAGCCACGTGCTTGCTGGTCTGACCAGTCCTGTCATCCTCTGTCCTTCCAGTCTGTCTTTTGCCTCGTGTGAGACTTACTCTATTATGACTTCCTATGTTATGGCTACAAGAAAGGAAGAACCCCCCCTTCCAGTTTTTTTTTACCCCTTCCTTCCTCCTCCCCTTGTAGCTCTTCTGTGTCTGTGCTTTCCAGTTTGCCTTTGCACCATGTTAACAACCTTAGCTCCAGCAGTTCAAAGACTACCTAAAACTCCTTTCCTTCTTTGCGGAACTTCTTACTAATCTCTGTACTGGCAATTGTTGCTGTATGTCTGTCTTCCTATACTCAATCCCTGTTGTCCCTGCCTTTCCCAAGTTAGAAAAAAAAAATATTTGAGGGGCAGCCAGTAGATGAGGAGGGTTTAGGACTGGAAGAGAGCAGCGTGTAGGGAAGACTTAGCTGTCATGTGATTTCTTCCTCTGCCTGCCTTTCCTTGAATGTCATTTGGCTGATGTTTCCTGGTAGATGAAGAGACTTCCTGTTGTGGTTCCGCAGGGGGAGGGTGCTAGTTGGAATGGCTGATGCTGGATTTGTTTGGATTAGTGGAGGCTGGTTGGTTGGTTTCCAGCTCAGCTCAGGAGCTGGCATGTTCCCTCTATGTGTGATTGCTTTGTTTCTGGCAGTGGGTTGACCTTTCTTGTGAGAGCAGAGGGAGAGACTGGATTCTGCTGCTTGTATTGTAAGAAAGGAAGTTATGTTGACTTTTGCTTTATGGTAGCAGAAATAAGGAATAAGATGGTAGTTTCTCTGTGTCAACTCCCAAGCAGTCATATGAACTCTGTGGCTGACCCTTTGACTCCTTCTAGACGGTGAACAAATTGGAGGGGACAGAAAATCCAAAATCCAGTTCGTTAGTCTGAATGCCTAGTGCGTGTGAAAATATTACTACTCATGACTGGTCTTAAATTGTGTTGAAGATGATATAGTAACTGTTTGTTTCAGGTATGTGCTTCTCTGTATACTGACAAGAAATAACAAGAAATAGTAATAATTTCAGGAGATCTCCAAAAGAATTCAGTTATTCTTGTTAATGTTGGATTGAATACAGAGGGGAGCTGACAGGATCTGTGAAATTAGTCTGGTTTTGAATTGGTTTTTTGTTGGTTTAGGAGCTGAGTAATGTTAACCAGTAAGTTAACTCTGCTTTTGTGGAATCTTAGGATCGTGCAAAAGACCACTAAAACACAAATACTTTTAGAAGTCATACCCGAATCAGCTATTACTTTTGTATTGTCTTGGGCATCTTCCTTTGCATCTAGAGCCTTGCTTATATTTTCAGTGAAAGAATTTGATGACAGCAGCAGTTGGAACTGACATAGTGGGAACAACAAAAGTCTGTTTTAGGAAGTATTCGTAATATAGAGACACACTTCAGTAAATTGGGTGCAAGGATATTGACCTATTTTTTTGTTGTTGTTGTTTGTTTTAAGTTCAGCTCTAAATCTGAATTTGAATCTGGCACAAAGTGTGCAAAGTACTGCTTCTTCTAAATCCAGATACTGTTGTAGAGGTCTTAAGAGAAGAAGAACTGTATGTTTTGATTTACTGTATCATTGATGGTTTATGTTTTGGATTTGATGCATCATGTGAAGGTGGTGGAGGAAGCATGTCCACTCTCTTTGTAGTCTTTCTATAGTTGAAGTAGTAGTCCTCATGATTAAAGTTGGTAGTCCTTATTTAAAGTTAAGACAGCAGTATTACCTGTGAGACTTTATTAACTGCATTTCTTGTTATTATAATTATTTTTAGTTCAGAGGAAGCTGCTTTTTACGTGTTAAGTCATTGGCAAGTTGTGGAGGACAAAAATCTCTTCATGTGTTTAAAGAAGCTTTGCATGGTAGTGAAAGTATAAACCAAAGGAAGTCCTGAAACTCAATAAACAATATCATAGTGTATCAGAGCACAAACATGTGGTGGGCTTTTTTAGGCTTTAGGTGTACGCTGTTACATTTGCAGATATAAAAGTACTTCACTTCAACTTTGGTCTTTGCCTGACTCATGTTGCCTTTGGATCTAATTGCCAGCCCTGTCTCCGAGTTGTATTCTGTAATTAGTTTCTTACTCTGCGCTGTCTCTTGATAATTTAAATGTGTGATTGCCCATTTAAAGGCTCCCTCTTAATTTCTAAAGAGGAATTCAAAGTCTCCCTCATCTGTGGTTAATATGGATGCAACAAAAACAAGATGTTTTTTTCTCATGTTAAAGAACTTTATTGTATAGTAGAAAGGGCTTGTCAAGACAGTTTGGACTGTCAGTACTTGGATAATATATTTGTAAATCTGACAACTGATCTTAATATGACTGTGTGTGTATATAATAGGAAATTATTTCATTGACTTTCCTTCATGGGAGGAAAGGTGTATTAGCCAGGCATTTTTTAATGCTACTATTGTATTAGTGTGTTGGGTTTTTTTTCCTTCTTCAGGCTAGCACAAAACCAATAGTATTTTTGCATATGTACTAGAAGATATTAATTTAATCTCAGCTTTTCTCTTAACTATTAATTTATCATTTATATATTTTTTTTTTTCTAGTTACACACTTAAACCAGATTTGCTTATTTAAGTAACATATGATTGTTGGGAATTGGGATATTTAAAACTATGATGTCAGATTCAGGATTTTTTTTTTATGAAACTGTTTGGCTTTTTGATTCTTTGTTATTAGTTGTTAAACCCATACGGATATTAGAATATATTCATAGCACTTGTGTTCGCGTATTTTCATTCCCTCAGCAGTTCTTAAAGTTTCTTGATCTGTGCATTTCAAACATGAACAGTATTGCCAAATTACTAATCTCTTTCTGTGGAATTTCTTATCAAACTCCTGGGATTTTATGTACTATAAAAATATAGATGACAATCTTGCAGAGAAATCTGCATGTCTCAAAATCTCTTTCCTAAGGATTTATTTATTTTTTTTTTTAGCCTGGCTATAGTTGCAATTGATCCTAGCCCCGATGCTCTGTTTAGTTTATATTTACAGCTGCATATGAATTTTCAGGGGAAAAAAAAAACAAACTTTGTATCTTTGTTCAGTTTATTATGGATTTCCAACTTAAGACAAGTTATTTTACTCATAAAGAGTAAGAGAACTTGATTGTAACTAAGTGTATGACTGTCTTATGACAAACTTGGATTTGTTACTTGTTTTTAGTTTTCTCTTAAAAAATACTTTACTACAAATGATGGGTGTTTGTTATTGTGAAGTGTTTTACCTGTTTTGCTGCTAAATATATAGTAAAACAGATCATGTATGAAACATTGCTGTTTTTGAATGATTATATTAATTTTCAAGCCAGTCAATATTTTTTTAATTTAACAAATTTATTTAACAAATATTGCATAAATTCTGAAGTGGAAGCTCATTGAACTTAATTTCTAGTACCATTGTGATAGGATTTCATGTGCAATGTATAGATGTCAATTTGACTTATTAAAATAATGTGAGATCAACTAATACTAAGCTTTTTTTATAACATTCGTATTAGTAGTACTGTAGTACTGCTTATTTTTTCTGAAATATTTTGTCTTGTTTGAAACAGCTTGCTATGGAATTGTTCAAGTACCCACTGGACCTTGGTTTTGCAGGAAGTGTGAATCTCAGGAAAGAGCAGCCAGAGTGGTATGTGCTTTGTTTATTAAGTAATGCTAGTTATAATGCTTATGTGGCTAATGTTTACCCAAGTATCCCAGTAATAATAGAAAATAGCTTAGCTTTCTGTCATAATTCCATCTAGATGCTATTCAGAAAGACTTGTTTTCTTTTTTTGTCTTTTTTTTTTTTTAAGTGGAAATATGTAAATGTCTCTACGTATTGTGACAATTTCTGAGGGAAGGTGTGTGTTTGTTTTTTTCACCCAACCGTTTCAAAGGTTATTTTCTTATCTGTGGTGTGGGTTTTGTGTAATTTTATCAGTTTAATACTTATATAGCTAGGTATGGGGGAATCTGTGTCCAATTTTCTTGTACAGCAACTTTAGATTCCCAGTTGAAAGCTTCAGTCTAGAAACCCTTAACCAATGAGTAGTGTTGTTAATTTTGGAATCTTATGCTTACTTGGAATGTGCTACTTCTAATTGAAGAAATATTTTCTTTCTCTGTCTTTTTAATCTTTTATGGTAAGTATTGGGGATTCAAATAATCCTTCTGAACAATAACAAACAACTCTAACACTTTTTTTTTCTTCCTGCTTGATTACATAAGTTTTTTTTTTTTTTGTCAGGCTTGTATGTTATTAGATCAAGCTGCATGATATCAGTCATTTTTAGAAAAAGACAATCAAAAATTTTCACTGCTTGGCACTTCTTAGTTTGTCTTTCAGCAAAAGATAAAAGTGAGAGTCTCCCTAAGAGTGAGAACTCACTAAGAATAAGCTATCCAATTGCCTCTGAAAATATTGGAAGAGAAGGTGGTATAGAATCTTAGGGCAATGTGTCAGCTATTTCTAACTTTCATATCTAAAGGCAAATGAAGAACCTGAGACCAAATTTTCGGTTACTGTCAGTGACTGGCAGGGTGTTTACATGAGCTGTTTGCTGTACCTATTTCCTTTTCTGATATAAAGTACTATAAAAATGGTAGGATGACTTAATGTTGTGTGAATTTTTGGCACAGGACTAAAGAATCTTGTTCCCCTACTTTTTCCCAACTGGCTGCTAACGTTTTCATAATATCTTAGCAACCTAGATTTTGTTACTCCTTCCAAACCAGACCTGTTGGTGGGAGCAAGAATGGATTGATTTCTATGTGCTCTCCAAATATTTGTCAACAGAAAATCAAAACCGCCACTCTTTCTAAACGCTGCTCCTTTTCTTGGGTAGACCATCAGCAATGTAAAGTTTTAAGAGTAGCATTTTTAATGTTGCTGAGTTTGATGTATACAGGTTGACAGCAAAGTTAAAAATACAGAGAGGGGAAAGGAGAGGTGGTGGCTAACAGGAGGATTTTTCTTGTGCATGACAGGGAATTCTCATCAGGATTTAGGATATAGTTATTCCTGGCTTCTCCTGACATAAGGAATGAAGAAGAACTGTACTGAGTTCTAAAATACACAATATCTCACCGCATTCTGATAATTTCTTGAATTTACCAAAGAGAGTAGCTTGAATAGGCATTATACTAGTTTTCTTCACTGTTTGAAGTTAAGAAGGAATAGTGATGAACTTAACTGAATTCTCTGCCTGGTGTATTCTATTCTTGTTTCTACCTAATGGGTTCTGTTTATGGTACAGTTCAAGAAGTTGATTAGTGATCTTGTTTCAAAGCAAAAAAATCTTTCCCATTTGTAATATAGCATAGGTTTAAATGGTTCTTAAGTGAAACTAATTGCCTGGAGGTAGAACAGATTGGTAACAGTTGAGGTTTTAATGACTACTTGTATATTAGTGAGTTATAAACATGGTGACTGTGTCTGAGGTGTCTTGGAGAAGCCCTTAAAATTCAAAACTTAAACTGGAGCTCTGACATCAGTATGAAAACTGGAACTTTATTGTAACCAGTTTATCAGAAGTTGTAATGCGCTTACTTGCAAAAGCAAACCTCCTTATCATCACTGTAGGAGACTGAAGCTTAGTCTTTCTGTTGGCCTTTCTGTTTAGAAACAAAACCAGAATTAAATTAACTGTATTACATTGAACATGCTTCTACTTACTTATTTTTAATCTTTAAAAAGACCTGAGTCTTGCACTCAAGGCATATTTTTCCCTGCTAATGCTGTCTGCATTTCTGCATTTTGTGTTTGTTTTGGGTTCTAAGTGCCAGCTGGGGTGAAACTGTGACAGGGATTTTTTTTTTTTTTTTTAAGATGCAGTTACTGGGCAAATAAATCCATTCTGTAAGAGATCAGGGTTAGTTGCTTGCACTAAAGTTAGTCTTGTTTTAACAGCTGAAAGAAATAGATCAACTCATGAGCAAGTAACTCGAATAGGTGGGTCACCAGAGAACTTTGCTTAACAGAAGGTTAGAGCGGTTGGCTTCCAATATACTTTCAGCTGTTATACACTGATGTCTACTGTGTTCCCTTTGTTTTGTGTGCTGCTGCTAAGCTGGTACATACTGCTTATCAGTGAAAGCGGTGGCTTATTTATTTATCAGCCACACAAGCCTCCTGGCTGGTTGACTTGCGTGTTTTTAATAGTAAGATGGTAGCCAGTGTCTTGGGTTTTGAATGGTCAACTATTAGTTGGAGAGTACAGTTCCATACCTGACAAGTCATACTGGCTCTTGGCTCTAGCAGAGTCATGTTTTTGTGCATGTGAGAGAAACTGCAATTATTGTAAACCTGAACTGTTTTGATAATGGACATATTGAGGTGTCTGGTAGTTATTTGACTTACCTTATAATCATGCATAGGTAGTACATAATAAATAGAAGGCTGTAATCCCAGTATGCACCTTTTACAGTCACTGTGCCTTTTACAATCACTGTGTAAGTTTTGTAACTATTGCTTAAAAAGTCTTAGTTTTCCCTAAATCAGCTAATTTATCTTAGCTGACCTATGGTGAGCTTGGAATGTGAATCTCTTCACGAAGGGTGGCAACTGCTCCTGGTTTTGCCTGTGTCAGCACCAGCTGTTATTACCCTGCATAGTGGGCCCTTTTGATATCTTCAGATATACCTGAAACCGAATCAAAAAGCAGGGCAGATGCATGTTGATGTAGGAAAAGGTGATATTAGGGTCTATGTGAGGATGTATGCATATGGAGTGGTATGTAAGGGACTTTAGGTTCTGGCTTGGGGAATTGGATGGTGTCTGGGGACTGATAGTACTAGTATCCAAAGAGAGACTAAAGAAGCTAAGTTTAGGAATTGTAGCTCAACTGTTGTTCAAAAAGGCCTTTTTCCCCATCATTGTATTATGTACCAAACATCTTTCCTGATGATCTTATTTTAAGAATGATTTAATTACAGTATATAGTGGGGTATAAATAGGCAATGTGTTTATGGTTTATGACAAGCTACTACTATTCATGCTTATCATGAAGGAGCTGGAATAATCCATGTGATAGAGATACCAGGCAGCACAGAGGCATCCAACATTTGCACAAACAGTTAGCTTGATCAGGCTTATTAGTTATGCGTAGATGCTGGTCGTTGTGAATCCAGCTCGATTCAGAGAGTCCAGGAGATCTCGGTCCTGAACTTCAGTGTTATGAATTCCAGGAAGTTTTAATACCTCAAGTACAGCTCAGCTTGTATATGTGAAGTCGGATTGTTTACAGCACTGCCAGTGAATTAATATGCTGTTGTTCTGTTTCACTGGGATATGTATATTATAAGCCTGTCATTGCATCTGGAAGAATCATTTTGGACTTGGGTACAAATTACTCTAATGTTGTAAAAGTGGTGTTTTTTCCACTTGGCATTTCTGTGTTAGTTTTTTTTGATGGGGTGGCTTATGAAGTTGAATGCAGTACTGACCCAGGACTGAGTCGGCACATTTGTGCGACACTACAGCTGGTCTAATAAAGCCACCTGGATTTTAGTCCTGGGAAATGTGTTGAGGGGGCTGTGACTCCCCGTGGAGCTAGTCACATAAGATTTGAGATAGTATTCATCTGGATCTCAGCTGAATCTAGTGTAACTGGAGTCTCTGCAGTTGCACATGTGTTTCTTGGAGCTCTGTGCAGAGACAAAAAGACTGTCATTGCAGAGTCAGTTTAGATCATACAGTACTTAAAACTTACGGATTCAGAGCTGTAGAAATGCAGCTATACTGTTTACCTCCAAAGCCAGTTCAGGTATGTTGTTCTCATAGTGATAGGTTCCTGCTAGTAATCGTGCCAGACCTGAGCTATTCTTGCATCTGTTGCACAGATGATCCGCTGTCTGAACACTTGAGGTTTCTTTTTTTTAAAAATCTTTAATATAATAATGGTTGTAGTTCTCCTCTCCAAGTTCCCGTTTTTTAAAAATCTTGCATTACATGCATCTACAAGTTTGTTATTTTAGAATTGCTCGTAAGAGTTGTATGATGTATCCATAGTTTAACACCCCACCCCCAGCATTTATGTAGTATAAAATAACCATAGGTGTAGTATTACTTGCCTTTTGCCGAAACAGAAGGCGGCAAAGAAGGAGGAAATGGGAATATAGGCTTTTGATATGCAGATAGGTTTGTGATCAGAGCTCTGACAGCTCTGGCTCAACAGGCTGCCTCCAGGGGAATGGGATCTGTGTGCCTGTGCTTAGAATCAATTTTGGTATGGTTATTACACCTGTGTCTGTAAACAGGTGTAAATACGGTCACAATAGAGATGAACTAAACTTAATTTTAGAAGAAAACTTGCACAGCATGTTGTATTGGGTTTGTGTGGCAAGGTTTTGGTAGTGGGAGGGCTACAGAGGTGGCTTGTGTGAGAGGCTGCTAGAAGCTTCCACCGTCTCTGATAGAGCCAATGCCAGCTGGCTCCAAGACGGACCCGTTGCTGGCCAAGGCTGAGCCAATCAGTGACAGTGGTAGCACCTCTGGGATAACATATTTAAAAAGGGGGGAAAAAAACCAACTGTGCAATTGCAGCCAGAAGAGAGGAGTGAGAGTATGTGAGAACAGCAGCTCTGCAGACACCAAGGTCAGTGAAGAAGGAGGGGGAGGAGCTGCTCCAGGCACAGGAGCAGAGATTCCTCTGCAGCCTGTAGTGAAGACCATGGTGGGGCAGGCTGTCCCCTTGCAGCCCATGGAGGTTAATGGTGGAGCAGATACCCACCCGAAGCCCGTGGAGAACCCCATGCCAGAGCTGATGGATGCCTGAAGGAGGCTGTGACCCCGTGGGAAGCCTGTGGTGGAGTAGGTTCCTGGCAGGAGAGAGGAGCCCACACTGGAGCAAGTTTGCTGGCAGGACTTTTGACCTCGTGGGGGACCCACACTGGAGCAATCAGTTCCTGAAAGGCTACACCCTGTGGAAAGGACCTACACTGGAGCAGTTTGTGAAGAACTGCAGCCTGTGGGAAAGAGGATTTCGTGGAGGACTGTCTCCCGTGGGAGAGACCCCATGATGGAGGAGGGGAAGAATGTGAGGAGTCCTCCCTCTGAGGAAGAAAGAGCAGCAGAGACAACATGTGATGAACTGACTGCAACCCCCATTCCCCATCCCCCTGTGCCACTGGAGGCGGAGGAGGTAGAGAAATCGGGAGTAAAATTAAGCCTGGGAAGAAGGGAAGGGTAGGGGGGAGGTGTTTTAAGATTTAGTTTTTATTTTCTCGTTATCCTACTCTGATTTGATTGGTAATAAATTAAATTAATTTTCCCCAAGTTGAGTCTGTTTTGCCTGATGGTAGTTGCTGAATGATTTCTCCCTGTCATTATCTCGACCTACAAGTCTTTTCATGATATTTTCTCTCCCTCTGTCCAGCTGAGGAGGTGGAGCGATAGAGCAGCTTTGGTGGGCACCTGGCATCCAGCCAGGGTTAACCCACCACAGTCCTTTTTGGTGCCCCACAGTGGGGAATGAGGAATTTGAGATAAGAATAATAATTGGGAGAGGTAATGGGCAAAACATGGGCTGAACAGAGCTATAGAGAGAAAAGTGGAATGATGGTAGGGAATTTCTGTTCTAATTGTGGTGAAGGTGAAACTTCTTTTATTCTGAAATGGTGTGGATTGAGCGATGTGTGCTTCTTGTCTGTTACATAGATGGGTGGATGTTTGCTTTGCATTTCATGAGTACAAGAAATTTTTTTTTCCTGTTCACAAATTTTTTTTTGTATACATAGGGATTACAGAGACAACCTTATTGCACTGCAACTCAGAAGGTGACAGAATTGCTTAGGATTGCATAGTGTCTAGTCATCAAGTTTAGGAGTACAAACGGCAGAAGGTGCTGTAGAAATGCAGCATAGTTTCTGTTCATCTTCCGCTCCAACTGGTGAACTGAACCTTATGCGCTGTATTGTGTGCTGTGCATATCAAACTGGGAGTATTACTGCTATTTTTGATTGTGTGGCCTTCATGCTTTTTATTGTTTTGGGTGCTGCATTTTTGCCTGCTTGTATGCATACTCGCTACTTGGTTTCTAAATGCACAGCTGAGTTCATAAACTTCTTTGAAGCACTTCATCACAGCAGAAGAGGTCTCTGCTGATTTTTTTTTTCATCTTTGATTAGCTGCAGGTTACCTAACTGTACACCTTGTTTGTGCAGTAATTTATAATTACATTATGCTAAATATGGATATGTAGAGTATTCAGACTTCAAAACAAAGCATTTGATCACTCAAGTACTACTTGATCAAAATTTTTTTAACACAGCTATCAATATAACAGGTTCTTTAGTAAATGCTCTAAAGGTTTTGTGGCAAAATTACTAACTGAAGTGAGACAAGAGCAGAACGTTTCCTGTTACAGAGATTGCTTAATTCTTATGCAGAAATGTTTTCTGACTGTTTCATTGCTAGACTATTAAATCGCTGGCAGCAGAAGTCTCTAAAGTAAGCAAGGAGCTCCTCAAGTGCAAGGAACCTTACTTAAAATGCATGCTAGCATTTTATACGTAGGAATTTTTAGGGTACAGCTGTGGTATGTTGCAGGAGGACACCGAAGTGAACCATCCCATACTGTGTTTTCTTCAGCTAGATTGAATTGGGTCAGTAGGATATTTTCAGTCTGATAACAAAAGCTTGGGTCCTTAGTTGGAAATCCAGCCAAACATGACAGGTATTTGTCATAGCCTTCTGATGCTTTCCATTAAGATCAATGTGTGAATCTTAAACTTTGTGTATGTTTATAATTTGGATTCCTGCGACATCTAGTAGGGCTTACTAGTCTTAAATATGTAGTGGGAGATTTATGGCTTTGGACTTCTGAAATTGGAGTAGCCAGATCTTGATACGTGCTGTGTGTCATCACTATGTTACATTGTACTGTACGTTCTCTCTCTTGTAGTTACCTTACATGTATTGAGTAAAAGTATGACTAAATGTCACCTGTAGTATGTATTGACTGGATGGTCTTGGAGGAATGCTGATTTGCGTGTTGAGTGCCTCTAATCTTCTTGTCATAGCCTGTAAATTTACTATCTGTAGTAGATGTTTTTGACAGAGCTAACTGAATCTGCATATATTTTTATCTGATGCCTTGATAAAGAGAACTAGGTCTAGTGTCTTTAATTTATTGGGGTATAAAACCTGAAATGCTTCAGGTAGTCGGTCTGTTTTTTCTTTTACCTGTCAATTGTCTGCTTTAAAAAAAAGGTTCTCTCCTCCTGGGACAGATGACTGAATAGAGATGGGGCAGAGATTTGGCAAATTTGTCAGCATCAAGAAATGATTATTTGAAGATGGAGATGACTTAATTTCTTAAGTTGTCAAGTTGCAGAACATAGCACTTTCGAAGAGAAGTACTGACAGTATGCGTTCATTTGCTCTATTAGTGGTGTCAGCCAGTTGGGGATTCTTGAATGTGGCAGAAGATCTTTGGATTCCTGTTGGTTCTTCATTGTGGCTTATAAATACTGGAGTGTGGTGTGAATCATAGGTTGGAAACATCACAACTTTAGTTTGCTTTTCTTCAGATACCTTGGTTGAAAAATTGTATAGTTAGCTACTTGCTGGCTTGTTGTAGAGAGATGGGGACTGACCTCTTCTCCCTAGTGACAAGTGATAGGACAACAGGAAATGGGTTCAAGTTAAGCCAGGCAAGGTTTAGGTTGGATATTAGAAAAATTTTTTTCACTGAAAGGGTTATCCAGCATTGGAATAGGCTGCCCAGGGAGGTGGTGGATTTGCCATCCCTGGAGGTGTTAAAAAAAAGGGTAGATGTGTTACCTGGGGATATGGTTTAGAAGTGGTTTTGTCAGGTTAGGTTAATGGTTGGACTCGATGATCTTAAAGGTCCCTTCCAACCTTAGCAATTCTATGATTCTATGACTTCTGCTTCAAATACTTGCATGCTTGCAAGCTATCACTTACTGAGCCATTTAGATCAAAATATTGAAGGTGGCTATTTCCTGGGTTGCTAAGTAAGGCTTTAAAATACTGCAGGTTGAGACTGTCGATAAGGTATATTGCTATCCAGCTGTAGTTTAGAAACTGATAAATAAGAAAATGTGGATTTGGTTTTGTAGATAGCAGTCTCTGTGTTGGCTGGGCCATGTATTCTTATAGAAGCCTTTGGAAAATGGGTTATGCAATTCATTTTTCACTTGTTCAGTACAGCAAAAAGAATGAAGCTTTGACTCTGGCAAGTAAAAAATCAGAAATAAACTTTAATGGGAATTTTCGAAGTACCTAGTTCGTTTTAACGAAAAAACACCAAGGGAAAGATTAGTAAAATATCAGAGTAAAAGGATTTGCTATGAATAGATAGCCAAAGTTTGGTGTGAGTAGAAGTTCAGTAATTTCAGCAGCATCTGGGGATGCTTGTGAGTTTTATTGGACTTTCTGGAGGCTTCAAGGGCTGAGAAGATAATCTTTTCTGATTAGTCTTTATATGTTGGCAGTATAGGTTTTGCTTCGTAGAAGGTAGTTTGAAGGGTGAATGGAAAAACTACATGTCACTGGATTCTGAGGGCTGGGGTAAGTTATTGCCAGCAGATGTAGACATGGTCAGTCTGGTACGCATCCTGTTGCTGGGTCTGTTTTTGTACTAACTGCCTGTGAATTCTCATCTATTGATGGAATTTATGCCAAGATCTAAATTTCCAGTATACTGTTTTGCAGCACGCTGCAAATATCTGTGGGTTTTTCTCTTTCCGTTTGTCTAATCTTGCAAAACCAGTTTCTTCATAGGCTCTGAGGCATTTGTTCTTCTGTAGATACCCTCTGATTAGCTGAATTTGAGTTAGGTTTTCTGTTAAGTATAATCTAGTTGTCTGTGGTGTAATTAGTACACTTTAATGTAAGTATCTTTAGAATTTGGCTTCTCTTAGAAGAGGGAGCTATGTTTACATTGATTGTTCAGTACCATGTTTCCTGAATCTAAAACAAGCTAATAACTAAAATGACCCCATTTTTTTTCCAGGTTTATTAGGGGGAAAACAGTGTTTTTCTTATTTTCACTGTTTTCATTCCAGTGAACATGTGGGTTGTTTTTTTTGTTGTTGTTTTTTTTTTTTTTTTAAAGTCTTTTGTTTCCTATCAAAGAAGTGGACGAAAACACTACAGGAAAGAGGGATGTAGAAAGAAAAGTATAAAAGGAAGATGAGAAAATGTAGGACTATTTCCACTGGAGAAGATGGAATACTTTCACACCCTTTGGGGGAGAAGAAAAATAAATAACAAAAACGTTCTAAATGTAGGAGACAATTTTTCATTAAAAGAGAAAAGAACTTCAACTGGTTACAAATAGGTAGGGTGACGTATGTGCAGCATTGGCATAACTGAAACTCTAGACATGATTTGTGATCAAGTTTGTATCTGGAGTTTTTTTTCTATTTATCCCTTTTTTTTTTTTTCTAGAATGTTTAGATTTTTTACAATGATGTGTATGTGCCTGCCAGCATTAAATTGTTTTACATAACTGCAATAACTACCTGTGTTTGGATGTCTTTACCCTTCTAAACTATTTTTTTAACCCATATTAAGATACTTTATATTATCTGAAATAGTAGTGTATAAGACTATCTAGCATATTCAAAGTTATAGGATTGGGAAAGATCATCTTAGATATGATAGAGTATTAGAGGTGACATTTAGATGTTTCCTTCTGCTAACACGCAAGGGTGAGACAAAATTGGGTGGAATATTGGTGAAGGTAGGTGAAGCTGTGCCACAGAACTTGGGACATGAATACCTAGATGCAATCAGGTGTGCTGCAGGCTTCCGCAACTACTGATGAATGGGAGACAAGGTTGCTGAGAGCATTGGGGGCTGCCAGTTGACCCTTTTGATCAGCTGCTTTGCTTACCTTTGTAAATCTGTCCGTGTGCTTTTGAGGAGTATGTTGAGTTAGTGCATTTTGGTGTATATAGAAATACCCAGTAGCATGACATGCTATAAAATAGATATATTTGGAAGCAAATTCAGAAGAAAAGCAATAAAATGACTACTACTTGACAACTGACTCCTCCTAGGTTAATTTTAAGAAAGTAATAAGGATTTGATGGAGTGTGTGCAGGGTTTGTTTTCACTAAAATGTGAACAAACCCAAATGGATTTAACCAGTCTGCTGTTTGATTAATGATTAACAGGAGCAGCAGAGTAATATGTTTTATATGTCAAGTTTTAACTCTTTGATGAAAGGATTGAAAGAGACTAAGTGTCAGGTTTCAAGAACTGTGATGCTGATTTTGTGTAACTTGCTGTTTTTTTAATTGTAACTTTAAGGGTCATGTATTGCAATCTGTTAAAAGTTGTTCCTTTCCATTAAATTCTATTTGATTGCTGCTGTCAAGCAATATGAAACCATAATTCTGTGATCAAAATTTACTTTGGATTTAAAAAACCCCTGTTCTGGAAGCACAGGTATTGTGCTGGATATAGTGCAGCTTGGGAGGGAAAATAAGCTTGTAAACTAAACAATTTGTGTATATGGCTGATGCCTGTTAAAAAACTTGGAATATATGAATGTCAGGGAAATATCAAAACAAAAATGGCCTATTAAATATGTCTGGGTCTGGGCCAAAGAAATATGTCTGTATTACTACTGAAATAAAACTAGTCAGTTTCAGGTGTGGTGTGGGGTTTTGTGTTTGTTTTTTTTT
>VZSZ01002975.1:79690-96507 GCA_013398815.1 Ibidorhyncha struthersii | reverse complement strand
TTTTTTTTTTTTTTTTGATAGGCCCTCTGTTGGAGTTCTGTACTCACTTACAGCAAGCATAGATGATGACACCTCCTGAGCAGAGTGATTGTATCCTTGCCGTACTCCCTATCTGTGTTCTTGTTACGTTTTTTTTAATCTGGTATTGTTGTTTGTATGTCCTTATGGAAAGATGGCTCAAAGAAGTGATCTGGCTAAAAAGAAAAAAAAAAAAAAAGTATTTTATTTTTAGCTTGCTGATTAGGATTTCAGTGTAGTCAAATGAATGTTCTTCCCAGTGCAAGGGAGGCAGCAGAAAGTACACAGCAGGGGATGGACAGTGATCTTCTTTTGGCAGCAGCATGCAATTATGTTAAAAGTAAGCCCGAAGTAAAGTCAGCTGGAACTGCAGCCTGATTTCTCAGCTGACTTTTAGGAACTGTGGTCTGTTTAATCTGCTGTAGATCTTCCTGTGTTATTTAGGTTAACAGGTCATATTGAGACACACAGTTTATTGCTTCATTGCAATGCTGGGAATTCAGTCCTGCAAGACTTTACTTGGTTGACAGTCATTATTCAGGTGAATGGTTGCATTGGCCTGCCTTGGACCAGAATTCAGTAAATTACCTGCACAAGAATTCTTTAACCTTTTTCTTATAACAAGAGACAGCATATAATGCATGTCTGCAGATGATGCTTTATGAAACTTGCTCCAAATTTACAGAACCCTGAGGGAAGAACAATGCTATATTCCTACTATTATTTTTTCTCCTCTCCTACTTGTATAGTCTTGTTCCTATCTTTATGTTCCCTGCCTACTAGGCATCTTTTGCTCTTTCTCTTCATTTCAACATGAATAAGGTAGTCTGTTAGATTAAATCAGCTTCTCTATGCCTTTCCTCTGTTTCCAGTTGAAAAATCGGTAGAGTTAGTTTAATCAGAAAGACTCCGGTGTTAGATTTGTCTAATGTTGTCTAGTGCTGGTTAAGGTAGCTGATAGTCCTGGTTAAAATGGAAGGCATATTTATCTAAAATAGGGGGAGAAACTCTGTCACAGTGGAGTGAAATTGGACTGTAACTAACTCTGTATAGGAAGATGAGTTTGTTTATCTCTTTCTTTACCTCTCTTATTTTGGTCTTCCAATCTTGGAACTTTTTTCTGCTGGGTATCTTTAGTGGACACCTCCATTTTTTATTTTTATTTTTTATTTATTTTACTGTTCTTTATTTCTTCTTGGCTATTTCTACTTTTTTAATAATGACAAAAAAAATGAGTTCTTTCCCCTTCTACATGGGCCTCCCATGCTTTTGACTGCTTTGGGTCTCTGCTGGGTGACTTTTTAAAGATTGGACCCCTCAGTAGGCAGTGGGTTTTTCATGAGACCCATGCAGTCTCAATTTGCCTGGATGCTAAGGTTATGGGATCAGTTGTCTTTCACTTAATTAACTTGCTATTTATGTAGCTCAGAAGTGAGTTGTGACAATCACACTGTCAGACTGGTCCAGCTGCAAAACTATGAGATTGGTTTCACTTTAGTCCTCTACTGGAAACCTCATAGTCCGAAGCAATTCCTGCTGAGAGTTTACCTGAATTCTGCTTGGACAGAAGCTAGATCTTTGTTCCACTGAAGAGCTGCAGAAATGAGATGTCTATGTTACGTTCTATAAGGACAGGAGGGGAAGGGACGGGACAATGTCACTTGATTAAAACTTCAGTCTTCATTCAGCCATATTTGTGTCTTTTTCACTCCTCTTCCTCAAATCTAATCTGGTGTACCTACAGCACTACATGTACTGGTGCCCCTCCCTGCTATAGGACTAGTGCCCTTCAGCACACCAAAGGATGCCGTTATTCTCTTGGATCACAGTCAGCCTCTTTAATGTTCACATTTGCACTGTCTAGCCTGATGACGTTTATTTGAACTCAGTCATAGGAGGTTGCCCTGTTTATGCTGTAGTATCTTATGGGTGTCCTGTCCACCCCTGCTACCCCTCCCTCCCAGCTTGTTTAGTAGTTCCCCACAATGTTTTTGAATGCTCAGACAATAAATCTGTGTCAGAAATCCTTTGCCAGAGCTAAGACTTAAAACACGCTAGAGAAGAGGGTGCTGGCATGATCCGTGCTCTCAAATGTTAGAGATCATCTGACCATCCATCCAGAACCCTTTATTCCTTATATTGTGGTGCAGAGATCAAAGCTTTATTCCATCATACAAGTTCTATGCGATGTGGCATTTAGTAGAGAGATTCAGCTGTTGCTGGTCACTTAAAGCTCTGTCCATAAGTAAACTGGAAGCAGGAGACACTGCATGGACAAAAACATTCAAATAAGAAATTACAAGTAACTGGACTTCTGAGATACACACCCAACTGTCTGCTTTCCTTTCCCCTACAGCATCCTTTGTATCAATGTGCATTTTAGCGTTTTGAAAGTACCTGAGATTTTTTCAGTCACTTTGCAAATTCTCAGCTGAAATTATAACTTTTTTTTTTTTTTTAAATGCTATGTTGCCCAAAGATTTTAGAACTCATAATAAAGTGTTATCTTGAGGGGAAAAAAAAAAAGGAGAAATTATCTACTGGTTGCTTGTCTCAAGGGATGAGGCACACTGCCCGGCAAAGCTACTGGTGCCTGTTGAAACTTGGGAGAGAAGAAATGGGTGACAGCACCCGAGAGCGTGGAGGCTGGGAAGGAGTCTCATAACTGAGAGGGTGAAGTCGAAAGGGTGGCTGTGTGGTGTCTTAGCTTATTAGGCTGCTACTTTATTGCAGATTGTAGCCAGAGTTCAGCCACCAGAAGTGCTCTGTGTTATCAGAGTGCAAGTATCTCCAGAGTTGTCCAGCTTCATGAGAGCAGAGGGCAGGCATACTGCTCCCTGCCAGCGAGAGGATACTCTGCAGAACTCCCTGCACTTTTCTTCCACTGTCAAAGCTCCCCACTCCACTTCAGTTTTCTGTCTTGTATCTTCTCTGACTGGTTACAGCCAGGGCTGCAGAGGAGTAATGAGGGAAGACGTAATGGACCTGAGTCCTGTTAGAGATACGAGACAAAAATAAATTACTTGAAACCAAGCTCTGGAGAGACTGACTGGAGCAAGCTTAACTCTTTTGCGTAAAGGACTAGTTCAGTTCCTTGCTGCTCAGTGTCCTGTGATAATTTTAAATGTTTTTATTTTGTAATAGAGTTTGCTCAAGAAGTTTGTTAATTCTTTAATTATGAATGCTGCAGTGCTATGGTTCCCTGCCTTCAGTTTTGCTGATGCAACTGATTGTGGGATTATGCTTAAATTGCATCAGTGATATGACCTGAATTAAAAATGTTAAAAAGTTCATTTCACTCCATTTCACTGATCTGGTTTAGGGGGCAGCCCTACAGATAGTTGGGTCAGCAGCTGAGGGAGTGGTGGAGGGAGAGATTAATAAGGGAGAGGTGGAGGGAAGAAGAGAACCTCCAAAACTGGTTTTGCCACTAGTGAAAAATCTTTGTCAAACCTCCACAGGCTTGCAGACGTGGGGCAGGATAGACTATGTTAGCAGCTTCCCTTGTCTCAGTGGTAGATATATTGTGTCTGCTCACTCGCCTTTAAGCTGCCAGCTTGCAGCTTTGGGATGAGAACAAACTTTATTTCACTGTCACCATCAATACATACCAGGCTTCTTGCTTTGAAAATCTGGTTCAGTATATGGGGAATTCACTGAAATTAACCTACTGCTACTGAGTTCTCTCAGCACCTGGTATTTAATGTTTGGAGAGCTGGAGTGTTAAGATACAGCTCACGTGCATATTGCCTATGTAGGAGTTTGTTTAAAATGAACTAATCAGTTCATTTTAGTGGCGAGGAAGGCTTTGTAATCTTGACTTTAAAAAAAAAAAAAGGTGTAATGCTCCCAGTTTGCAGGCAGCTTATAGAATGGTTCAGAAGTTTTCAACTGCTTTTATCTCTAAACTTCAGCATAAACTTAATGCTGCCTTTCAATAAATTGCTGTTTATTTTAGTGGATGAATGTGAGGGAGGGATGACTGAAGCAAAAGACAAAAAGCAGCAATCCTAAAGATTCTTCTTTGTGTGTGCAGCTGTCTATACCAATATACTGAGCCAAAATAATTTAAGAACTTTTCTATTCTACCCTTTGTGAAAGCCTCTTTGCTGCTAATATAAATTTTCTTACAGGTTAAGAGGAATAGATAGCCCTCAAGTTATGCTTCAGCCATATGAATTTTGGGAATGGAATTTCTCATTCCTCAGATAAGTTTGGACAGTCTGTTTCTGAGGCAATTCTAGCATCATAGGCTCCTTTATCTGCTGACTTGCTATTTAGCTGGTAACGGAGAATAGTACTGTTCAGAGAACACAGAAGAGATCTATCCTGATGTCAGATGTCCCTCTCCATTTGAAGGAAGTGGTGTTAAGTTTGCATCTGATGTCCAGACTGTTCTTCAGTTTCTTAAAAAGCTTGTTAGATTGGTATGCTTTGAGTTGTCCCTAATTTGGGAATTTATAAAGGTTTTAATAAGGTGATTCCTAGGTGTAGGATCTCCTATAGTGGTGTTCCTTTGCGTGTCATTTGGAGCAGTTGAAGTGGAATGTGTGTCAAATCTGTTCCATTTCTGTTATCTCTGAACTGATTTGGAATTGGTTCATACTGCTGTAGGACACTTAGAGATAAACTTGATATTAGGAACTTGATAGAGGCAGCGATAGCCGAAAGGTTTTGCTGTTGTGATCCTGGTGTATGTCAGAAGAATATGATGTCAAACCGCATGTTTCCAGGCATGCAGTCTTGGAGAATTTCAAGGATGAGTCAACTTCTGACCTCCTTTTTCTGAGACAGAAAGCGAGATTGTTTTTGGTCTCTCAGGGTAAGTGAGAGTCAGCAGGGACTGTGAAGTCAGCCATGCTATGTGCACCTGTGCTGATTATATCCATGGCATGTCTTTGTGATTGACCGCCTTGGTGAATACAGAAATACTAGGAGAAGGAAATAGAGTAGGGAATCTTTGGACTGTGCCCAAGTTTCTTATCAAGCGAGTCTACCCTGTGTAGTTTTGGAGGCTTGTCTCCAGAATTCCAGGGTGTGGAATCCAGGCATAAAAACTTGGAGATAGAACTGCGAGTAGCTTTAGTATGTGTCATAGTTTCGAGATCTGGAGGAGAAAGCTTCGTTTGTGACAAACTAACGTTAATATTCAAGTAAAGGTTAAGGGAAAACACGCCCATTCGCTTTTAAAGAATGGTTGCTTCCTTAATGTCAGCTAACAGTTTTGATGTGTGTGGTTTCTTTTTCAATGCTCCTATGATCATTCCATTTTTTTATTTTTTTTTTTGCTTTTTTTCCTAGAGATGTGAATTATGCCCTCATAAGGATGGTGCTTTAAAGAGAACAGATAATGGGGGTAAGTTTTATTCTTATTTTTTGTGAACTCTCTTATTTTATATGAGGGAAGTAAGTCTGTGGAAAAAAATATTATAGGGATCCTAAACATAAATGAAAACACTGGCTGGTTTGGAAAGAGAAAACTATTTTACAGTAAGCTTTATTTGTCCAATTTAGGCTGAATATAGTTTGAAGACATCAATCGTTATTCTTAGTTTTATTTTTAGAAAAAAAGTTACAATGAAGGATAAACTGCATTTTAAAATTTATCCCTTTTACCCATTAAAAAATCATATGTTATGTGTATTTAGTTGGAGTTTGAACATTTACAGAAAGCTGTTGAAAGTGCACCATTCATGGAGAAAAGTGGAATTTTTATGTCTGTAGCCCAGACTGAATGCACCAGTGCATTTTCAAAGAATAGCTCTTTCATGCCTGATTTACTACTAGGTTCTGTAACAAAGAAGTTAGAGCTGAAAAGTTGCAGTAGTGGTTACCTGTGCCTTGCATCTTTCTAATTTCATCGTTCAGGTTATCATCAGTTGTTTGAAGTAGAACAAAACCAATTTTATTTTCAGTAATTTTACCTTTCAGTTAAGTCTCTTCTAACTGGCTGTACTCTCTGAAATTAATAGTATGTTTTTCAGACAGCATCTGCTTCTAGCAGTGATAATGCCTGATGTTTATAGTTAATACCAAGGAATGGTATGCAGAGAGGCTCTTGCTTATACTTATTGCTATAACAACCAAGGCCAGCTAACTTTGTTATGTACCAACTTGGAGGGGCAGAAGTAGAAGAGCATAGAGGGATTGCACCTGTGAGGAGGAGTGGGCAGGACAGGTGACCCAAAACTGACCCAACAGGGTATTCCATCCCATCTGTGTCATGCTCAGTATAAAGCTGAGGCATCAAAGGGTCAGCTCTCATTCTTCAGAGAGCAGCATCCGAGGAGGACTGTGTCGGTTCTTCTGCCTTTGATCCTGATTCATGTGTTCCTGAATCCAGTTCCCATCTGCTGCTGAGTCCAGTCTGGGATTTGCCCAGTGACTGCCAGCAATGTGATCTTCATCCTGGGAGCTTATTATTGGTTTTGTATATATTTCATTATTTTCTTATGAATATTATAATTTTCTTTTTATTGTTAATATTTCATTAAAGCTGGTTTAGTTGTTTTTTCAACCCATAAGTCTCTCTTCCTTCCCAGAAGAAGGAGAGGAGCTAATAGAGAGCATCTGTCGTTTGTTTAGTGGCATGCCCAGCCTAAACTGTGACGTCAGTTCTGCTCCTGCTGAGTAGAACTGCTACAGAAAGTCTCTACTGAATATCCTGTCTTGATTATGTTTATATTAATAGCTGGGTGATATGAGTGAAAATTTTCAATTAACTTTTCAATCACTTCTGGAATTCCTTCCCTCTTTACTAGGTGCTTCTAAATTCCTGTCCATCATCTACCTGTAAATAGCCTGATCATTTTGATACTGAGCCCTTTCTCTTGTGAGAGGAGAAAGTATGATCAGGAGTTTGGATTTCATTTGGACCGTCTATGTAAATTGTATTCTGGAGATTCTATGCTGCATATGTAATAATCTAGCTGATTTATATCTTAGCTTAGTGTTGATGTAGCTTTGCTATTTCTTTTGCAGTTGAGTTGCAGGAACACAGAGCCTGCTTGTGTTCGGGCTGATCTGCCCTTTCCCTTGTCTACGCTTTGACTGCAATGTACAGTCAGTACTGCTCTAGCGTTCACCATTCTAGTGTGTGCTTATCTCAAACCTATTAGTGAACTTTGTGTCATTTGTGAGTATTGGGAGATTTTATTGAGTCCGTATGTCAGTGAAACTACCATCTTAAGTTCCAGCCCAGTACTTTAGCCTTAAAACTATTCTTCTCAGATGGGTTGATACATGGCAGTGTTGAATTCATTTCTTCAGAAATGGCAGCTGGACCCTTGCTTTTCTAGGAAATAAGTAATAAGAAAGCCTCAAACTTCTTGAAATACACATTAAAATTTGTGAGGCGTGAAGTAGCTGAAGTGTTTTCTGTTCTTAAGGTAGTGTTTGGGAATGCCTTGCTGTTCTGTATGGTAATTTTGAAACTTTTTATTTGTGTAAAGTCTCAAGAACATATTTTGACAGTGCGCATCAAAGATCTGAGCATCCTATTGGTTATCTCTTGTAGCTGTATTAACTGTAATTATGAATTCTTGTCTGAAAGTTACTGTGTAATTATTTAAGTTTAAATAGCAAAGATCTTACACTGTATGAACAGTATTTTCCCTACCATAATTTTCATGACCAACTATTTTCATCAGTGAATGCTTCATAGCCTTTTCAGCTAAATGAAATCAGTTCTCTGATCCAGCTGACCGTGCTAGTGCTGATGTAGGGGAATGACCAGGACCATTCTTTTAGCAGCAACCTGTACACTAGCTGTCTTAAATCAGTTGCACAGCTGTACCTGAAAGCAGGCTAACCTTACAGCTCTTACATAATGGTGTTATCTTGCCTTTAAGAACTTCGGGACACTATAAGATAGACATGACAAAATAGTCTGGGAATCACACGTGTTGTTTTTAAGTATTATTCACTGACTAGAAAATAGTGATGGTGGTGTATAGTATGGTTGTGTTGGTGTGTTGTGGGTTTCTTTTTATACTCTGCCCCCAAAAGTGGTGTGAGGTACCTTTGTGTGCGTTCTTCCTCCTGCCTTTCATTGTACTGGCGTGTTACTGCTCATCTGACTTTCTGGAGACCAGCACTTCTTTAGATTTGCTTTTTAGTTCTTATATTTGTGATTGGAGACATCTACTGTACTTTAGTCATGCTTGTCAGTACAGTTGCTGAGGGGTATTGTTGGGTTCTCCAGAATCATCTATGGCAAATACGTAATTACAGTTTTCAATGATACTATAAATATGGATTTTTTGAACCAGTACTGTTATGGATCTTATACAGAACTTGAAAGTGCCAACCTGAGATAGTAAGAGGAGAGGAGCATGTCATGGAGGCTCAACAACATTTGGTCTGCTCTTTATCAGTATGAGCTAGAATCTTGGGAAAGTTCTTGTATGCCTTCTTGGAATACTTTCCCAGCCTATAGCTTTGGAACTTCTTGAACCAGAGATGGTATTTTTCTGTTCAATGGAAGAAGAGTCCATAACACTATTAATGTGTCCACTTCTGTATAAAGATATAGTGTCTGTAATGTTTTGTGGCAAGGCATTTTACAGTCGATCTGTACAATGTGTCATGATGTACGCTGGTTTGTTTTGAACCTGTTACCTTACGGTTTTATTTGCTGCTACTTGGCACTTGGTAAGTGATAGCAAGTGACAAAGAGCAGGTATTCTATTCATCTTTTCAATACCTCTTCTGGCTTTATAGACCTCTGTCATGTTCTTCTTTTGTCTCCTTTTCAGGGTGAAGGAGCCCAGACTGACTGGGCATTCCTTGTACAGAAAACTGACCACCCCCTTCACTCTTCCCCCTATCTCTTCCAAATGGTACTTAATCCTTATGAGGGCTGAATGTGAAATTTTAGAGAAGCAATTCTACTGTACATGATGCCATGGAACCTCTAGACTGCCAAGTGATTACAGAATGGTTTAGTGTTCCTTAACATAGGCTACTAATATAATTATTGGTTGCCATTTTTTGGTACAACTTTTTCTTATTAGTTGCAGAATATCTTCGCTAGCCTAAACATTTACACTACTTCAAAACTAGGACAGATCCTGAAATTGGAATGAAAGTACTGATTTTAGCAAGGCTTTTGCCTGAAGAATGCTCTTAATTTTAAGAGCATTGTTTTCCTCATTTGCTCTGAAAACAGAAGGTATGGGTAACTTACATTTTTGAGGCATTGGTTGTGGTTTGGGCCAGACTGGCCACTGAAACGAAAGACAGATACTCTCTCCCACCTCTCTCTCCAAGGAGAGGAGGGGGAGAGAGAGAAAGAGACCTATGAGGTTAAAAAAGGAACTAAACTACTTTAATGAAAATATTAATACAACAATAATAATAAAAAATAATGAAATATATACAAAACTGTATTGAGTTCCCAGGATGATGATCAGGCACGGGGAAAGTCCCAGGCTGGACTCAGTGACAGATGGGAACTGTACTCCAGATCTAGGTTGAGGAGCACAGATCCGGGATCAAAGGCAGAAGAACAGACAGGAGTCCTCCTCGGATGTCAGCCACTGAAGAAAGAGAGATGATCCCTCAGCTTTTATACTGAGCATGAGGCAGATGGGATGGAATACCCTGTTCGTCAGTTTTGTGTCACCTGTCCTGTCCGCTCCTCCCCGCAGGTGGGAACCCTCTACGCTTTTCTGCTTCCTACCCTCCCACGGGGCATATAACAAAGTTAGCTGGCCATGGTTGTTAAAGCAATGAGTATAAGCAAGAGCCTCTCTGCATACCATTCCTTGGCATAAATTATAAATAATCAGGTCTTATCACTCTGGGAGCAGACTACAGTCTTAAAAATATGCCGTTAATGTCAGAGAGTTCAGTTAGTTAAAAGAGGCTTAGCTGAAAAGTAAAATTACTGAACAGAAAAATGATTCTGTTTTACCTCAAACCAGGACAAGCATTAACTGTTTTTACAGCCATAGTTAACTCTTTGCTATTTGGGTTATTGGAGGTGAAGCGGGATAGAGGAAATTCAGTTATCCTAGATAACTGTGACTGTACTAGCTAAGTGGTTTCTAGACAGTTGTGGAAACATTCCTCTCTGTGTTGGAAACTCATGCAGATGGTTCTGCACCGAGTTGCTAGAGTGTCTGGATCTGGAAGGAGTAAAGAGTTCATGTGAAGCACCAAGTGGAAATGGCATTTTTTGTTGCTTGTAACCTTTTTTGGTACACTGGAGAGTACGCAGAAGCCTGCCTGTTGTTGGGTTGGTGATGGTGGCTGCTGTCGCTGTAATCAGAACCTGTAGTGAGCCCAAGGAGATCATTCTGTCTGGGTTTGATCAGAATGCGTCCTAGTCTGCTTCAGTGCCCTTCCTGTGCTTTGCATTGTCAGAGACCTGAAACGACCCTGAACAGAAGAAGCTAAGGTCTGGTTGCGCGTGTTTTTTCAGCTTCTTCACACTGTGTGAAAATGGTCATTCTGCTACTGTACTTGCACAGATCTTGGAAACAATACAGTTGCGTTTTGCAGAGTGTAGCCTGGACTAATCCGTGGTGTGGCTTATCCAGCAGCGGGTTATCCATGCTAAGGATTGTTAAGAGTTGTCTGTATTTAGCTGCACATTTGATTTAATTAATTTGTTAAGAGTAGCGGGACATTGCATAGTTATGATCAGGGTGATTGTAAGAAATTTTAGGAATAAGCTTTGAATAAGTTTTAATATTTTGGCTGCCTAATATCTGTGACTATCTTACAGCTGTGGTTAAGTTTTGTGAACAAAAGATAGTCTTCCCTATATGTGGACTTTGCAGAATTTATTTTTGCATAAACATCAGAACTTTTTCAGTGTTCAGAGACTGCAATTCTGTAAATTCTGTTAGGTTATTTACTGGTATTTTATTTAGTTAGTTAATTATTGATTTATACTAAAAGTAGAAAAATAGGATTGAGTTGAAAATAGAACTTTTTTCATTGAATACATTTCTTGACATAATTCCTTGCTAAATTTGATATTCATGTTCATTTAGGGGCACCACTATGGTTTTAAACATGACTGAATATAAAAGTTTTTAAAACGAGAAAGACTGATATGTATATGAGTGGCTTATTGATTTGCTCTCTTACGTATAAGAAGGCTATTGAACAAGAGATTAAACTTTTCTTTAGCTTTGTACTCTGTGGGTTAGTAGTTGGACAAAATACAAACACATTTTTTTGAAAAACAGAAAAGCATCAAGTGAGCATTTGTTTGAAGATACCTGAGAACTGTAGGCTGTTTGACAGTTTTGGGCCTTTTCAGTTCAGTAGTGTTTCCTTAACTGTTGCAGTAATTTCCTCTGGGGTTTTGACACGCAGTGAGGAGGAAATAAAATCATGACCATTTGAACTGGTTATAGTTTTTTGAATCCCAGTTCTTTTATTTTCTCATAATATTGAGTATGTGGTCTGTTTTTTAAGCAAATTGTTCAGTTGTATCTAATATTGTACATCTCCTGTTTTAATAGTTTTCTTACAGTAATCTTTGTCCACAATTTTCTGTAAGCCTAAAAGGCTTGATTTTGCAGTACAAGTTGTTACTTTGAAATCTGATTCCACTGGATGATGATCAGGAATGCTGTGTAACAGCATTCTTTGTGTGACTTTTCACCAAGGCTTCTTTCATGCAGCTGCTTGGTAAGAGGCCAGCTAACAATGCGGTGGTTTTATGTCATAGTCCAGGCCCTCTTCCCATCCCTTGGGTTAGCATCGGGATCTCCCAAGTCTATAAAAACATCATATGCTAGGTTTTCCTATTGCTGTTATTATTAGAATCAGCAGCTCTCACCATCAGGTTTACTATTCTGATGAGTTTTCTTGCTGTTAATGTCTAAGAATGTGGATGGTATCATGCCACATGTACACATTCAGGCGAACGCGTTTTCCAAGAAGTGCTTACCTACAAATGTTCTTGTCCTTTTGTGCAGATTTGCAGGAGTTTGTATGTGTTTTTTTTTCCCTCTCTTCTGGTAAAGACAGTAAAAATGGATAAACAATTTAAAATATTTTACTAATATAAATATACATATTACCATGTGACCTATGTTGTATATTTATTATTTATATTGCTAGTAATCATTATGTATAACTAGGAAGATTTTTTTAGAGCCTCAGATAAATATTTATGACATTTCTTCCTTTTGTTGTATGAAAGGATTTCTTGAGGGAAGGTGAAGAGACTCATTAGTACCATAGCATGCCAGATAAAATGTTTAAAGCTATTAACTTAATCAGTGGACCAGTGGAATGTTATCTGTGGCTGTTTCAAAAACAAACTATTTGTTGTGCTGCTGAATAATGACCCAAAGTAAAATTTTTCTTAGGTACCAATTCTTTAGTTTAGGAATAAATTTTGGTAAATGGAGAGTTTGGTGAAATTCTATAGTAGGACTCTGTAGAGTGAAGCCTTCTCTGCACAGGCAAGCAGTGTATGTATATAATTTTTTTTTAATAGATAATTGTCCCATTGTTCTATGTACCAGTGATAAAGTTGACTACTGACCAGTGGTAAGATCTCTAGTGATTAGTGTGAGCACCTTCTCTTTACCCAACTTTGTTTCATCCACTCTTTTCAATGTAGTGAATAATACTATACTAACTATAGCAAACTCTAAAACTATACTTATTAACGTAAGGAAAAGACAGTGACTTCAACTGACATACTACTTTTCTGCCAGTTTTATTGTCTTTACAGGAAATGAAGATCAGGGTCAAAACAGAAGTGTATGGAATGCCTTAATGAAAAGACACTTAGCTAAAGATGTAAAATAGTGGTTAATCTTACCCTCTGGCAAATAGTAACAGTAATGGTCTTAAGTGCTGGATTCACCTTGCAGAGTGGGATAGAGCTGAGTCTTGGGGTCAGTCAGCAGATCTAATGGTTGTGGAAACTAAGGGTGCAATTTCATGCAATCTGGGATGACTCTTGACCTCTGCTGAAAGGAGCGGGCTCTGGTTTACCCATGACTGGATGTTTCTTTGCTGGTGGTTTTGTGTACGGCAGACATGTGACCTCAGTATGGATTACATCAACTTATTTACTGATCTTATTGGAGGACAAACTTCTGTTTTCCGACAAGTTTGGTAATGAGGTGAATAAAATTCTATCTGCCCTGCTACATGGCAAGATTCTACTACAGGGAGAGGGCAGAGATGTACAGTTGAAAGTGAAGAGTGAGGTGAGACCTTGCCTTTAGTGAAAGCCCACAGCTGAAATGGGTTGAGGTTTATCTTTACATTACAACCTGGGGTAACCCTAATTAGAAACTAATGTTTCAACACAGAAAGGTTTTTCCATGCTAGAAGAATACACTCAGTTGTTTTAGGAGTGAGCTCTGGTTACAAATAAAGTAAAGTTTCCTTAGTGAGATATAATAGGCTCTTCAGGAACTTATACTGAACTCATGAACAAATTTTACTCTGGAATTAGTGCATGGTTAGGAGCTGGTGATGGCGTGGCTCTCTTGTGGGACCAGACTGGCACTACAGCTGGATCTCGGTATGACTTCATGATTCAGGCCTCTACGGTCTGTTTCTGCTTTGCAGCACAGCTTCAAAATTGATTGTGGGACTTAGGCCTGCTGTAGTGACTACTCTGTCTGTTAGTTCACAAGCTATAGGTGAGCTTCTCTTGATTTGAGTGGTAGGATGGATTATAAGTCCGTTGCTGTTATTTTATTATTAAGTCCATTGCTGTTATTTTATTATTAAGTCCGTTGCTGTTATTTTATTATTAAGTAAACAATTATAAAAGCAAGGCTTCAAAATTTGCACTGGAAGATGATTTAAAAGTCCTATGAATTTATTTACAGTGAAAGTGCTTGTGAATCAAGTTTTGAACACTTAAACAGTAATTGTAAAGGCAAAAATTTAGATGGATAATGTACTGTATATTATTTATCTTCCTGGGTTTTCTTTGTTAATTTTAGATTACTTTGTTAGAGTTTGCTTCTAGTTATAGAGCTTTTTTTTGGCAACAGTCTGTTGTTTGCTGCTGGTGAAATTGTTCTTTGTCGGATTGAAATAACAGAGCAACTGTTTATTTTTAGTTAGTATTCTGGAGCCTGAGATTTGTTACTCTGAATGTTAGTGAATAATGTATATTCAGATTTTACCTGCTGAGTGTGTACTCCTAGGTTTTCATTGAGTTAAAAATTAGTTAGGCACCTGAAATAAAAATCTCAGCAAAAGATTGGTAAAATTTGGATAGAATCTGTGCTGTTAATTAACATTTTGCATGCCAAAACAAGATATAAAATTTGGCAAAACTCAGTAGTGTGTCTTTCTGAGGGATAAATCAAAATAAAAAAGGACTCAAGTGAAAAGCTGAAAGTTTCATAAGACTTATTTTAAAAGGCTTTTCAGCGTGAATTTCCAATTTCTGATATTGAAGCAAACTGTTTTCATTATGATTGTTATCAAAGTAGATCTTGGAGTTGGTTTATATGTGGTTTTGATGTTGTTTTAATGTTGGTTAAAGTTGTTTCCTAAGATCTCTTCAAAGGAAAAGTGTCTTAGCTATACTTGTGTGATGTTATCTTAGAGAGCACAGTGTGGTGGTGTTTTTTTTTTTTTTTTTTTTTTTAAGGTAAGCAGCATTTCCCAAAGTTATTGGGCTTGAAAACACAGTTAAAGTAAATATTTTTAATTTTAGTTTGGCTGTCACCAGTAAGTTGTTCCTAATAAGTAATAACCAAAAACTGATGACATTTTACAATTTCTGGATGGAGGCATTGATTGTTGTAGAATATTGGATCTTAAAGCAAAAGAGGCAGTGAATCTGCCAGCCCATGATAGCCTGCTGTGAGTATTTTATTTTTTCCCCAGCAGTTTCAGAGAAAGCTGTTCTTATAAGAACACACAGAAACAAGTGAACTAAGTGGAGGATTTGAATCCTTATTTTAAAATAAAGAAATGTATTATAAGCAAACCAGGCATTATCATCTAGTAAAAATATTTATTGAGAAAGCACATATGTAAAATGGCCACCTTCTCAAAGATTGGGAAATAGTAAGTCAAGAAGAAGAAAAAAAAGAAAATCCGGCGATAGGGAAAATTTTAAGAACATTTTGCAAAATGCCAGTACCTGCATTTACAAAAACACTTGTGACCTCCACCACCCGGCTTCTGGTTAAAGTTGTCCTGAAAAGGACATGAAAGCAAAAGTAAATTGACTATAAGCAATTCAGTGGCAATAGTAAGAGTTTGTTGGCAATTACTGTAAATTTTTAAGGTAAAGTTAAAAGAAGTGAGTAATGAATCTGTGGCCAGTTATTTGGATGCAAACCATGCACAAACAAAGTGAATGGAAGCTTATCATTGGTTTAAATAGTAAAGGATGTAATCTATACAGATGGTTTTAAAGAACTCATTTGGAACAAAAATGATCTGAAAAATGGCATGAGTTCCTGGATAAGTTTGGAGAACAATTGAGAAAAGTCAGTGTGCGCTGCTGTTACTTCTCTGTGGTGTTTTGGGTGAAGAGGAAAGGTGTTAAAATAATTTCAGTTTCAACAGAAACTAGTCAGAATGTTGTAAATGTTATTGAATGTGTGGAACAGTGCTACTGGAGATTTTTTTAAAACTCTGAAACGTAGGTATACAACAGTATTTTTCACACTTAAACATTGGGAAAGCTCAAAAGGACTGGATTTAATGATGTTTGAGGGAAGGAGGGAGAAAAAGATGTATAGTTGCTGATGAAGTTCATAGTTGCCCAAGAATAATGTAGGAAGTGATTTGAATAGGAAGTTTACAGTGCAGCCTTTTAGTTAGATGGATTTAATTGAAAATATATATTTTAATGTAGTCTTAAATAGCATAAATCCTTATAGCTGGTAAGACAAGTAAGCCTTTTTATGTACAGTTTGGATGGGTGTCTCTTTAGGATGTTTTGTTCTACCTGCAGACAAACTAGGCAGTTGTCATCCAACCAGAAACAGTAGACAGAAACACTCAACTCTGAACCTGGCAAATAGGTACTTTATTTTGCTGGGATTCTGAGTGCTAGGCTCTGCCTGAGAGTAGTTATCTAAAAGAGGAGGAGGTGGCAGCAGAGGATGGGAGAGGCATTTCCTTGCTTGTTATACAGTCAAGAGCCCTCTCAATTGCATAAAACATTAAAAGTAAAGTCTGCTTGTATGCTAGTAGCTTGTTCTTCCATCAGTGAGACAGAGGAGAGCTATCATGCTTGCTTTGTTTGGATGTAGGTGTCCTTAAAATCATAGAATTGTTAAGGTTGGAAGGGACCTTTAAGATCATCAAGTCCAACCATTAACCTAACCTGACAAAACCACTTCTAAACCATATCCCCAAGTACCACGTCTCCCCTTTTTTTTAAACACCTCCAGGGATGGCGAATCCACCACCTCCCTGGGCAGCCTATTCCAATGTTGGATAACCCTTTCAGCGAAAAAAATTTTCCTAATATCCAACCTAAACCTCGCCTGGCTTAACTTGAACCCATTTCCTCTTGTCCTATCACTTGTCACTGGGGAGAAGAGGTCAGTCCCCATCTCTCTACAACCTCCTTTCAGGTAGTTGTAGAGAGTGATAAGGTGTCCCCTCAGCCTCCTCTTCTCCAGGCTAAACAGCCCCAGTTCCCTCAGTCGTTCCTCATAAGACTTGTCCCCCAGACCCCTCACCAGTTTTGTTGCCCTTCTCTGGACATGCTCCAGCACCTCAATGTCTTTCTTGTAGTGAGGGGCCCAGAACTGAACACAGTACTTGAGGTGGGGTCTCAGCAGTGCCGAGTACAGGGGGATGATCACTTCCCGAGTCCTGCTCAC
>VZSZ01002975.1:24768-79562 GCA_013398815.1 Ibidorhyncha struthersii | reverse complement strand
TCCCCTCGTCCAGGTCATTGATAAAGGTGTTAAAGAGAACCAGCCCCAGCACGGAGCCCTGGGGAACACCACTTGTGACCGGACGCCAACTGGATTTAACTCCATTTATCCCCCCTCTCTGGGCATGACCATCCACCCATTTTTTTACCCAGCGAAGAGTACACCTGTCCAGGCCATGAGCAGCCAGTTTCTCCAGGAGAATGCTGTGGGAAACTCTGTCAAAAACTTTGCTAAAATCCAGGTAAATGGCATCCACAGATTTTCCCTCATCCACCAAGCAGGTCATCTTATCGTAGAAGGAGATCAGGTTTGTCAGGCATGACTGCCTTTCACAAACCCATGCTGACTGGGCCCGATCACCCTGTTCTCCTGCATGTGCCGTGTGATGGCACTGAGGATGATCTGTTCCATGACCTTCCCAGGCATTGAGGTCAGACTGACCGGCCTATAGTTCCCCGGGTCCTCCTTCTGTCCCTTCTTGTGGATGGGTGTCACATTTGCCGACCTCCCTGGTCAGCCAGGACTGCTCATAAATGATGCAAAGTGGCCCGATGAGCACTTCAGCCAGCTCCCTCAGTACCCTTAGGTGGATCCCATCTGGCCCCATAGATTTGTGTACCTCCAGGTGCTGCAGCAGGTCCCTCACCATTTCCCCTTGGATTACAGGGGCTTCATTCTGCTCCCCGTCCCTGTCTTCTAGCTCAGGGGTCTGGGTACTCAAGGTCCTACGGCTGAAGACTGAGGCAAAGACAGCATTAAGCACCTCTGCCTTATCCTTATCCTTGGTTCCATGCTCACTGTTTGAAGCAACAGTGACTAGTCTTCTGATGTTTAGGAAAAAGATTATGTTTATTTGCTTCCTTTTCTGTTTTCCTCCACTACTATCTGGTGCTTATATGGCGAAACTGAATCTTCGTGACCTCTCTTAAGTTGACAAGTTTTGTGGAGGAGTCTACAGACCTTCTTGAGCTTATGCGAAGATGGAGATTCCACAGCAACTTTAGGCAAACAGTCCTTAACCACACTTGTTACGGAAAAACGTCTTCCTTATTCTTTCTTCAGGGAGAGCTGCTGAATCTCTGCCTCTTTTGGTTCTTCCAGGTGAGCTGGGTGTTGTTCTTCACTTAAGAAGAGTAAGCTGGGTGTTGTTTCTTCACTTCTTCATTTAAGCAGTTGCGTATGGGATTTCTAAGTCCTAGTGGGAGCTGGTGCCAGAGTTAGGCTTCTTTTATGATGTAGTCATTTGTGGCTGGTAACATAAGGGTACTGCAACTTCCCCTATGGTTAAATTTGTATTGGACAACTTGTGATTTTTTGGCAAGGTCAGATAATCGGGGATCTAAAGATGCCAGATGGAAACAAATGGATAAGATTCCTTGTCCTCAGTTCTCCGGGTGCTCGTTGATCCCTTGTTCAAAAAGTGTATTAGTGCTATGGTACTTCATTTGTTTCATTATATAGATACCTTTTTTGTTTTCATGAGAGATGAAAGTGTGCTATTGCCCATGGCTATCTGGATGCATGCTCTGTATTGTGGAAATCAGAATATATTAAGCTTGTAGGTTTCTGGCTAAGTGATTTTTTTTTTAATGTCTCTGATATATTTTGTATATTTACAGAATAATTTTTCATTATAAGTAAGTGTAACTGGAATACAGGCTTAATTATGTCTGAAGTAAAAGCTTTTGCCATGTGTTTATGTGTAACTAACTGAAGAAGGGTTTTTTCAAAATTTCAGTGTCACTTTTCTAAGGGTTTAGTGGCTTTATTAGATTAATGGCGTTTCTATTTGAGTTAATTTTTTGAGAGGAGTTTTAAAGATAAATATTCACCCATTAACACCATTTCAACACTTATTTATCTGTCTTTAGTAAAATGACTCTGGCTTAGGGCAGTTTACAAGTCTTAGAAAAGTCCTTATAAGCACTTATTCCGAGAAGATATTTCGAGTAGAGGACAAAAAAAGACTGTGGTTTTTATAGTTTTTCTCAATCAGTTCGTTAATGATAATTTTAAAATGGTCTGTTGGAACCATTTTTAAAAGCAGCTCAAGTTAGCAGTTTATACTTTATTTTCCTTACTCTTTTATTAGTCTCATGCTTTTTCTGTGGGGAATAATGCTACAAACTATTTGTGAATAAAATGATGAAACAGCAGAGATACTGTATGTAGTTGCAGATGAAATACTAGAATGATACGTGTTACGTTGAGTGTGAATGTTGACCACAACAGTTCTGTGTGTGCTTTTCATTTTCTGTACAAATTATAACTACCAATGTAGTAAATGAGGAGGTGAGACCCAAATGGGTTGGAAGCAACTAGGAAAGATTAGTGCTTTAGGAAACTAATAAAAAGCACATATGCAGTTCCAGATACTAAATACAATTCCAGAGTCCCAACAATGCTACTGTAAGTAAGTAGTAACTTTACATTTAGCTCAGTTTAAGAGTCAAAATACAGTTGGGTGAAGAAATTAAGAACCTTTAGATTCAGTAGATTTAGAGTAGTTAAAAAGAGAAAATCCAAGATGGAAACAAAACTCAAAAACATCTGCAGTGAGGCAGTATGGTGGGTTTTGTGTGTGTGTGTGTGTTTTATGTTGTTGTTTTTCCTTTTTTTCATTATAGGATGCACTTGCACAATGATAATTTACTTTGTTTACCTAGTGTAATAATCTGCTAGATTATCTAATTATCTAAGTCTGTGGTTTTATGTCCTTAGTATTTGCATACAAGTAAGCCTGGGTAGGAGGAAAGCACAATTATTTTTAAGGTGTACTGAAGGTCTTGTGACAGAAGACTTCAGTTTTCCTTTTGGGGAAGAACAGAATTCATGCTAAATGATTAGCCACCCCAAATTCACTTTCAGATGAGGTAGCTCTGTACTATGCGATATTACTCTTGTAATCTTATTATTAGTGTCAGTATATTAATATGTGGAGTTAGCTACGTAGCAGCTTCTGCTAAATTTACAGTTATGGCAAACTGTCCTCCACTGAAACAAACCAACAACTCTCAGAATCTTAGTATTGAAAAAAGGCCTAAAATCAGTAGGTTTGTTTCTGAGTTGGTGTTTCACCCTGCCCCCATCCAACCAAATGTCAGTTAGGAATCTTTACTTCTTGAACTGTTGTTAAAGCACAATATGGTAAGTAACTAAGCATTTATCAGTGACTCCAAGTTAACAAGTTAGAACAGGACTGGATATAGGAATTGATATTCCTATGAAAAAATAAGTTGGCCACACCTTTAAAGAAGTAGAAGAAGAGATTTAACAGATGGGATGTGGGGTGTGTGTGTGTGTTGGGGTTTCTTTCTATAGAAAGAAAAAGGGAGTCTAGTCAAATCACTTTGCTTAAGTAAAAAGTATATGCAGAATTCTTACATGATGGTAATGTTTGCATGAATACTAGTTTGTTCAGACAACATTTCCCTTTTGCAGGAATTTGCACAGCTTTTACGTTGATAACTATGTTAATCCAAGAAATTTAAAGAAATAACCCATTTTTCTGTTTGTGTGTCATCATTTGTATAAATCATTAGCACTTGGATTTCACAGAGTATTATTTGTATAAATTCTCCACTGAATAAACTTAAAGATATATTACTGCTCATCTAAACTTTGGATAATATAAAATGCAATGTAAACATGACTTAAGTAACTTATGTCTGTAATATTCTAAGCAGTTAAAATAGTCCACGGATCAAAGTGTTGTAAAAGGTGCTTTGTACTATAATTGAAATGTCCTTTGAGCTTCTAGAAAATATTAAAATTAAATACAATTATAACTTTTTGTAGGTTGGGCTCATGTGGTTTGTGCTCTGTACATTCCCGAGGTGCAGTTTGCAAATGTTGCTACAATGGAACCTATCGTGTTGCAGTCTGTTCCTCATGATCGTTATAATAAGGTATAATTATATGTCTTTTTATCTATATCTAATGTATTTATTTTAAAACTTGTGAGCTTTACTAATCTAAAACTATACTTCTTAGAATGCACTTTATATAAAATTCATAAATGTATACAATAATGCTGTATGTTTTCTGCTATGACTTTATGATAAATTCAAGAATTAAGAAAGCTATATTATTAAATTAAGCTGTAAGGTTATCTACCATGTCTCATTATTCTTTTACAGATTAGGGACTGTTTTTTTAAATTAAAAATATCGTGATCTTTGAATAACAGTTTATTTTGAAAGGAATGTGAAATATTTCCCATAGGTTAAAATATTATTACAGTTTATTTGAAATGTTGTTATTAATTACCGCTAAGTCCTACTGTTTTAAGTATTGATATGAACATAACATGTTCATAAACATTTCTTTTAGGAAGAAAAGCCATGCTAATATATTAAGGCAAAAGCTTGCAGACTTTTGCCTTTGTAAACAGTGTTCACTTCAGTGGGATTATTTGCTTATAGAAGAACTGCTGGTAAATAAGTGTCAGTGAGATGGAATGTTTTATAAAGTATGGTGAGACTTTATAAAAAAAAAAAAGCCCCCCAAAAGCAAAGCAAAGTAATAGTAACCTATTAATGTTCTATAGTTACATTTTTCTGCATGTTTCACTTGTGCTACCTCTTCCTCACTAGACTAAACTATATCCTCCTTTGTATTTTTCCTTCTGTAGAGAGCAAGCTGTCTAAATTTCTGGTTAGTTTTGTTGCATATTTTTCTTGTGTCTTTTTACCTCTAGTTTCTTTCTTTTACTTTATTTATGGTGGTTTGTGGACACTGGGGTAAAAGAGGAGTAGACTGTGTTATGAAAGAAAGAAAGAAGAAAAAGGCATGCATCACCTCTTGTGGTCTTNATCTCTGATTTATGCGCCATCCCCCCTTCCCATTTCCCTATCCTTTTTTTTTTCTTTTTTTTTTTCCATACTTTGGTCTTTTCCTTGCCTGTTTCACATTCTCATGATTGCTGTCAGTATGTTTTGCCCATCTTATTTACCAGTGTATCCGAAAGGCCAGGAGTCAAACTCTAGGTTCTTCTCATGTTTTCTCATTACATGCTACCTGGGCATCTGTGTTGACTTCCTTCTGCATTGGCAAGAACATGCAACAGTGAGATTAAGTGCAGAACTAATAACATTTTCGTGCTTGGACACAAAGCAGTACAGATTCGCTGTAGCAGATGAGTTTACTTTTTCTCTCTCCTCAGCTCTGGGCCAACAGCACATCTGTTTTCTCGTTTTTCCTTGAGTAGTATTCATGTTTTTTTTTTGTTGGTAGTGGTTCTTCCCTAACGCACTTCAAAAATTTGTGGAACACTTTGGATTTTGTTTTATCTTGCACCATTTGCATTGGTGATTATGGATATTGGATGAGTAAATCCTTGCAACTTCAAAAAATGTACCCTGCATCTTTTTATATTACTTGTTCAAAAAGTCCATTGTTAGGCCCTGTCTTTAGTCTCTAATTCCTTTTTGTTACAACTAAAGTTGCTTCTTTCCTGAACTGTTTTTCTTTCAAATATGTGATGTCTAGCTGGAATTTTAGCAGTAAAAAAAACAATTTGAATTTTATTGGTCTGTAGTTAACAATTTTTTTTTTTGCTTGCTAGATAATTACTGGTGCCATACAGATCATGTAGATAGAGTTCCTGATGTTGTCTAGCTCTTAGTTTTCTGTGTTTTTGATGGGTGTTGTAATTTGGGCCTATTTTCTGTGTTAACAGTCAGCCTAAAACTACTTTCATACAGGCCACTACAGCATATTGTAAAATATAATGAGATCTATATCAGATATTTCAGGGGTTAGGGTCACACCCCTAGTCTGCAAATTTTTTTTTTTTGTTTTCTTTTTTTACAGAATTGCCCTTTTGCTCTCTTTATGTGGTCTGTTTGCTTCAGGGAGGGAGTGGTTGTAGATTTCAGGGGAATTGGAGAAATGCCTGTAGTGCCATTGCTGCAGCAAACCTCCTGAAACTAATCTAACTTCACTGCCAACATGAGGCTAATTGTAACAGCACAGAATTTAAGAGGCAATCACTGACAGAGGACTTTCCCAACTTTTTTGACAAATCTGTAGCCAGTGCTGAGTTTGGTATTGCTGTGGCTAAACTGTCACCAGCTCTTTAGTAGGCTAGTTTTGAGCAATACCCCCAAAATCAATACAACTACTAATTCCTTTTTCAGGTAGCCTCCAATAATTTCACCCCTCCTCTCCCCCCCGCTATTCAATATAAATTGGGTTTATGTAAATGATACATTTTCTTAGATCAGAAACTTTGTAAAGCATTTAACTCCATCAATTTGGGAGGAAATGGGAAAGAAAAGCTGTTTTTTTGAGAAGTAGATATGGCAGACGGTTCTTAAAACATTTGTTGCACATGGTAAACAAATGTAAACGTGTAATTAGGAAAAAATTACTACAGTTATTTCTCTTTTTGGAGAGGCTTAGTGCGAATTTCATTCTGTCTGTCAACTCAGGTTGGAATAGGATGATTTTAAGAAGGATTTTATTTCCTGTGAAGTCCTAAATAATTCTGCGTGTTTGGCTGGATACGTATACAATACTAGCATATGAAATTGGGGGAAAATACAGGCCAATGAAAATTACCATAAGGGAGAATTTATACTGTAGTCTTTAAAAGAAAGACAAGTGTCATTGGAGTTTTGCCAGGACTTAATTTACACATTTATTTTCTATGTACTTGTTTTATTTTATCGAACACTGCGAAATATGCAATATTACAAAGTACAGTAATCTTAAATGCAAGAAGAAACACAGCGACACCAAAGCATGAGGCTTGTCAATGTAAAGATATTTGGCTGCTGTTTCCCTGGAGTTTACCTGCTTCTGGGATAAAAAATGAATCCACTGAATGACGTGAATAGTGGGTTAACTAACAGGAAAACTCTTCTTGCACAGTTGCTTCCAAAAAGAAATGGACTACTAATTGCTCTTCTTTAGTAGATGCTTGTTATTCCTTGGATAGTTATAGAGGGATAATATCTATTTATTTTATGTGAGTTTTATTTGTCTCTTTCAGGTTCATTTGAAAGTATGTGGTAATTGAATATAATTACTGCTTTTAGGAATCTCTTTTGAGGTGATGAAAAAATAGGTGCATTTGGAGTTTCTTGATCTGCCTAGTAGTAAAGGCAGCTGTTGGACTTCTCTTTCAGTACTTGCTGCAACAATGAGAAATTTCTGTGCAACTCTTAGGTTTGATTCTGTAAGCAGGGAGGGAATGCTGTTGGGTGGCTGTTATGAGTAAATTATTTCTGAAATTGCTTTTTGTTTTATAAGTTTTTTCTTGCCTCATCTTCCCTTATGTCTTTGCTTTTGCAAAGAAGGTTTTCATTTTGAATCTTTGAAGGAAAAATATTGACAGAAACATAAAGGCAGCTTTGCAAAATGTATATTTTGCTATTAAAGAAACTGAGATATTTGTATGTGTTGAGTAAAATTTCCTTGCAGAGTCAAAAGCTTTGTGTAATGTTTTGGTTTTTTTTTCTGATGACTTTGGGGAGAAATCCAGGTACTCTCTTCCCTTAAGAGCTCGGAAGAGCAGCGCTGCTGTAGGTAGTAGGAGAGAGTGTTTTATACTTCCATGTGCCAGAGGTTTCAGAGGAGGTGTAGCAATTGCATGGATTTGCAAATGCATGAAAGTCTTTGGTTTTCTGCTTTGTGAAAGAAAGATAAAGGTTCTCGGGAACTGGAAAGGTTCTGGAATTGTCTGTGTATCTAAGAGAAAGTAGGAGTATGAGAAGCTCAGCCTTAGAGAGAACTTACTGTCCATGTTGGAACAGGAAGATGAACCTTCTTCGGCCCCGTTTCATATGGAAGATTAGGAAACAGGTTTTATATTTCTCATGACTATTGTAGGAAGAATAGAAGTTCATTGAGCTTGTTAAAATGGGTAGGCAGTCCACCATGTTGTGTTTAAACTTAATAATGTAGCTGGTCTTTTGTTACCATTTTTCAGTCATTTTACTGTAAAGTGGTTTAAGGGGTCCTGAAACACAGACCTTAAATGTAGTATGTAGTGTTGAAAAACAGGGCCTACATCCTTACTAAATGGAATGCTTATATCGCTTTTCTTTCTGCGCGTCAGTGAGGAGAAAAATTACGGATCCTTAGGCAAAACTCTGAAAAAAACAGAACAGTAACTGGAGCTTGAGTTTTACGGGGTCAGTTGAACCCCTCTATTTATAGAGGTACCTTACTTTTGAAGTTACTTACACTTAATATAGTTACTCAGATGAGGTTGATAGATCATGACCTTGTTTGTTCCTAAAATGTAAATGTGTCAGATCATGGTATGGAAAGCTAAAAAGCAGCCAGTCTCACACCCTGTTAAACAACTGAATTATCTGTATGCACTACCTTGATGTACAAAGGGAGCAAGGCAAAGAATTAAGTAGGATTATCCCCTTTCTAATCCTTCAAATGTTAGGATATAGGGTATGATTTTAGGATATATTAGCTATTGGGTTTAATGCTTTTTAAAAGTCTTATGGAAGACTGTACAAGAATGACTCAACTACCCTGGAGTCTTGCATATTAACAAAAACGCTTTAGTTAGCTGACGTCTCATGCTAAGTGTTGTTCTAAATACCTCTGTAAAAGGCTGTTCTGATTTCAGAATTTCACTCAATTTCATGTCTTTGTAAGTAATACTGGTTTTGCATTACATCCTTTCTGTTTTTTGTTTCAGTAGTATCTCGGTCCATTTTTCTTAAACTGTATTTTCTACTGCCCATGGTTGATGTTCTTTTTATTATTCTACTCATTCTCTGCCTCACTGAAGGGGAGGTTGTGATACAATTGTAATAAGTCAGTTACATTTTAAATGTAGACAACTTTTTGTTTCTTTGCAGGGGGAAGTTTTTCTTTTCTCATCTAAGGTCTTGTAATGGTATTTCTACAGAGGTAGCAGTGTGTTGTTGATGTTTGTTACCTCAATAAGTTTCTCTCTCATTTAGAAACAGACACTTCACTGCCCCAATGCTGGAGAATACTTTCATTAAGAATCTAGTCTTAAATTGTTAAATCTTACTCATCAATGTGATATGATATAACCTCTCTAAATGGCATTTCAGTAATTAGGACAGTAAAAAATGGAAAGAGATTTAGTTTTGCCTGATGTTTCTTCCTGGAATGCTGGTGAGAGGTTGTAATGATGTCTAGTGTAGTAGTGAGCTTCCATACAGCATGTATCTGTGTTTATTCGCCACATGTTTTAAAAAAAATCAAATAATGAGAAAGTTTTGGGATTCTTTTTGTCTTAATTTGTTTCCTTGTATTTTACTGACAATGCTTTTGAAAATATTTCAAATTCCATAGTATCCAAGTAAAACAAATAAATCAACAGAAAAGTTATGGAAAGATTTTCAGGTACTAGACAGGTTGTTTTCATTTTAGCTTGTTTTTGAGGTTGAAATGGGTTTGATACTCTAATTTAAGCTTTGTTTACAGAAGGTTCTTGCTTGATTAGTTTTTAAGATACTTATGGGGGCTGTCCAAGTCATGCTGACATTAAAGCAGAGTTCTGTTAAACACCATATTTAATTAAAGGTAACTGAGCATCACATGAATATTGAAGCATGCTATGAGACTTCTAAAAATTCTTTACACCAAATGTACAAATAAAATTTCAGGTTTGCAGTTTTTCTCTATGTACTTTTGTAGATGTATGCATGTATGTACCATATGGTATCTTGTATCATTAGGCACTCAGTTTAATTTGATGTCTCTGCATGCCACCGATACAGGTAATGTTAAATAAATGTGAAAATGATTGCAACCTAAAAGGACATAAACACAAACTCAAAAGCAAGGAAAATCTTGAAGCCTAGTGGTATTAACCTTTGGCTGTTTAACCATTTGGCTAGTTGAATAGTGATACAGAATTCAAGTAAATTATTTCTGCTGCTTTAGTGTTGGCAAAGTGTTACACGGATCCCAGGTGTCTACCAGGTGATCTCCTTTTGTAAACAAACATAATTAGACTTTTTATAAAGCAGTTATTGTATAAGCTTAGATGCAAAATCCTGTAGTTCTCACACTATAATCTTCTATAAGTAACAGAGTTTATTTGTATGCTTCTTATCATGTTAAATATTTTCTTTGATAGACGTGCTATATTTGTGATGAACAAGGCAGAGAAAGTAAAGCAGCCACTGGTGCTTGTATGACATGTAATAAACATGGATGTCGACAAGCTTTTCATGTAACCTGGTAAGTATATTTTATTATTTAACATATTGGATGTTCTAGAAAGAATCAACGCACACAATGTAATGAATAAACTCTTTATTTAGTATATTTTTGAGTAAAGAAGTAAAGTGGTTTGTGTAGGAATATCTAAGTTTATTATAACAGAGTTTACTTAACAGTATGGCAGTGGCAGCATAGGCATTGCTGAGTTGCAAAAGCTGTCTGATAATACTCCCCTGGGCTGTATTAAATGCTTTGAATAAGGTTTAGTGTGTGTGGTTTTTTTTTATATTATATTGTTTTCCTTTAGATGATATTTTATAGGATATGGGAATATGAAGACATTGTTTACCTGCTAACTGATTTGATGTTTACTTGTAGTAAATCGGTGGGAAGAATTATTGAGCTATATGTAAAAATGCGCTAGACTCGCCCCTTCTGGTACAGATTTCCAAACATTTGGGGGTAATTCACCTCACTGGTTTTATCTAAATGGTATACATCTATCCTGAACTGTTAATTTAGGTTTCACGTATAGCCGTTGGAGAAAACCAGCTTTGTCCACCATCTAATTCATTCCACTTTAAGATATTTAGGTTTGCATGCATTCAGGAAGTGCTTGTCGCACTTTATGGACTTCTAAAGGAGGCTGGATAATTAGATCAAACTACATGTCAACAGGCAAAAGGAGTTCTACCCCAAAATTTACAGGCATTATTTTTTTTTTTTTTTTTTTTCAAATTCAGCTAAAGCTAATTTGCAATAGATGCATAGCAGATTTACACACGCTCAAGCTACATAATCTGTGGATTTAACTGTTTTATGAGTGCCCCAGTATGTTTCTTCGTGATCGGCACAGTCAGGGGTTTGCACACCTACTTAAATTAATTAAATCTATTTTCTTCAGTGTAATCAAGTGATACTTTGAACGTCTTGTGCAGATCTTAAAGGCTATAATTCTGTAGTTTAGACGCTGATTTCTTGGCAACTCTTTTTTTTCTTCTAATTACTTGACTATCTAGCAGGTTTTACTCTTTTGTAAGCATCTAATTTTTCGTTGGATGTGATCAATGTCATTTCTTTTTATGGTGAAAATGGTTTGTGTTCCTCAAAGCGTGCATACTATGTAAAGAAGTTACCTACAGATGTGAAAAAATGTATACATCCAAGTTTTTGCATGAACAGGTCTCTTCTTTCAACGACTTGGATGCTACAAGAGACCTTTAATCTTTCTTTCTTTATTCCAAAACCCTGTTTTCAGTGAATGCCATAAAGAACATGAGAATTAGGTCCAATATTAAAATATTTATCTTCCCAATTTTTAGAAATTTTTTGATTCTAAAAAAAGGTATGTACTATAAAATGATATCTAGTTAGAGAGTACTGTGACTGAGGATACTGAGAGGCTTCTGCAATATCTTAAAAATGTAAGAAAAATGTGAAAACTACAGGAGGCAGAAATCCAGGGTGAGGTGTATCAATACTGGGTTAACAAAACCAATGTCTAAGGAAGAATGAGCTTGAGTCCATCTGTGTTTGTATGGCAAGCTTAGAACGATAATCTTTGCTTGAAGAGATCCTGTTAAATGTTTTCTGTAGTTGGCATCTGCTGTAGGTGTGCATGTATTTAGGAAGCAGTATTTCTGGATTGCCCAAGAACATAATGCATAAATGAGGGGAAAGTGATATTAAAAAGCAATGAAAATAAGATGCCTTATATATTGTTCTTTCATTTAAATACTCCCGTGCATCATTTTGACTGTAACATTGCATTATTATGCTAATGAAAATGATACGGAAAATGAAATGGAATATTTGGTTTTTTAATGTCTAAGTTGGTTTTGATAAAGAAAATAAATCAACATTACAAATGGGGAAAAGCAAATTTGATTTGAAAAAATGTAGTAGAATAACGTAATAATTAGTCCAGGCAAGGAAAATTGTAAGTCTTATTCCTTTTAAAAGAAATTAACCTGCCACAGTCTTTTAAACCAATAAATATGGTTTGATTTATTATGTCACTGAAGTTCTATTTAAAAAAAATAAAGTAATTTTCCTGGCAAAGCGGAAGGATGTATGCAACTTCAGAAAAATTTCTTATTTGAATCTACAGTACGGTTTTGTTAAAAACTGTTCTTACCATAGATAATTTTTGGCTTGAATTTGAGCTAAGAATCATTGTAAATTGCTTAGTTTGCTTATTTGTGGGAGTAGCTGCATAACAAATGTAGATTTTCAAGCTATAAGCTTGTATGAGTGGCTTAAAGACTATGAAAAAAGGCATCAGGTGAAAGTATAAAACATACATGTTTTTCAGTGGGCTACAAAGGTCGGTTATATGCTTGCATGCCATTAGAAGTCACTTGTATGGAAATCTCTTCTATTGAATGCAGATATAAGTATCCATACATTATCAGCTGTGATATTGCAGTACAAGTTGATGTAAAACTGCTTTTCTTGAATGTGTTTGGTTTCTTTTTAGTGCACAGTTTGCAGGACTTCTTTGTGAAGAAGAAGGCAATGGTGCAGATAACGTCCAATACTGTGGCTACTGTAAATACCATTTTAGTAAACTGGTATGTATTTCTTAAATTCTATAAATAAATATAACTTATTTTTTCACTCTGAATTGAAATTAACACCAGAAGTATTATTTTCATGTAGCTCAGAAAGTAGATTCTGTGTCATTAAAACAATGTTTTAATCACAGTTACAGAAATACTAGCTGAAAATGTTTTTATAAGTGGTTACTTTCTAGATGTGTGTTTTTTTTCCCCTCTGCCAGAAATAGCATGCACATTTAGTGTTTTTTTTTCATTAGGTTCCTGTACTGTTTTCTTTTGCAATTTGTTGCAAAATTAGTTGTCTTCTTGGAATTTAGTCCATTTTGGAATAATCTAGAAAATATTACTTGTTATCCTGTATATTAGAGATTAAATAAGTCCTCCATTTCTTTCTGCTTCTGTTACTCTTTCTTTTTTTTTTAGTGTCTTTTCCTTTTGTTTTATCTCTCACCATGTAGCCAGTGGATATTCCCTCCCTATAAGTTCTCTGAAACACAACCTCAAGGAAGTGACTTGAGGTTTGCTTTTTAAAAAAACAAACAAGCAAACAAAAAACTTTGGAATTTCTCAGTTATTTCAGTAGGTTTTGGATCAGACCTCTGGAGTTTTTCCTGTCATTTCTTATAACCAGATTGACAGTTCCAGATATCTGTTTCTGTGTACGTGTGTGTGTGTGTGGACTTGAAGGACTTACTGATGTTTAAAAAATTGTTATTTATGAGTATTGAATTATGAAAATTAAAATACGTGAACTTAAGTTCAGATACTGCTGTAAGTACAGTTAAAACTTGCTGATTACTTGTTTTCACTGCTAAAAAAGGTGAATACTTGGGTGACTTTTGCATTGGTTGCAACAAGGTAAAAACACAGGGCGAATGAACCATTTTAGCTTTCTAGAAGATAAGCTCGGTGAGGTTAGCTCTGTGCTCTTGTGAATATTGATGAGTTTGCTTCATAATGAAGATAAGTCAGGGCTTTCTAGGCCCTTACTAAACTAAGATTTTTTCAATTATCTTGAGCAAAAGATACAAAAAGAACAAAAATACTCTATTACTTAGCAGTGAAGGCAAGCTCTTACACTATTATGTATTTGCTTTGTATGTTCCAGTACAGCTATGATTGAGAACATGTATGTTTATTTAAAAAGCAAGTTTAATGATAAATACGTAACTGCATATTTGATGTGTAATTAGTTAGCTTTCCATTACAAAACTATAGTGGTAAGAGCAGTAAAGACTGGCAAGATCGCATAAGTGTTTTAGTGTTTCTCTAGGGTTATAGTGACTGTTGATGCCTGGTAAAATACAGGTGGTTAGTATTTACTACTGAGGATGGTGGGTGGGGTATATCTACTATACCACTGAAGACTTTGGTTGGCAAACCACTGACTTGAAGTGTCTTTATAAAGCTACTTCAGTTACAATAAAATAACAAGCATTTTGAATACTGGCCTAGCATAAAGTATTTGCAGGCCCAGACTAGCCTCTGAAACATTACAGAAATACAGGCAATTATGTATGCCACTTGTAAATACATACACGACCATAGCATTCTGTATCCTATTTTTTAAACCATTTTAATGAAAATACTGCAGACAGGTCACGTGAATAATAAATCATGATGCTATAAAACAGCCACCTCATAATGCATTTCAAGCATGTGCCAGTGCTAGCACTGTGGCTTCATGTGAGCATTTGAGCAGCATCTTTTTTGTTTTACGTTATGAAAACTTTGAAAATACGTCTAGCATCTTTTAATCTTTAAAAAGTGGCATATCTCATTTCTTTGTGGAAAGCATATCTTTCAAATTTGTGTAAAAGTCAGTATAAGGATAGGCTGTTTTCCTGGAATGCATTAGGTAGTCTTGTTAATTTTCTTAGTGTTAGTAATTTGTCAGTTTTTCAGTAACTGAAGTTTTTTTTTCTTCAAGCAGTAAGGCATCTTATCAGTTGAAATGCTTTATACCTTTTATTTATTCAAATGGTTCCTTTTGTCTATCCATAAATATATTTTCTCTTTTTAGAAAAAGAGCAAACGGGGATCTAATAGGTCATATGATCAAAGTTTAAGTGATTCTTCCTCTCACTCTCAGGATAAACATCATGAGAAGGAGAAAAAAGTAAGTGGATTTGTCGTTGCTAATTATGTGGCACATCTGCTTAATAGTAGTACTTTCTGATAAATTTAATTTTTGCTGAAAAGCATGAAGGAAATCTTGTTCCTGAAGCATTGAATAATAAATAACACAGATGATAAACTGGAGGTACTAGGGTCCAATGAGGAAACATCTTCAGGTGCACCTTCCTATTCCTGTTTATCATCAGTTGTGGGATACACACTGAGACATATCCATTGGGAAGTCTGTTTCTATGTAGCTTCCTTTGCTTAGTTTTCCATTAGAGCTTTTTTGTGTAGCCTTTGTGACTAGGTGGGAAAGAAATATAGGAGTAGACATTTTAGCACATATGCTGGTAAACAGGTGCATCTAACTTTTTTGTTTCAACCTGTTATATCTTTTTCTCTTCATCAAAGAACTGACATCTCTTGTTGACACAATTCACTGATACTGGTGGTCAAGCCCACTGAGATGGCAGAATACCTTGTCATTCACCTGGGAATCTTGCTGTGAGGGTACAAAGAACATAGCTGTCTGCTAATTTCTGTTGTTGCTGTATTCTTATAACAATTAAACTTTATGTATTTTTAAAAAAGATTTTTAAATTTATAATGATTATTACTTTACGTTTTGATTACTGCTGGATTAATAGTCATTTACAGGAAAATTGTCATCTAAATCCGACACAGGGTGGTAACAGACAGTGGCACAATAATGCACATTTGCTTTGGCTCTTTTTTAGCCCTCTAATAATACATGCAAAACTGCTCACCTGCATGCATCCTGTACAACTAACTTAATAGACTTTTCTGCAGGTGTGGGTAGAATTAGTTTCAAAATCATAAAAATTGAAATCAAAGAGGGTATTGACCAAATGTGTATTATATGAAGGAGCTGTATTTATAGTGACAGGACATTGAATAACAAATGTCAGTCTTCAGACCCGTAGTCTCCTTAATATTTGATTTGTTCTTTAAGCTCACTTTCTCTTTGAATGGATGTTGATCTCTATTGTTCTTAGATAATCTAAAAAATGTCTTTAGATCTGGTTAATGGTGTAGGTGAATAGTTCCATCTTCATCTGGTAATGCAGGAGGGAGTGTACATTGCAATGTGGTTGTGCCTCTAAATCTAAATTTATGACTAAAATAACAAAAGAATGGGATTTTGGCACATCTCTCTTTCTTCATAACACATTGGTAGAAGAAACAATCTTGAATTATAGACTACAGAATTACCTGCAAGGTAAAACCTTACCAATATTTCCCAATTTTTTTCCTTAGTTTGCTTAATTTTTCACCACTACCATATTTCAGGTCATGTTTTCTCAAAATACATGCATGGATTTTTACTCACATTGACAAAAATTTAAAGTTGAATTTGAANGGTTGGTTGGGTTTTTTAGTGACTTTTAGTCGCTTTTAGTGACTTAGACTGGAGAGACTATGCTTCTTCAGGTCATAATACCTGTCAAATCTTCAGGGAATACTTGGAGGGCCTTTTGAATAGAGTGTGTTCAGCCAACGTATCACCTGTTTTTTCTGCTGGCTTCTTGGCTTCTCCTGCTCTGGAAGTGTTTTGCTGTGGATCTTCTAGAAATGGTTAATATTGTGGCTTGCCATTGCAAGTCCTGGCCTTTTTCTGTGACTTTAAGTTGGCTAGAAATATGTTATTAAAGTTCCTTCTACTTTCATGGACTGAAACATGGTAATCCAGAAGATCTCATGATCTGTAATACCGAGTGAAGCAATGCAGTTTGAAGCACTGACCTATTACTTCACATTCAGAGGTTCTCATGGCACATTATAGCATGTTCACTTATCAAGTTTAATTTGCTTTATATGTTGTACAATAGCAAAACACTATTCTAGTTAAAACCACCAGGTGGTGAAAAAAGTTGCAGTTTCCTAAAGGTGTTAATCACCTGAATTTTTGTGGCTACAGATTTTTTGTTTGGCTTTTTTAATCTTATATGTTCTGTAATTAAAGAATGACCTGTGCTTTGCAAAATGCTAATCTTCAGTCAATGAACCGTATGTGGTATGGAGGCTCATTCTTCTGGTAAATTTGATGACCTTCTGCATGTGATGTCTTATTTGATATAGTGTATCAAATACACAGTGTATCTTGGAAGAGTGGGGTCATTTTTTAGGGTGACTTTCCTTATTTCCCTCTTCTGTAAATCTGTTTGGAATCTAGATTGTTGTCATATTACAGCAAATATGTATATCTTTCTTCCCAGGTATAGTGGTGTCTCCCCCTCCCCTCCCAGTAAGGGCACTCTAATTTCTACTTTATCTTTCATCTTGTTCTTTGGAAATTTGGATAATCCGATCTTTACACATCCTTAAAGCTTTCCCTTTTGCCAAGCAGAAGCCGTGTGAGTTGAGGATTGGAACCATTTTTATTGCTCAGACCTCAAAAGCTATCCATTTGCATATAAAATAGTATTCTGCAATAAGAGGTTGGTCTGAAAATGCTGATATGGGTAGCTGTCATTTTTGTAAACTGATACTGAGTTGAATGCATGCGTTTTCCTTCATAATATCTATATAGTCTCTTCTGGGCACCATTCTTACAAAATCGATAGCAAATATATAAGGGTGTAATAATAATAATAAAAAAAAAAACAACCTAAACCTTTTGTATGATTTAATTTTAATGAAGAATTTGAAGCTACAGAATAAGTAGCTTAGTTATATTCTGATTACTGCTGCACTAAGTCTTGTGAGTTTCTATGACAGAGATGTTATTTAGAAAATGTTAGAGGTGAGGCTGTGTGCCTCATAAGTAGTGTTGGTAGTATGTTGCTTGACAGCCTGTTGTAATATCTCTTTTTTCAGGGCCAAGGTGTTTACCTCAAACTTCTTAGGGAAAAACTTAGGCTACCGTGAGGCTGTGGAAGAATACCTTGCTTTGCTAATGTCCTTGGCAGCCTTATGTTTGGAAGGGGCTAAAGAAGGAACTGAACATGTCTGGGATTGACTTTGGTGTAAAGGAAGTGTTTCTTGCTGCTTATGTGAAAATTAGGCAAACTTATTACCATTATATGTTTGTCTTCTGAAAAATGCGTATTTACCACATAGTAAATAACTACTATATAGCAGCCGAATTACACAAATTCCTTTTCTGCTAGAAGTGCTTTGGTCTGGGCTGAGCAGGAAGGGGAGATTTAAAACTCTTTGCTACTATGGCTTGTATGATGCAAAATAAACAAAAATGGGCTTGTGACCGAAGACCGAAAATGTGTAAGAAGTGGTGATTGAAGAGGCAAAAAGAGCAAAATAGTGACAAGGAGCCCCAGGGCACTATTACAGAAGTTGGTTGGTGTCAGTCTGAGGAGAACCTAAAATGCAGGAGCCAGGACAAGTGTTCTACACACTGAGCTGCAGACTAAAGTGAATTCATTATTGGCCTCTCCTTGCTGCTTGTCCTGTTTTTAAAGAAAAGTTACACCTTCTCTGATTTTGAGGGGAGAAACTTGAACATATAAGAAGAGTTTGAGGCAGTGTGTGACATTCAGCGTGCTCCCCTGTAGCTGTGAGTTTGGTTGTTGGGCCCATGGGAAGGGAAAATTTAAAACACACCTCTGCTGACTGGAAGTTTCCATAGGTTAGCTGTGTGTTGGTTTGTGAACTGCATTCTGAACTGCCCAGACTTTCCCAATATGTTGTGAAGGAGCCTACGTTCATATGTCAGGGCTATGAACTTCATTTGGGAGAAAAGCACTTGGTGCTTTTTAATGTATTTTAATGCTCTGTGTGGGCTGTTACAAATCAAGACCTAAACACTCAGATCAAGTGTTCGTTATGTATTCCTCACTATCTGAATAACCAACTGTGAGAAGATAAAATTGCCACGCATCACATAAGATTCTGTGGCAAAAATAGGAACAAACTGCAGTTCTTTGGGTTACCATTCAACTGCATAAGCAATGGTTTCCTTTTTTCTTCTTGGGAAAAAAAGAAAAAATCTCATTTAGTCCTGAAGAGTCAATTTATTTCGTACTGTATATTGCAAAGGCAATTCTAGTTATGTCATTTCTCAGGTAATTGCCTCATTTCACTGGGGGTTTTGTGTAGCGTTTTAGGGAAAAAAGCTCCAGACTTATGTCAGTAATGCAGTATCACACTGGCTTTTTTCCTGTGATTCTCTGATTTTTATTAACTTTTTAAGTTTTGTTAGTTGGTTTAATAGATGTGACCGTTTAATACTCTCAACTGTTCTTGATGTATGAAGCAAAACTGTAAGAATGCTAAAGATAAGCAGAAGAAAAGTGTTGTGCAAAAACTTTGGAATTACTTAAATTTTAATTATTGAAGTAGTGCTAGATAAATATTATTCAAATGAGAACTGAGTGGTGTGGATGCTAATGGTGATGCTTATCCATGACTTCTTCCAAATTCTGTTCAGTCAGAGGGAAAGAAGAATGCCTCTAAAACACCTCTAAAAGCTGGTCAATAAGTATGTACCATATGTAGCTCAGTGTGTAGATGGTCTTTAATATCTACCTATGAGCTGCAGAACCTGGTTACTGTTGCTGAAGACTGGGTTTTTGTAAGAGTTCCCTGGTGTTCAAAAAGGGTTGGCTTCATACAGCAGTCTTTTACTTTTGGTGCCAACAAATAGTATTTCTGTTTCTGGGCACCTGCTCTTCAATGACTTTGTATGAGTGTAAATTTTTCTTTTTTAACATACTACTTCATGTCAAATTGTGTTGAAAGTCTAGTTATTTGGGAGGACTGACAGAGCGTGACTATGTAAACAAAATTTCATTAGAAAGCTACTCTATCCGAGTGTATTCAGTAATATACATCTTTAAATCTGCAGGATTAAGAGCAAAGGTGGCATCTTGTTGTTTGATTTGTTGCCTGCTAAAGTTCTGTGTTAACTTGTGCTGTATTCTCTGTCCGCCTGATAATAAACCACACGTAATCTACTGGAACTGGCACCAGTTGGTATAGATGGCACAGCAAAATGATCTCTTGTGAAGGTCAGGAAGAACTATATAACCAGATAAGCTTATTATTTAAATTTTCTTTTATTTTAGTAAGAGGAAAAGTAGGAACTTCTGTTTCAATTATCATGCTTATCACCTCATATTTTTCAAACCTTACAGTAACACATCATATATATTATGGAAAAAAGAGTACTGCTTGTAGTGTACCTTATCACAACACCTCATAATAGTATTGAGCTTGGCACCTGGGATTAGTTCATTATTGTAAAATCAAAATGTCTCTGTAGACTGTAAAAGTCAAATTCCAGGGGTGGCAAAATCCTCAAACATTTATCTGAAGAAATTCTGTTATTTATTTGTTTCTTTCATGGAGCTACTACTTCACCATGGTTTTTATAGGCATCTCTAGAGGAATTCTGGGACAGTCAGAATTTTGAGTAGATCTCTACTGTAGTAGGTTCGTACTGCGCTCATCAAACAAGAGTTATGTTTTTTTAAAGAAAAAATAACATTGTTAGTCCAGATGTCTTCCTTAATCTGCAGGGATCAGCCAAAAGACTTTCTGTTTCATTGAAAAACTGCTGTGATATACTTGAGGTATTATTAGGTGTTACTCTTACTTATTTTGTTATTTTTTTTTTTATTCTGTTATTACATATTACTTATTTCAGTTTCATTAATATCACACAATTTTAAGAAAAGACTTTTTGTCTGATTGTGGATTTGATCTTTCTACAAGTTCAATGTGTTGTAGCATCATTTTTACTTAACTCCTCAATGTTTGTACTCCGCTGCATTATGAGATAGAGGAGAGTGACTTTTGAATAACTGGGTTAAAAAGTAAGCTGAACTTTGAAGAAAAGCGAACATTTCTTGCTTGAGAAAATTTTGCAATGTTTGTATTAATTTGAAAACTAAATGACAATTGAGTGTTAAAAACATGTCATTAAGGTTACTGCTTGTTTCTGTTTGAGAAATATATCTTCCTACACTTCAATTCTGTGACTATAACTGTGAGAGATGTAGAAGCAAAAGGTGCTTAAAGATATTACTTTTCTTTGCTTTGAATCCTTGATTAGTACAAGATTATTAGTACTTTGTGTTGACTTCATAGCAGTTTCTAGAAGGTAATCTTGGTACTTTTTATAAAGTTGTATGTATACGCTGTTCACCAGGTAAAATGTTTTATGTGCTGGTAGACTGTATGCAGTTAAAGGTGATCTGCAATGTTGAGCTTCCCGAGTCAGGAAAATTAAATATATTCCTTTTGCTTGCCATTCTGTTTGCCTATTTCTTGACATATATTTGATGGGTATCCTTAAGTCACCTTGCAGACAGTGGAGTATTTCACAATATGTAATGTAATACACAATTTAGAGTTCTAAATACTTGCAATTTTTATAGGAATAAATGAAGGTAAGCATTTACAATAAATAGTTGCCTTGATTTAGTTAATCTTGCACCATTTTTGAAGTTATAAAGGGCTACTCAAGTGTTTAGCACGGAGTATCCATCACTAACCATTAATATTAAGCTGTGTAAATAACAGAAAAAGCGCATTTTAATGTTAGATATCAAAAGAAGAGTAGCTTATTCTGAATAAGAGTTGTTGTGTGTTACTCATGCACATAAGGTAAGCTTTGGCTGGCATTCTTATCATTGATTCTTGAGTTTTTTTACCATTGACGGTTAAAATTCTGACCATTATCCCTGTATTGAAGTTGAGGTTGTGAGTCTTTTAAGTAATTGTATCAAGGATTGGTACTTCAGAACAAGTTTCATGCTTAGACCTAAGTATGTATTTATTTCAATAATGGTATGTGCTGGTTTTAACTGGGATAGAGTTAATTTTCTTCACAGTAGCTAGTATGGGGCTGTGTTTTGCATTTGTGCTGAAAAGAGTGTTGATAATACAGAGATGTTTTTGTTATTACTGAGTGGTGCTTACACAGAGTCAAGGCCTTTTCTGTTCCTCACACCACCCTGCCAGCGAGTAGGCTGGGAGAGCACAAGAAGTTGGGAGGGGACACAGCCAGGACAGCTGACCCCAACTGACCAAAGGGATATCCCACACCATGTGACGTCATGCTCAGTGTGTAAAGCTGGAGAAGAAGAAGGAAGGGGGGAATGCTCGGAGTGATGGTGTTTGTCTTCCAAAGTAACAGTTATGGGTGATGGAGCCCTGCTTTCCTGGAGATGGCTGAACACCTGCCTGCCCATGGGAAGCAGTGAATTAATTCCTTGTTTAGCTTCGCTTGCATGTGTGGCTTTTGCTTTACCTGTTAACCTGTCTTTATCTCAATCCATGAGTTTTTCCTCACTTTTACTCTTCTGATTCTCTCCACCATCCGCCCGTGGGGGGAGTGAGCGAGCGACTGTAGTGCTTAGTTGCTGGCTGGGGTTAAACCAGCACATACTGGCAGTAGTGTTCCACCTCTCTGTATAAACTATCTTGTGCCTGTTATTACTGTGACTGCAGTAACACTGCTACTACATTTAATTTTCCTGCTGTGGTTTATAATGTATAAAAGATAGATGAATGCCTGAGCTAGGGCTATTCTTGTCAAAACAAGGTAAATTCGGATTTGAATTTGAAACTTGTGGACCATGAGCATCTTTCATTCTGCAATTGTTATGGCTATATTACTAATAGCTACTAGTCACAAATAAGAGGCCAAGCAGTTCTTGTATTGTGGATTAGCAAGAACTATATGCAGCTTTCTGTTAAAGATACTAGTTTTCATGGTGGCAGCTCTGGATTTACAAGCTTCAGTGATGGAAAGATAGTGCAGAAAATCCATAAATGACAAAAGCACCTGTCTGATTACTCTGTGCTAATATGTTGGAATTATTTGAAGGAGTCAAAATCAGTGGCTGAAAATTTAGTGATTTCAGATATTAAGATGATTCTGCTTACAAGAATCACTAAGGAAAACAGATTTGAAAATGTTGTGATTGTGGACAACCAAAGGTGGTAGTGGTGGTTATGGTTTTTGCAATAGAGAAAGGGATAAAAATGGAATACTTCAAGATCAGCCCCAGCAGTTTTGTCTGAAGGGCCAAGCACTGGTGCTTGCTGATAGTGTGCATGTGTTTTTAATTCTTCCAAAATAAAAGTTAGTCTTCTCTTGCCTGGGCAGGTGAGCTCTTGCTCCTCTGTTCTGCATCTACCTCTTCTTGTCCCTGTTACTGTCCATCTCTCACACTCCTTCACTGAACTAACCTAGCTCACTATACCAGCAGAAAACTATCCACTTTGGTTTTTTGTTGCTGCTGTTTTAGCAATTTGAATTGGCACACAGAAGATCTGACAGGCAAAGCAGTGCAGGAAAGGTGAGAGAGGGGTCAGGAAACTTTTTTTTTTTTTCTTTGTAACAGTGAACTGTTAAGTGCCAAACTTCAGAACATAGTTTAATGAAATGAAGTACTGTAGAAACATCTTTGGAGAAGGCTGTGCATTCCTGAGACAAAAATGAATGGCAGATAAGTGTAAATACCTTCAACTAGTTTCCATGTGGAAACGTTATGAATTAATAATGCTGTTAGAGAAAAGCTGCACTCATCCATTCCATCTCTACTGGAAAAATTATTCACTTGCATTATTCTGTCTTCCCAGGTATCGAGGTCCAAACTGTGGAAGGATAGATTTGTTAACATTTATTCTCTTGGTAACAGATCAGAGTTAAGATAAAATTATACATGTATCCTTAATTTGATATTTCAATGAGGTGATATTTTCATTGAGTAGTCTGATAAATGTTTCCTCTGAAAGTACTTTAAAGAAAATGAATGAACAAGTGCTGATCTTTAGAGTGATCCAATGCGTAAATGAGCTTGTCTTTGTTTTGGCTGGGATAGAGTTAACTTTCTTAGTAGCAGCTGGTATGTTTTGGATTTAGGATGAGAGTAATGTTGATAACACACTAATGTTTTTACTTGTTGCTAAGCAATCAAGGACTTTTTCAGATTCCCATAGAAGCTGAGAGGGAGTGTAGACAGGATAACTGACCCAAGCTGGCCTAAGGAATATTCTGTGCCATAGATGTCATGCTAAGTATATAAATGAAGGTTGGCTGGGGGACAGGCGTCGGCGATTGCTGCTCGGGAACAGGCTGGGCACTGAGCAATTGCATTGTGGATCACTCTTTTTGTATATTCTTTTATCATTATTATTATTATTATTGTTATTTTATCTTCTTATTAAACTGTTCTAATTTCAGCCCATGAATTTTTCTTTTTTTTCCCCGATTCTCTTCCCCCATAACACTGGAGGTGGAGGAGTGAGTGAACAGCTGCATGGTGTTTGGCTGCCTGCTGGGTTAAACCATGACAGAGCTAAAAATCCAAACAGTTGGAACCAAACTGTATTTGTGAAATCATATTATGTAATAATTTTATAGATTGAATCTCTGTGGAAGAAATGCAGCAATGAAAATGTGTTTTTTTCCTTTCTCCACCCTCCTATCCCCCGCCTCACAAGAGGGGAATGTACAGAAAGCGCTATGGAATTCCAGAAATCTTGCACCATATTTGTTTTCTTATCTTGCAGCATGTAGCTATTGGAATTAAGAAGGTATTACATATTTTTTTAGATAAGAAACAAAAGCCAAAAATGAGATCCCGAGTGATAAATAAAGCTTTCTGATTAATCATGACATATGAACTCTAGGTATTTTGTATTGGTATTTAGCTACATCATAAATCGGGGCTCTTCAAATTCTAGGATGAATAATGTTACAGCTGCTTACCCAGTGGCTGCATGGCAGTCATGCCTTATTTTTCTTACAGTAAGAAAGGTTTCAGGAGCTGCCTGAATCTGGTCTGTTGAGCTACCCTATTTGTGCACTGAGACTGAAGTTTGCTTTGTCAGTTTTGTAATTGGCCCTGGATTTTTTAAACATATTCTTCCTTGGAATGTTTCTTCTGCTAAATCCTATTTTTACAGAATGTAGAATTGCATTTATCAGCTCTGCAACTATCTTAAAATATAGGTGTTTGGAAATCTGAACTCATGCCTATGAATCTTTGAAAAATCTTGAGTATATAAATGGGATACATGGGTTCTGCCTGCTGTTGAAGCTCCCTTAGCTTTTACTTATTAGCAATATTATTTTCAGTCTTTTTAAGAGTAATTTCTGCCCTTTTTTCCCTTATGGTCAAACTTGTAAAAGGTCAGATGTTGGATGTCATTACTTTCCCTAGGATGGTGGGTTTCCATGTGGCTTTCTGGATGGATGTTTATCTTGGTGACCTGCTGCTATGTGGTTTGGTGTTTTGGGTTTTTTTTTTTTGAGCTGTGGCTGATCAGAGGAGGTCTTACAAAAGTGAATCATGCAGTGAGTTGTCTGTGACCTGCCAACTGTTTGTTTTTTTTTCCTGGCAGCAGGGAAGATGGCTACTTCCTGTGTCCTTTGAGACGGACTTGATTGAAAGCTGTCATATTTGTTAAAATATTGTGGGCATTAATGTCCCTCTGTTATTCCTTTTTTGGGTCTAAAAGTGGATATTTCAGAACTTACGCTTTGTGTGCGTGAGGGATATTAGTTGTTTAGTGTAAATAAGTAAGTTTTAATTGGAGTAAATTACTTAGTGTGATTTGTGCTGTTTGCCTAGCTTTCCTTGGCATGAGTAGCTAGATTTGCTGAAGCCTTTGGGCTTAGTTATAGATAGGGTTAGAGTTATTTTGCTTAGTAATATTCCTAGCAGCTGATGCAGTGCTGTGTTTAGTCTTTTAGTATGGGAAAGATGTTGATATCACATTGATGTTTTTGGTAGTGTTTTTCCCAAGTCTGGGACTCAGTTTTCCCATGTTCTGCCAGTGAGTGCGGGTGCACAAGGAGTGTAAAATAGAAGATAAGGAGTCTCCAACCCTCAGCTGAAACTGCAAATCAACAAGATAAGAGCCTGCGTGGACACAGAAAAAGAATCCAAGAAGGTGTTAGAAGACCCCAGACCAAAAATCGCCATTGGACTAGAAGACGCATGTACAGCATGTGAGGGGAGGGTGTACGGATCACAAGGGTATAACTGCCCAGGGATTTCTTTGTTTGGGGTCCCTATCTTTGGGGACACCCAGCTGGGGCTGTCCTTGCTGCTGTACCTTTCAATTAAATGAATTATTTTATAAAATCTGATGCCAGAGGCTCTGCTGCAGGAAACGTAGGATCGAGCCTGAAGAAGGAGGAAGCGTGCCTGAGAGCATGTGTGTGACACGATGAATGGTGTTTGAATGCTCAGGCAGCGCCTTCTCCTTTAACAGTATGCATCTTCATGGTGAGAAGAGGGTGCAACTGCAAAGAGTCACTTTGTGGGAGCTATGCCTCTTAATCTCAGCAGGTTGTGGCTGAAATTTTTATTCTTATCAGTGTAAAACCTGAGCATTCCTTTCAAAGGTTTTCCTGCAGTGAAATGTTCTCCACTTCTTTGATGTTATTTGCATCTGGAGTCAATTCACATTCAGAAGTAGGACTTCTGAACTTTCCTTAGGAAGAAAAAAATAAAAGAAAAAAAAAAAAAAAGAAAAGAGGAGAGGAGAGATTGTTAGAGAAGGTATAATCTATAAGGAGAAGGGAACATAGAGTTAAGGACAGCAGACCTCCTGTGGATGAGATCTTTGTATGCAAAAGGCCTTTGGGTGGGGTACCTCTCCAGTGGCCTTGAGTGGTAAGCTGTAACCTTGGTAAGCTGTCCTGGCAAACTTTGTGTTGATGTTTTGGATCTGGGAGAGGAATTTGATATGCTTCACTTCACAGAACTTAAAGCATATTCTTTCCAGGCTCTTAGTTGATTATGCCCCCACCCTTCCCCCTGTTCTTGTTATCCCTCTTTCCTTCTTCTTGATGCATCTTTTTCTGTTGAGACTACTATCAAAGGGATTTCAGTACATTACAGAATATAATTTTAAGTCCTCCTGACTGTTCCTTTGATCAGATTTCCCTATTTCTTTGCCTTTCAGACAAAATTAACACTGGAAGTAAAAGACCACTCAGAGAAGTCAACAGAAGAGACTGTAAAACATGTTCATTTAAATGTTTCTTGTTTACTGATACTACTGTGAAGTTTCATCTTAAAGCATATTAAAGTCATTGCCTCTTGGCTCCAAAATGATAAATAAAGAAATTTCTTGAGGATAATCCGAATTTCCTAGTAAAATGATGAAAGCTAAAGAAACTCAGGCAGTGGCTTAGATTTCCATTTCATAACTTCCTTCTTGAGGCTTGTTTGGGATTCAGTGAAATTGTTACTCAAGTTTATCTAAACATGTATACTGATGATACAGTAAGCTGGGTAACTAGCACTGATGAAAGGCTTTTGGATCAACAGATTTGATGGATAACATGGCAGTCTTGGTGTAGATGCTTCTGTTTTCTCGATCCCTGCTTGTTTTCTGGCAGTATGGGTAGCACTTTTGGGACTGTTATGTTTAAGAAAGTATTGAAAAGACACTGCAGTACATCTGAATCCCTCTTGTCCGTATTTTTTTTTTCTTTCAAATGTGTATTTTCCAGGTCTAAAAAGACCCTAACAAACATCCCCCCCCCCAAAACAAAACAAAACAAAACAAAAAACCTCACCAATGAAAACAAAACAGACTCCCTGATCTAAAACTCCCTCAACAAGCCTGTATTAGATTTTAAACAATTGAAATACTACCATATGGTGTACTTTATTGTAATTATGACGCCTGCACACTTTGTTATGAAAAGGAAAACACCAAATTGCTATCCAAGCAGCACACTGGGGAAAAAAATACCAAGTTCACTTAAGCATATGAAAAAAACAAACCTAGATATCCCCATCAACCTTCTTAAGAGCTGTCTTGCACCTTCTTTTGAGTTTTAAGAAGTGTACAATAATCAAATGACTCTACATATTGTATTCTAGCAAGTATATTTTTGCATGATATTTTGGTGAAGATAGCTTTGGTACTTTATGACTTTTCTTGGCTAAACTGTGTTTCCTTCCTGGCAAAATTAGGTTATAAGTTTAGTTCAATGGATTTGGAGCTGGTTAGAGACAAGGTGATCTCTTAAGTAAGTCAGCTGTTCACAAAGGTAGAGATAAATGTGTTTTGCTTTCAGCTTTACATCTGGATTGTCAATTAACTGATTCTACCTTATTAGAGAATTTGAGAACCCATTCTCTTGTTCTCTCAGGCTGATTCAGTGAAATAAGTTTCTGATATTTCTTCCACTGTGACCGAAATAGAAAGTTGACACTTGGTGATACCTGGATAGAGTATGCAGTATTACATCTTGTCATGGTGCTTGGTGCGAGTGGTTGTGCAGTTGCTGTTGAACAAATTAAGTTTTCTTTTGAGTGTCTGGATAGTAATTTTGGTAGTTACAGAAAGATCATCATGGATCATTTTTAAGATTCAAAACAGTTAGTGAGTTTTCATATGGGTCTTCAGATTTACAGATTTTAAGCTGTCTTCCTCATCTTTTCAAGCTCTTCAGTGGGAGTTTTAAGCCCCTTGTGTCCAAAATATTGAACTCCTTCTGTATTCTAAGTTGAATTGTTAATTTTGTCAGACTTGTTTTTTTTTTTTTGTATTTGTCTGGATTGTTTAAACAAATACAATTTGGATCTGATTCTGTAATCCTCTAACAATTGATTTCTACCAGTATGGGAAGACTTGTGTTATACTGTAAAGACTTTGGGTTGAGAAGTTATTTTCTCTCTGTTTGCACAATTTCATTCACACTGCCAATGCTTCATGTTGTGTTTAAAACCAACCAAACAAAAATTTTAAATTTTCAGTCTCCTTAGAAAGCACTCTTGATTTGTATAGCCTTTGATATTCTGTTCAGTACAACATGGAAGATACTTACTTAGTATGTAAACTGTATGCACCTTTTTTGGGAATGAAATCTAAATCAAACTTCACATTCTTCTGCATGGAGATGTCAGTAGGGGAGGCAAAGCTGAAACCTTGCATTAATTTACAGTGATATCCCAACAAGTACTGTGCAGGTACGGAAATGCAGGAAGACAGGAATCTTTGGTGAGAAATGCAGGAAGACCTCTGAAGCAGAAGCCATGTCTGTTTTTAATCCAGTTTCTTTGTTGATGAATTGATTATTGAGAAGATGGATAATATTAACAGTGGATTCACAAATGCTGGCTATCATTGAAGAATTTCTGTTTATGTATTTTGAAGGCAAATATAAATACTTGATTTGCTTTTATAAGATTATATTATAAAAATTTAAAAACATTAATGTTGTTTCTTTTAAGATAGCACAGGACATTATTACCTTCTCTCTTAAATTTTGATAACGCTGGGTGCTACATAAAATGGGTTATATTAAAGATGAAGCTGAACTTAGGTTATATTCTCTTTCATAACTTCTAGAAATATAAAGAGAAAGATAAACACAAGCAAAAATACAAGAAGCAGTCGGAGTCCTCACCGTCCTTGGTTCCATCTCTTACTGTAACTACAGAGAAAGTAAGTCAATTTGTTTTTCCTTCTCTTTCACTTCAATTATTTGTGTTGAAATTTCATGATGTAATCATTCCAGTGTATATACAGGAGCTTTATAATGGCATAGATTCTATAACTGTCAAGCACACTTGTTATTTTTTCCTATAATATAAAATCCTAAAATACTTTGAGGTTTATAATATGAAGAAAGGCTTAGATTTTTGTAATTGAATAGCGAGTAGTTTAATGACCCCAATCAGGTGCCACTAATGCTCCAGTAAGTTTTATTTCATTAACTTATGTTTAATAATTTGAGAAGTTTTAGAAAATCTTTCCTTTTGAAATTCACTTGTTTGTGCTGAGCTGTCACTGAACCTGTAAGCATTTAAGCTGGTAATTATGAAGTTATCATAGAATCATAGAATAGTTTGGGCTGGAAGGGGCGTTTAAAAGTCTTCTAGTCCAACCTCCCTGCAATGAGCAGGAACATCTTCAACTAGATCAGGGTGCTCAGAGCCCCGTCCAACTTGACCTTCCTTGAATGTTTCCAGGGATGGGGCATCTACCACCTCTCTGGGCAACCTGTTAGTGTTTTGTCACCCTCATTGTTAAAAATTACTTCCTTATGTCTAGGCTAAATCTTCCCTCTTTTAGTTTAAAGCTATTAGCCCTTCTTCTATTGCAACAGGCCCTGCTAATTACAGCTCATGCTTCATATACTTGTAATATCACGTTGCCTTTTTTAGCTGTCTGCTCCATTAGGTTCTGTGGTCTTTCCTTCCTATTAATGTGCTAGCAAATACCTAACTCAAGGGACAACATAGAGGGTTAAATAATGACAGTTCTTATTGTACTCTACAAGAACCGCTTTTGCTATCCACCAAAAAAATGACACTAATGATGGTACTGCAGAGTGGGCAGCAGTACTGAGAAATAAGTTTTCTGCCTTCAGAGTTGGAAAACACTTGTCCCATTCATGTGGGCATGTTTGACATCTGAGTCAGGGAATTGTGGTTTGAATTAATTAGCCATCAGTGTGTCAAGCAGTGTTTTTTAGCAAAGATGCTGAAGCTTGTGGTAACTGTATGTAGTTTGGTTGCTGAGATGCAATATTCAACAAATGTTTCTATTTGCATATGGTACACCATCACCTTGTCAGGACAGGGTGAAACAGTTGAAATACCAACTTTCTCTAGTCCCTGGAAGTATTCCCTTAATTAGTGGTGTCAACTTCAAGAATCATAACCAAGAAATTTAATTTTTTAGTATGATTTGGATATTTCTTTATTCTCAATAGAAGGATTATTAACTTGAGGACGTGTACCTGTTAACATCCTATTATTTGTGACCCATGCTTCTGATAAATTAGTCTTGTTTCTGGTTCTGCTGTATTCTGTATGATACTATTGTGTTGAATGAGACTAACTAGTCAGTGGCTTTCTGAAATTCCCAGGAACTATAAGGAGAAAAAAAAAAAAAAAAGAAAAAAGAAAAGGTAGAGTCAATTTGCTGCTTTGCTGTTTTGATTTAAGATCAATCAGACATTGCAGTCAGTGAGTGTGACAGTTTTTATTGAAATTAAGTTGTAGAACTCTTTGAATAGTACTGACTGGTTCATGTGATTTGTTATTTCATGTTATTAATTTGTCCTGAATGTATTCCTCTTGAGTCTGAGACAACTTGTAAATGAGGCTTCTTGTGTGGGATCTTTATACTCTACAATTTTTGTTTAGGTTTTGTGCTATGTATGATCTTACCTTTCTTGAATTGCATCCCTTTTGTAAATTGATTATCATCGTAAGTTTTAACAAAAAGTGATACTACTGTATATTTGTGTAAAAGTTAAAGAAAAAATACTGAAATATTGGTTATTTTGGAGTCCTACCTATTAGAATATGCTTTTAATGCTGAAGACACAGTTGGATTCGGTTTTTCTGCTGACCTCTGCTTTGTTCTCCCTAGTCTTTTCCTAATTATAAGGTTTACAACTCAATGTTGTTCGCTTCAGTAAGGTGAACAAGAGTACAATCCCATTTTAGCAGACTTCTATTTAATCTAAGTAAAGACTGAAGATCTTGCTGAGTTGCTGGCCATACTGTTAATCAAGATTGTACCAAATATGTATGTATAGCAAGTAGAATATAAATCCTGTAGACATAACCACAAAAATAGAATAGGAACATTTTTAATATTTTTAGTTCTTTTGAATACCTAATCCCCACCTATTTGTAGTCTTAAAAATCATTAAATAGATAACACTACAAAAAAAAGTTGCAACTCCTGTGGTTAGTAGCAAGGCAGAGCTAGAGCAAATACTAAAGAGAACAGAAACTCTATTATTCTAGAACTTAAATTCTAACTGAATTAAACTAAACCAGAAGTATTCATTGTGGAATTTAAATATGCGCATGTGTCCTTTTAGTTTTCTTTTTTTAACCTTTTGCATCCTGTGTTCTTTTTCTGCCTAAGCTATCTGCTTCATTTTCTACCTTCTTTGTAGAATAGTTCAGATTGTCGGGAAAATTGGTGTTTTTTTTTTTTTTTTTTTTTTTAAATGAAGTTACTAAGTGTGATTATGTCTTTTTAAAAAGACATATCTGCTGGATATTTGGAAGTGACTTTTTGTGGCTAGTTTCTTCAGTTGTCTGCTTTTAATTTTTTTCCTAAGTCCTTTTGACACCATATAGATGCATTTGCTTTTGCAGGTTATAAATTCGTAGTGTGTGCCTCAAAAATTTGAAACTTTAATAATAAAACAAGCTTTGTTTTCTTATGAGATAAATATTTAGTTCAGAATATTGTATTAATATGTTACTTTTTATGTCCTTTTACATAGAGTTGTCAGAATTGATTTGGATGTCTTTTTCACAGCAGTCTGTCTTTGCAGTGAATACATTATTTCATCATGGTATATAATCACTTCTGCTACCATGTTGTTCCTGTGGGGGAACTGGAATTTGAAATGAATTTTGTTTTTCTTTTTTAAAGAAGTTAAGTCCTTTGTGATACAGTGGTAATGACCATTTATGAAGGTGATGCCTTAAAGCATGTTTTTATCTGGATGACTGGTTTCTTAAGATAGATTCATGAAAGGCTGCAGGATAAGCTGTGGATTTACCTTATTTGAGTTAGTATACTTGGCTTGCTTGTTTGTTCCTCAAAATTTAATTCCAAGAAACTTTACTGAGGTTCCAGTCCAAATGTTGTGTTGAGATATGAGTATGCCATTTGAGAGGCATTTTTGTGCATCTCTGTAATGTCTCTGCAAACACTGCTTAGTCTGGATCAGTTAAGTTTGAAATAAATTCTTAACTACTCTTTGATTAATGTACTAACAAAATTTTCACTTTTCTCTTGGGGCATAGATACAGAATGTTTTAAGAAGGACTAGAATAATTTAGGAATTTGAATACTCTCACTGCCTTTTCAGATGAGGTTTTCTTCTGGCCGCTTTCTTAGTTGGGAAGAGCCATCAGCCCTTTATTTAGTCCTGATAAAAGCTTCTGTCTCAGGTTTTGAGCTTTGGCTTATATTGAGAGTTTAAAAATGTGTATGGTTTAACAGATACAGAAAAATACACTTGTCTCTTTTGGGGAGGAGAGGGAAGTGTTATTAATTAAAACAAAGTTCCAAAACATTGATGTTCACAAAGATACACAAGACTGTATCTGCATTCAAAGTGTAGCCAGTAACTAAATAAAAGATATTGCAAACAGAAAGTACAGCTGACCAAATTTTATTTGTAATAGTAGAGATGATGATGATAACCCTCCTCGGTTGACCTTGACTATCAGCCAAACCTGATTCTCAAGGGAGATGCTCAGATCCTACTGCAGTGGGATGCAGAAGGGAATGAAGAGTAGGGAAATCCCTATTCGGTATGAGTGAACATCACTATCCTACAGCAGTGTGGTGTTTGTGGGCTATGGGACATAATGTGTGCGTGTGTGTGTTGGGTTTTTTTGATTGGTTTGTATTAGCTTGGATCATGCTCTTACCATCTGTCATTTTTGGTGAGGATTACCTGCCATGATCCTTCCCTTCTCTGTGCAAGAGTACCACCCTATACATCTGTATTAGGGCTAAAGGCTTCTCGAGCCTTGGGATGTACTGTGTATAGCAAGAATGATTATGATACCTTTATGGCAAATCTAAAGCTTTCCCAGAAGTTTAAGAGTTGCTACAGGTGGGTGGTATAACTCTTCAGGGTGCACAGAGTGATTTATGGGAGGTGTAAAAATGACAGTAGCTATCTGTGCACCAAATTGGCAATGAGAAAGTGCACTTTTTTGGGGGAAAAAAATGAAAACTGGTTTATGGGAAGCATAAGGGAGCCCTGATACACACAGAGTTAGCTTGATAGTTGCACTAGCAAGTCCTGATTGATTTTTGAGAACAGGGTTAACATTCATGAAATAGTGAAGTCCTCCCAAATAAACCAAGGAGTTGGGTGAGAGCATTAGGGGAATCTGCTTTTTCGGGGATATCTGTACTGAAATGAAGGAAGAACACTGACTGCAGTGTGAGCAGTGAAGGGAGGACCCTCGAGTAGTGTATTTCATTTAAAAAGCATGTGCTGGGAGGGGACAAAATTGTAAGCTGTGGGGGGAGAGGGCTGTAGAGGCTGAAGCCAGTCAGTAAATAACCAAGGTGTTCTGCCTCTATCCTCAGATCCTTGCTCCCTGCCTCACTCACTCTCTTGATCTCAAAAAAAAACCCCAAAGCAAACGAATGCTATAACTTTGCCATGGCATATTAAGGTTTTTCTGAGACATTTCTGTTAGGCCTTTGTCTTTTAGAACTTAGCGTTTTAGAAAAGCAGTTGGTTTAGTGATGTGTAGGTTATTGTATGAACCAATTAGCTTAATAATCTAAAGCTTGTGCTGCAGGTTTACGTTAGATCCTATCACATATCTTGTGGATTCTAAAAGTGACTGATGTATGTGTATCTGGTTTAGGGCACTTTGTTGTGATTATATTCCTTACTTTAAGGAGTTAATCTGTGGAAAAAAAAAAAATACTAAAATCACCTGACCAAATGATGCCAAGTTTACTTTGCTTAGGGTGTATCGCATCATATTATTGTTCAAGATATTCTAAGTAAGCATGTAGATTTCAGTACACTTTACAGCACCTTCCAAAACAGAGATACCTGTTGGAGCAAAATTTTCAAAAGCAGAACTGTGGTGTGCATGCACGTTTCCAGTAAATCTCCTAAGAGCAGGATTCAGGCTTGTAATGAAACCAAATTGCTGGACAGTATGCAGTATGCCTACTTGTCTGCCTAGCCCTGGCAAGTCTGTAGAGCTACATTTAAACTCTTTATTTCCCCTTTTAAATAAATAAATAAAATTCCTTCAGTAATGGAGAAGAGTTACTAGATAACATCAAACTATGATCGTTGATACCTGTAGAGAATTATCCTTGCAACTAATATTCAACTGAGTAGATAGGAGGTAAGAATTAGGAAAGGAAGGAATTGGATAAGAGGAGAAATCATGGATCCTAGAAAAAGCCAGACTTTTGGTTTGGGTTATTGTGTGTCTGGAAACCCTTTGTTCAAATGATCCAAATTTGAACCACTGCTTCTTAAATCAGGTCAAGTGACACATCGGTTTCAGGAAAATTGAGCATACTTGTGGACTTCAGTAGTTAACTTTTTGAACTATTACAAACTTACCTTAGAATTGACTCCATCTTCATTGGAAACAGTTACCAGTATAGTAATATGAATTTGAGGTAAATTATTTTTAACATTGTACTTTAACAGACTTAAACTGATTTTTCTTCACTGTTATTCAGAAAATTCTTAATACATTTATATTGCAGTTCATAAGAATTCATACAGGGCAGTACGCAAATAGATTGAAATGTTCATTTTCCTCAGAGCTTGCATATTTAGTTGTCTTTTGGCATTTGCAACTGAAAAGTAAGTTCTGTGTAAATGTCTTAGCTGTTCTAGTAAAAATATGGAAAACCTTTTATACCAGCTATACAAAGCTGTATGTAAAGATGAGGAAGTATTCTGCTGTAGGCCTAAATTCAGCAAGCATCCTAGTCAGGGAAGAGAAAACGTGTGTATATGCTCAATTTTAAGAGCCATATGTTTGCATGGTCTCTAAATGGGGATCAACTTAGATACTATTTTAAACTCTCTTCTATAAAGAACTGGAAAACAAACTAAGCTTGTTTTGAACAGATGAGTAGCTTCTAGGTTTGGTCTGTATTCTTTTATTGAAGAAGCTTTATGCAGTCAAAAGGCTATTTTACTAGCTGGTTTGAGTATAAACAATAGAATAGTATTTCCTTTTTCCTAATTTTGCTTTCATTTTCTTTGTTCTGATATTAAAATTCTGCTTTTACAACTCCAAATTTCTTTTTATTATTATGAAAACAATTATATTCCTGTGTGTGGTTTCTTTATGCTGTGCCCACAGTTTCCCTGCCCACCTGATTACTTTCTGTGAACCTATTTTGACTAATGTTCACCAATATGAACAATTCTGACAAAATTTAAGGGAAGAATAACAGGCCTAAAGACGAAATTTTTGAAATCCCTGTGAAGAGTTTATGGATGTAGGAAAAGGGTCCAAATTCTTGGGGGTGGGTGAGGGTTGATGAAGAAATCTGCATTGGGGGCTCAAGAGCGTGTTATGCTTTTTCGTTCCTGTCAGGTTTGTAGTAGGTAGCCAGTCATTCCAGCACGTCTTGGTCAACTAGAACTTGTGTTCTAGTAGTGTGTCCTTTTTACTTGATGATACTTAAAGAACTGGCTGAATGGGATGGTTCAGATGGCAGGGGATCCTAGTGTGATGGTGGGAAGAGAAGACATAGGAGCAGTTGGGCTTGTTGGAGTTGGTTTTGGTTTGGTGTTGAGACTATAAAGTCTTAAAAATGCAAGTTCTTAGGTTCTGAAGCCTTCACATCAGTTCCACTGTTGATGGAACAATGTTTCCAGTTTTACAAAGCGAACTGCATAAAAATTGTATTTTCAGAAAAGCATTTAAAGTAATTTTTCTTTTTTAATTTTAAGCAGTAAAACCCAATATCCTATTTCAATATAATATAAAGACTGTGTAACCATAGATTTGAGATTAATCCATTGACCTCAGTGAAGTGAAAAATTCAACCAAAGTTGACATTATCTTTGTCCATTTTCCCCCCAAAATGAAGTTTTATGCTCTTCAGTTGTTTGATGGAAATCTTAACAATTCAGTTTATGTAACTCCTGCTGTTGCAAGTTACTTTAGTATTTGAACACTTCTAAGTTTATTTGAAAGAATGGGTTCCTTTAAACAGTTTGTTTGTTAAGTTTTTTGTGACCTAACTGTTTATTTTCTCCTGTTTCTTTTCTCTTATCAAAATGCTAGACATACACAAGCACTAGCAACAACTCCATGTCAGGCTCCTTGAAGCGGTTGGAAGATACTACAGCTCGATTTACAAATGCAAATTTCCAGGAAGTTTCTACACACGTTTCAAGTGGAAAAGATTCTTCAGAGGCTAGAGGGTCAGAGAGCAAAGGGAAGAAATCTGCAGGTCACAGCTCAGGTCAGAGGGGAAGAAAGCCTGGTGCTGGAAGAAATCCAGGAACAACTGTGACTGCAGCTAGCCCTTTTCAGCAAGGTATTATTTGTTATGCTGTAACACTATGTCTGCTTTGCTGTGAATTAGAAATCTTACATATTTGAAACTTGAAAAGTAGTTTATCCTTTATCGTCAATAACGAGAATGTTGTTTCACTTTGGGGAGAAAATAACTTTTTTTTCCAGGGAAAAAGTATTCATTGTGATAGCATGAAAAAGAAGGTTGTGCATCTTCAAAGGGCAAAACTGGTGCTTGTGTTTAGACTGTTAAAGTATTCTCTTTAACTGCTAAAACCAGAAGTTTCTTTATGTGCTGCAAAGTTAGTTGGGTAAAACTTAACATATGAATTTGAGTCTAGAGGTCTTTCTTAGCTTTTTAAGGAAATAGTACTAATTTTGTTTTTTTGTGCATAGTAGAACAAAAGTGGACTACCTAACGTGTAGGATGTGGTGGCCATTTAAATGCAGCCATTTAAAATACACTATTTTCTTCAAGGTGAAAGACCTTTATACTTTTTTTTATGTAATTCAAATATATAAGCGGAAGATGATGACAAGTATATACAGTTTATTTACCTTATGTAATAAAAAAGTTTGACATTTTGAGCATGCTGACACCCAGTAATTGGACTGTTGACACTTCTAAAAAGCAAATTTTATTATGGCACGTTCATCAGTTGAAAAAAAAATTTAAAAGTTTTTTTTAATTACTTAACTAGTAAACCATATTATTTTGAAACACGACAAACTAGACCTTCTATAAAGTAATTATTTCTCCATAATTTTCCCTGTGGTCTATAGTAGCTGACTGTCCTTTCTGCTTTATGATGTTGCTCTTTTTTGAGTTTGTTTACATAGTCAGCACTTTTAAACTTGCCTAGAACTCTTTCAATATTTCAGGCTCTCTTACTTGAAAAAAATGCAAGTTGTTTGGTTTTTTTTTTTTTTTTTTTTTGTTTAAATTCTCAAAACTTTGAAAAATACCTTCTGGAATCCTCCATTTAAAGAAAAATCTTGCTCACTGCAGATGGCAAAATAGATCTTTACTGTGTGCATGTATTTTCTTTAAAGCTGCATTTAGTGAAGTTGATGTAAGTTACTTAAAATACAAACCAGCAATGTTTTTATGATTTTTAAATTGCTGTATTCATGTAAATTATATTTCAAATGGAATTCTTAATAATGTTAATGGAGTACTAATGATAAAACAGTAATTTTTAAAGGACTCTCTTCGTTTCTGATGTTGTATTTCAGAGTGTTTTCTTGACAGGATAGTCGTCATCAGTCTGAGTTCTACAAAACAGTACCCAGATGCACCCACCCATATAAAATGAATGAATTTCAGTGGAAGTAGATGTTCGTATTTCCTAAGTGTCCTTCATTTTCTGCCTTGCATGCACTAGCACAGTGATGAAATGACTGCATTCCAAATACTACAGAAGCAGTGTAATTCTGTTACACAAAATATCTTTATGGTTCTCTGACAGTGCTAAAGAAGTCTTAAAATACCAATTTTATACACTGTTTTCCACTTCTTCTCATGTCCTTCTGAAAAATACCTCTTCTGTGGAACGCCTCCTCAGCCAGGGTAAATGAAGCGCAATTGCTGTTCTCTTGACCTGTGTCAGACCCTTGATGTAGGTAGAATGGTAAGGAAGATTGCAGGCATAGTGTAGATGGGATCATAGCACGTTTCTATCAGCCTTCTTCTTTTTATATATGTGTATGTTTAGAAAAAACTGTTCTGACTTGCACCAAGTGTTTGTTGTGGCTTCAAAGCATCAGGGATATCCAAGTTGCCTAAGCAGCACAGTTGTTATTCTCCTTTTATTCATTTTCACCTTGTTTGTGCCCCAAATTCAAATCTGAATCTCAGATAGGAATCTGAGAATCTGATCCTGCAGAGTGAAGATCAGCAGGAGAAGCAATGAGTTACCTTAAAAATAAATTCTTTAGCTCTTGGTAACACTTTTCATAAAGTCATTGCACTTCAAAGTTGTGTATTCTAAGATGTTAACCTTTCCCATCAATTTTCATCAACTGTAGTAAAAAAATAATTGTACTTTTTCTTTTCTTTCTTTTCTAGGAAGCTTTTTGGGCACTCCTGGGAGCATAAAGTCATCTTCTGGAAGTTCAGTTCAGTCTCCCCAGGATTTTTTGAGTTTTACAGACACAGATCTGCGAAGTGACAGTTTCACGCATTCTCAACAGGCTTCGTCAACCAAAGATGTACATAAAGGAGAGACTGGGAGTCAAGAGGGGGGTGTCAATTGTTTCACTTCCTTAATTGGTCTCCCTTCATCATCAGCTGTTTCCCAATCTAAAAACTTTGACAGCTCACCTGGAGACATAGGTAATTCAAGCCTTACTTCTACAGCATATAAACGAGCTCAAACTTCTGGAATAGAAGAAGAAACTGTAACAGAGAAGAAACGTAAAGGAAATAAACAAAGTAAACATGGGCCTGGTAGACCCAAAGGAAATAAAAGTCAAGAAAGTATTTCCCATCTTTCAGTTTCTTCTGCTTCCCCAACTTCATCTGTGGCATCTGCTGCAGGAAGTGTGACAAGCTCTGGTCTTCAAAAATCTCCAACTTTGCTCAGGAATGGAAGTTTACAAAGTCTTAGTGTTGGCTCATCTCCAGTGGGTTCAGGTAGGCATTTGTTGGATTTGTTTTCTTAGCTCAAAATATGTCTTTATAATTTCAGCCATAATTCTGAGTATGCTTTTCAAGAACAGAGTGTCATTTAAAATGTCTTGAAAGTTGCATTGGGAAAAACAGTAAAAATTAGAATATGACTGTTGGAAGAGTAAGTTTCGTTCCTTGTGTAGGTGCCACTATGCTGTAGGTGGCTGTAGTAGATTGACCTATTGACCTACATGCTATATAAATGCAGGTTTTGAGGCTGTAGGGGGAAAAATAAGTTGCATGAAAATACATTCTTTGGAAATTACATGTGACAGGGTTAGCTAAAATAAGTGATAGTTTATACAGACTATATTGTCTGTATGTTCTGTTACATAGAGAAAACAAAATCAGTATGCAAGCATGTCAGCTGTGCTGAGTATGTTCCTGTTATTTTTTCCCAATTTAGCTTAATTAAAAATCAAAATGTCTATATGGAGAATTATAAGTTTAAACACGTAAAAGAATATTCTGAATCTGGATCCCTGTACAGCTGGATGACACTTCCATATTCTTGTGTGCTTTTTAGCAATTGAAATTGGCTGGTTTGTTCTTCCTCTGTTCTAAATGTTATGTGCATTTGGGGCTGCGAGAGGCTTCTTGTTCCCAGTAAACCTGTGTGTGGAATGACCTTGCAGAATACTGTATCTACCAAAGTCTTTGTTGCTTTGAAGTTTCTTTCGAGGCCTTTGTGTTTGGATAAAATAATAGCAAATTCTCTGATACCTCATTTCTGTAACTTTGAAATTTTGTCCCTTTTGTTGTTCTAGTGGATTTTTTTGCTTAATTTTTCCTTTTTTGGGGGAAAGAGGAATGGAACTTGAATATTTTGTAGTGGGCAGGGTTTTATGCTTTTATATTGTATATTTTCACCGTATAAGCAAGACATACTTTAAAAATATATATGGTTCAAGAAATGGGAGACTTCATGTTTGTTTCAGAACAAGGCAGGTACTTAAAAACTGGTCTCAAAACAGCGTTGTTTTAAATCTTTGTTAGATATAGGCAAATGATGATTTTTTATTGTGGACTTTAATGGCAATAGCAGTGGCAACTATTTAAAGAAATATTTTTCCTGTATTGAAATCAATAGGGAGAAATGGTATGTGACAAAACTTCCTAGCTCGCTGTCCATCTTCTGGATTAAACTGCAGTTTTAAAAACATGTTAACTTCCTATCTGTTATGGACAGAGATCATCCACAGATTTAGATCAGTGTTCTGATTATTTTACTATGAACTTTCTTATTGTTTTATGAACCCTTTGAGGTGGATTATGTGTTGTAGTTGGGATAACAGATGGAAGTACAAAATGTTGAAGTGAATGACTCATGGTTCCCACCTTGTGTTTGTCTTAGAATATTCTGGTCTTGTCAGCTCCCAGAACAGGCCTTTCCCTCTCCAGGTCCATCCTTGCTTCCTTTGTCCCCTTTATTACATGTCACTCTTCCATCTATAAAATGCTAGTGACAATGTTAAACTCCCTTTGTAAAAAAGCTTTGGAATACATGGATGAAAATACCGAGTAGGTTTTATTACTTTTATCGTGGTATCCAGCCTATAATTTCAACTCTGTTAAGCCTACTTAGATTCTTGCTGGCCAGTGTTAGACCTATCCTCTAAAACAGTGATATTTTCTGAAGGTACCAAATAATATGAATGAAAAACAAACAAACGCCATCAACAAAACCACCTCAACAAAAACCTGAAAACCCAAAGAAACAGAACCAGATGGGATGCCTTTGCCTTCGAGCACGAGCTCTAAATTCATCCACAAACGTCTGCTTGACTCTGAGCATATTGTTTTAATGTGCCCTTCTCCCTGGTTTCGCCTCTTTCTTATGGTTGTAGTGCTGCTTTCCTCACTTCATCATAAGCGTTTTCTGGGTTCAGCAGTCCATTTACAACTTTGTTACAATGAGGAAGGGCATATGAGTATTATCAGAAGCATACATTTTCTCAGGTATGATATGCTGATGTTTCTCTTTGAAATGTCTCTATATTGTCCAGTAACAAACTATGACAAGTGAATCTAAACGATTTGACCCAAAACCCCAAATAAGATTTTGAATTGTAGTGAGAGAAAATACAGGGGAAGTCAAGCCAAAAAGTTTTTTACTGACTCTTACTTGGAATTGCCTCGTTACTTCAAAGAAACAGAATCGGGACTAAGTTAGACCATACTAAACAAAGCTTTTGAGGCACTTTTTCAAGAATCTCCCTCTCTCTCTTTTTAATAACCTTCTTGGCTGCAGTTATCTTAAGCTACCATTCTTTTTCCATTTTCTTAAGTGTACTTGTTGAGATCCATAAAAATTGTGGAAAACATTACTTATGATATGATAATCTTGTCCACAGTTAATATTCAAATTAGATAAAATGTGAAGGAAAGATTATTTTAAAAGGAAATGCAGATTAATCATGTGCTATTTATACATTAAATGTCTTCCATAAAACTTTTATTCAGAGTAAGTACATCCAGCTAATTTTGTGAAAATATTTGTCCTCTCCATACTTTTTTCCAGTCCACAGAACTTCTGTTTTCCTGCTTAATAAGAACAGAGGTAACAGAGGTGTACCATGAATAGTACTAGGCCATGTAATTAAAAACTGTTACAATACATACACTCAGTTTGTATTACAGTTGCCATGCAACTGAGGTGATACTTTCAAAATTTTGGGCGCTTGAATGTTCAGTCTTCATGCTCTTTATAATTTTTCTGAAATGTAGTTATAGTCTGATAGGAAACATTGTAGGCATTACTTTAACAGTGTACTCAAAGGAATGAAAAGTAATTTAAATAAAATGAAATAAAATTTAGTTGGTAGGGTTATAAGGAATTTTTTATATTACATTAACATTTTTCTAGTACATCTGTTCCTGTTGACAAAAAAAGCTTCTTTAGCTAATAACAGCTTATTTACAAACCATACTTATCTTTCTGCTGGAAATTCACAAGCTTGTAAGTTTGTTGTCTAAAAAGACATAAGTCAGTTGTCGGTGGGAGTTACATAAAGCTGACACTGGTCCCCCCCAAAATTGGACTGGTCTTGGGAGTGATTTCAGGATCTGAATTTTTTAATAGTGGAGGGTTTCATCTGAGCTCTACAATTTGTAGAGCTGTTTAACTTTTAAAAAGTCATACTAGTTGTATTCTCAGGCTTAAGTTCATTCTCAGCATCCTTCCAGGGAATAATACTTAAAGATTTCTGGTCCAAAGTATTGTAAAGCAGTGATCTCTTCTGCTAAAGATACTTATTTTTTTTCTTTTCACAGCATTGGTGATTAAAGAACAGAAAACTTTCATCCAGGGGTTGAAAGAGATGAGTAGCATCTTGTCCCAATGCTTACCTCTGCTAGTAGTAGATTCCAAGATTGAATGTGTCTTTTACCGTACTTGCACTTTATTTCAGCAGTAGTGCAGAAACTAATAAGGTGGTGAGAAGAAGGAAAAAATACAGTTATGGTAAATAACTTTCATATTTTCTGTGTTTTTCTGTCAAGGAGTTTGTGCAGGCTCTGGCTTCTCTTAGTTTGGAGTACACTTCAGTGTGCGAAAAACTTTCTGAGAACTCGTGTCCCACACTAATAAGGGGAAAAAAACATTTTGTGTGATATACAGTACCTTCTGACTCTTGTGGAATAATGCAGCAAGGTAAAATGAAAAGCAATCAAGTGTCAGAAGTAAACTGAAATTTCTGTTTTATGGTAGATAAACTTCTTGCACTGTTATCTTCAAATTCTGCGTGGATACTTCCTGCTGGAAGAATTACAATGCTTCAAGCATATAGGAATGTCTTTCTGTCTTTCCCAATTCCATCCTTGATTTCAAGTGAACAACAAATTGTTTAGTATCAACTTCAGTTGCTGTGGGCTTCAGAGGATCATTTGCATCAATATTTTAATTTTTGCATAATTGATTTTATGTCCTTAGGAGTACAGTAAACCCTACAAGAGCTTATAAAGCAATTCTCCCCCCCCAAGACTGCAGAAAGTTAAATTCCAAGTTGGGCCTTGAAATGGTTAGCCCATTTTTTCAGCACCCTTGCTGTGCCCATCTTCTGAAATTCCTTTGTCGCAACGGAGGCAACATTACAATTTGTCTTCCTACATTATCTCTACATCATATATGTTCTACCCTTGACCAGTCTTCAGTATGCTCTAGTTGGTAATACTAGACAGTTTTTGGAATAAAGTACATATTCAAGCCCAGTACTGTACTCTACTATAGCAATATTTCAAACTCTGATCGAGAAACAGTTAATGTTTTTTGGCACAGGCCCCTCTGGGTTGATCTTACGCCTTACGCAGTCAAACTTCAGCTTTATATAGGAGTTTACTTAATGCTTCAGCTTAGTCTGTGTATTTTATTCTCCTTCCTTATCTGATTCAAGCAGTGATGAAGCCTCTGCCAAGTGTTATGCTTCTGTGCAAAGAGATGATCTTACTGTTAAGCTTATTTTCATACTGATGATGTAAGAGAACTCTGAGCATCAAAGTTGATGAGTAACTTGAAATCCTTCTCATTGAGATACTGAATCACTCAGAGCTTACGTTAAATCTTTATGATGGTATGTTTAAACTCCTCTGTAGCCTTTGACTTACTAGCTAAAACTATTGGGAGAAAGAGTTTAGACAGTTATTTTGAAACAGTTTGTGCTATTATGTTTATCTGTTAGGTGCCCCAGAAGCCAAAGCAGCAAATGAAGTCTTGCTGTGTTAAAAAGCCAGTTTGTATTCCAGAGTAGATAGAATAGAAAGTACAAATTGATGCTAATAGATATTAATGACCTTTTAGGACTAAGCAAATGGTGTAGAAAACACACAAGGCAAAATTCTTGTGCAGAGACTTTCATTCTTCGTATTTGAGGCTCAACAGAAATGGTGTTGGTTTGAGACGAGATTAGAATGTTAAAACTAATGATTGTTGGTGTAGAAAACATGGAATCATCAGTCAAGTAATTTGAAAGAAATCACATGAAGTAGTAGAAGATTTTGAAAATGGAGATTATCATGCAAGGGATCCTCCATCAATGTTCTTAACTGAAACAGGTGTTAGCAGCAGGTACAGCCAGAAGTAGTAAACTGGCATTTCCTGATGATGAGTACCTTGTATTTTCATGTTTTTAGACTGTCAGTGTTAAATTTCAGTAAGTCTTTTAAAACTTGTGAAGTTGGAGGAAAATGGTGGGTAGTTGATATTATGTAATTAGGATGTGTCTGATAGAAGAAAGAAAGGTGTTAAGACATGTAAAGATGTAATGATTAATGGCGGTTGTTTTGAGTTATGGAAAACAAGTTATTTGACTGACTTTTAAAAAATTTTTTTTAATAAAAGCACCAGCATAGTAGCTATTTACATTTCAACTGGTGCAGCATGACATTTTAAATAAAGACCTGTAATGATAGGAGGTCAGCAAACCTTTGCATTAAATGTCATTAATGGATACATCTCAATTTAATTTTGATCAGCGAATTATTAAATCAAAGTGCTTTGCGGTTGTGTTGTTTTCCTGTGCATCAGTTATCAACCTTATGCTATTTATTGGGTAGTTCTTCAATTTCTGAAAAAATTTGGGTAGGAGGACAGGGTAAAATGGATCTCCTTGTAAGCAGTACAAACTAAGAGTTGTTTTGGTGGAGCTGAAGTAAAAGATAGTGTCTAAGAAAGATGGATGTGCACTTGCAGGATAAGGATGGCCTTCTGGGGAAGGAAGGGCTGAAAAGAAAAAAGGATAAATGTGAATAAGCAGTTATATCTGAGCTTCCAGTGCTGAGCTGTGTTAAAAGGGTTTGAATGCGTAAACAGCAGACTTATGAGAATCATAGCTCTGTGTTCAGCAGAGTGCATCTGGTCTTCAAATACTGTGTCCAGTTCTGCTGTGTGTAAAGAAGAGAAGAGCCACGAGAAGGATTCAAGGACTGGAAAAATCATGTTGTTGTAGAAAAGCTAAGGAGTGAGTTTATCTGACTATGGCTGTCATATGGGCAACTAAAACCTGATACTATAATGATCCTTAACCTAACAAAAAAGGTCAAACATGATAAAGTGAGAGAAAGTAATAGTTGAACAATTCTCAGTAATGGTTCTGAAAATTTACAGGTAATATGTCTTCTAGAAGATACAGTTTAGTGAAGCATATTTAGTGGATTTGCAGGTGCAGGAAGTTCTGGAGCTAAGAATAAAATCATGTGCTCACAGAGATTCTTGTTTGGCTCTTATCTGTGAACCTAATTCTGTGCTGTATTATCCCTTTGATTTCTAAAAGAAAAATTATCAGGGTGCATCAGTTTGGCATGTGGAACAGACTCTAACCGGGCAAATAATGCATTTCAAAATACAGTAGTAGGGAACTGTCAGGCAGTATGGGTCTGCAGAAATTAGTTCTCAACATGGTATGTTCTATGCTTTTATCAAAGTTTGGGAAGAAATTAAGAAATCTTTGCTGCTTCCTCTGAGGGTTCATGGTGATTTCTAAAGACATATGTTGTAAGAAATATACTTGGATGTAATAAATAATAATTCCTCGATTAAGAAAGTTTTGTACAAAAAATACTGAACGATGAATCTTATAACAGAGATGTATTTTGAAAACAATTATGAAAAACTTCTGAATAATGATGGAGAACTGAACGTTATCTCATATCTCTTTAGGAGAAAAGGCTATTGTCATCCTGTGATGCTTATTTCAAGAAGGGATAGAAAAGTTTTATCACTTGATATTGCAGGTGACAGAGTACTATATTTAATTCCAATATTAATTTCATCCTAAAATATGATATAGGAGGATGAGAAGAGGCATACAATGATGGAGATTTTTTAAACGTCCTTTTCGGAGAATCTTAAGCTCTTCGATAGACTGAAATATCTTTATTTTGAGAATATTTTAGTTTACAAAAATCGTAAAAAGCATGATCATGATTGTTATACAAGAAGAATTCATATTTCTGCTCAAGATTTTTTCATTGGTAATTGAATATTGCATACTGGTAACTGCCCCATTTTCTGTTGTTTTTTTTTTTTTTTTTTTTTTTCTTTTTTCTTTTTATTAAAAAAATTGACAAAAAAGTACAGACCTATAGTAGTTAATTAGATGGGCTGCTGAAAACAAGAAATGTTCAACCTTTCCACTTTTGAAGTCTCCAGGCTACCTGACTTTCCATGGAAGCAGCGGTTTGTGCATTAGATACAAATCAGCTCCCCTGTGAATGTCACAAGACTAGAGACTCTTTGAGCATCACTTTGAAAAAAAAATTGATTCAAAACAAAAGAAAGTTTTCCTTTCTCAAAAAATCGTAGATTTTTTTTTTTTTTGAGTGAAAACAGATGTGAAGGCTTTCTTGAAGTGAAAAACTGTCCTAGGGAAGGGAAAGTAAGTTCTAATAACTAGGGGCATAGCTTGCATGTCAACCGGTTTAGGCCTGCTTATATTAAAGGAGATCTCAGCAGCTGTAGAAATGAGATTTTAACTGACTAGTTAATTGTTGTATGAGAATGTAAGTGTCTGTCAAGTTAAAATGGAAATTTTGAAGTTTATATACTTGAAACTAGATTCCCAAATTATAGTGTGATTCTGGGCATTAGTTTCTAGTTACATTTCAAAATATATCATCGTTTATTTATTTAATATGCTCTGATAGTCAACAGAAAATAGTATGTTTAAATTATGAACTTGTAATACATTTCAGATTCTAAAAAACCCCACAACAAAACAAAAAACATTAATAGGGAAAAGGGAATGTATATTTTCCTGAGTTCCCCTTTAGGTCTTTTATTTAAAAATAACATCAAGCAGATTTTGGTAGTTAGTCATTTCAGGGGAAAGACTTAATACTTTTAAACAGCTGAGCAAAAAGATTTAATTATTTATAAACTGTTTGAAATTTTGTTTTTATTCAAGCTTTGCGAATCTTCTTCCCAAATACGAATTTAGTAATGGATAAAATAAATTCTGTAGGTCTAGATTTTTGTCCATACAGAATTATTTGCAGAATTGACATCTAAATATGAAATTTTTGAAACATATTAGATATCTGTATGAATATGTCGTCTTTTTGTTAGTTGTATCTATATTGGCAGAGAAGTGGACTGGAGGGGCTTAAAAGCTACTTAAGTTGCTGTACTTACTACTTTTCAAATTTAGCTATAGATCTTTCTTGTTTGGTGAGGGAAGGTGTTCAAAGAAGTCTGTGAGCTTTTTATAAACTGTTTGCTTTTAGATTATATTTGACCCATAAGCCTATGAAGTGACTTGTATATATTTGGTGTTAGGTTTGAATTCCTAATAAAAACTCATTTATTTTAGGCCTGGGTAATCAGGGTAAACGACACTGTATGGATGAGATCTAGCTGAAAGCTTTGCTATTACTGTTGCCTGCATAGCGAACAAAATGAACTGCCTGCTTTTCCAGGAGTCGATTATCTTTGCGGATACATGGACTAAAAGTATGTGGCGTTATCATTGTAATATTTAATTAAAAAAAAAAGTAGAAAGAAAATGTACTGAAACTTCCAGTTTTGTGCTTGGATTATCTTAGTTCTTTAGCTGCTTTTATAAAACTAAAAATTAGAATTTAAAATAGAGCAGGGGAACAAGGAGACACTCTGAAGCAATTAAGATTTCTATCCTATCAGATGTCTTTGTTGCAGAACTTGGTATTTGCTTTAGAGGTGTATCCCTTTTCTGAAGATCAAAGAAATATTCCTTAAATGAAATTCTATTGCTGCATGGAAATGAAAGTGAGATACAAGTGTTGTTTCCTTACTTGCAACTGTTTAGCTCCCAGGATCACCTTTAAAATTAGACTTAAAACCCCCCTTCATTTGATATCATTTTATATATATCGATTTTTAAATTAAAATATACATCTTTTTGAGTGTGAACATTTTTCAGCATCTGGAGTCAATTTACTATAGTATGGCATTCCTTGTAAGTCAAATGCGAGATAGCAATCAGTCTTTTAACTCCATAAAATCTGTTAAAGGTGACATGGGAACATAAAAAAAAAAAGTGTGTCTGGGGGGAGGGCAAAGAAGAGGCTTGACTAAAAAGGAGCAGTAGGGTTTTTTAACAGTCCTTGAAAATTGTACTTTTCAGATCTTACACGCTTCCAAGTCTTTCAGAAATCAAATATAGCTGAAAAATAAGTGATGTGTATGTGTTGATAGTATTTACAGCATTTTTGTCCCTCTGAAGACTTGTCAAATTTATATGGTAAAATTCTTTTTTTTGTTGTAGTTGTTGTCAGTTAGAGGTGATAGCACTAGAGTCAGGTTTTTAAAATCAGAAGGAAACGTACTTGCATTTAAATTTTCAATTTATTTGATGTGAAGAGCTGCAGTATCAGAAGTTAAACTGAAAGTTGTTTCCGGATTACGATTGAGATGACTAACTTCTGTAGAAGAAGAGGCTCTGATGTCTAGAGCTGTTGTTGATTATCATAATCATTTCTGAGATTCCCCTTTTTTAAAAAAGAAAACAAAAAGATTAAGTAGCAATACTAACACAATGTAGTGGTACAAGGAAGACTAGTTACCTTAAAAATAATTGATCTTTTAACTGAAAAATGTGGCTCAGGGACAAATCCATTAAGACTTACAGTGCAGATTCCTGTGTTGATGTATAGGAACTATACTATCTGTATACTATGGTCTTTTTAAACAGATAAAATCAGACCAAGTGTCACATTTCCCTATGTTTCCTTCTTACTCAAATAATTATTTTTTTTCCTTAAACAGGATGCATGGAGATGATAGGACTAAGATAGCCTGTACTGTGGTGTGGTACTGTGCGTGTCACTTGTACAACATTGGGTCCTGCATCCCACAGCAATTCTTGCTCTGTAGCGAAGTATTTGAAGTCAGGTGGCCCCCAGGTAGCTTCTTACACTGTGGCTGATGACAATCCAAACACCTAGCTCTGGTTAAAATGACAGGAACCAATTGGGGTAGCTTTACAGACACAGTTGAAGATTTCAATAGCTTCTGTATTTAAGAACACCTTAAAAAAGGGAAGCTGTGGAATCCAGTCAGTCTGGATGCAAAGATGCATCTTTAGCTATGCTAAATGATGATACATCCCAGTGCCTTTTCACTGTATGGCAGTTCCTGATACTGTAAAGGTTACCTGTGCTAGTTACTTAAAACCTGCAAGATCTTTGTGTTGATCCATCTGGGTGTGAGCTCATTTTTAATAAATCTCCTTAGCATAAATAAAAAGCAAGAAGTTGACACAGATAAGCCAACACTGTATTTCCAGACGATTATTCAATAAACCTGCTGTTCAGGAGTATTAGGCATAACTGAAAAAGTTTTGTAGGGGTTGGATGTACAGGTGTGCTGTCAAAATATTTAGCAAAATAATTCTTAGGGCTTTTATGGTGGTTTTGGTCTAGAAATGTGAGTTGAGAAGAGATTCATGGAAGCTGTAAACAGAGCTGAAGAATACAAACATGTGTCTGGAGCCTGTGCATGAGTAATCCTATCAGATCCTTTGTACTTCACTTGGTTTTATATCTATTTCCCATTGTTTATTTGTTTTGAACATTTAGGAGTAGGATTTCCTGATAAGAAGGAGTAGAGGTTCCAAGTAAACTTAAAAAAACAAAACCCAAACCCCCATACCCCCAAACAAATTAAAAAGCAACTCATAAGCCATTGATATAGCTAGCTGTCATGTGTTTGTTTTTTTTTTTTTTTTTTTTTTTTAAAGTGTGGTAACTGTCATGGACTAATTCATAATCTGAAGGATTTGGTGGTTAGTTACAGCAAATAGCATCCTTTCAAGGGCCAAAGTCACCGGGCCTTTTTTCTGCTGGGGGAATAGTGGTAAACTTAGAATTTAACTTTGGTTTTTGTGTGCATAACCAATTCCCTTAATAACAGGTAATGAACTGTAAAAGGATGGTGGCTCGGATGTAGGTATTAATAAACAGTCAATTCTGAGATGTTTTGAATCTAATTGAAATGAATGAGCTGGAAATAACAAAGTCTTCCTGAGCAACATTGATTTTAAGGAATTGTGAGGTTTTAAAGCAAGCAATAGCAGGTATCGTAAGGATTAGACGAAGAAAGGAAGGATTCAGCCAAGACTGAAAGTGTGGAAGACAGCAGAGATGGAAAATAATGGAAAACAATGAATGTGAAGTCCAGCTATTACGACATATAGTTTTTTAGCTTATATGAATACTGCTCACCATCCCTAACCTTTCTTGACACCTTAGCATGTTGGAGTTCAATAGCTTGGCTGTACGTTGTAGGAGAAAACTATGTGGCTGGGAGGGTACTTCAGTGCAGGAAAAGTCAGGAAAGAGGTAGCTGCCAATAGAGGCAGTTATACCAGGAACCCAGACAGTAGCTCTTTTTTCCTTCCAGAATAAAACACCTTTTTTCACCTGCCTTCTACTAATTTATGGGGTGTGGAAGGGAATAGCGGTAGGGGAACAGTTCTCCTTCTGTTCTGTGTTGAGGCTTGGGGGGAGTCTAGAATTAGCTCCATCAGTCACGAGGAGGGCTGATCTAGTGTTGGCCCTTCATCATGTAACTGGCTGAGGTCTGTGTTAGAACAGTTTGTTTCAAAGGAATTAGGTTAAACAGGGCGTTTTCTTACTAGGTTTCCTTGCATCTTATCTCAAGGTTGGATATCTGTAGTTGTTGATCTCTTCCATGAATCGGTCTCTTCCATGAATTTATCCAATAATTTTGGAACCTGATTTGTGCTGTTAGTGAGTTTCATATCTTTATGCATTGTAAAAGGATGTACTTTATTCACAGCTGTTGCTGATCATGTTTTGACACTCCTCTAAAAACAGTGAATAGTCATTAAAAATATTCAGCATCTTTATGGTGTTCATAATTGAGACATTTCTGTCATTTCCCCTGTTATATTTTTTAGACCTAGGTATCTTACTACCTTTTTGTCATTCATACTATATCCTTCTTATCCATCACAGATCTCTTTGAATGCTACTATATCCTTTTTTGAGAAGTGTAGGTAGTATTTGAAATATAGGTGCAATGTGAATTTTTAAAGTGGCATAACTTTGCTTTTTGTTTTGTTCTTTGTTCCCTTCTGATAATTCGTAACACTGTATTAGTCTTTTTTGATCGATGCATGGCAGTCTCTCTACTTGCTATCGGGAATCTTAAGGATTCCAGAAAAAGAGACTTTCAAAGTAAGAAACAAAGGTGTGAATCCTTTTCTCACATATATATTCCATTGTAGCACATGCTTATTGTGAAAAGTTCGTTCTGATAAGCCCAGTAGCAGACTATTAAAGTGTAATTCACGTGTCCTGGAATTTACACTGTTCTCTTAAGGATTGTGTATTGCCATGAATGTTAAAAAGGCTTTTTTTTTTTTTTCACATGTAGTGGCTGCAGTTGAAACGGGTTCTACTGCAATTTGTTTCTCTCAGTCTGTTTTCATGTATGTTCTTGAGATGCCAACCAACTACTTGTTTTAACCCCCTGTTGCTGAGTAGGTCTGCTGCATTGTTTTGTCATCTCCTTAACTGCATCTCATCTTCATTTGTCTATTGTATTGTCATACAATGCATGTGATGGTTTGGGTTAATGGGAGCTCCTGTGTGGTACAATTTTAAAGAAACAAAAGCAAAAGGTGTAGCTTCAGGCATTCTAGGGCTGAGCCTGTTTAAAAAAAAAACAAAACCACTCCCCCCCCAATGGTTCCTTAAATTTGAAATGGGCTTTCTTTAATATCAAAAGCAGTGGTGGAGCAAAATGGCTGCTATTTCTTGCCCACAAAAATTGAACATAACTGGAACAAACTGGTATAATTATAATCAAATAACGGCTGTGGGGAGTAGATGTGGGTAAAATGATTCTGCTCTTAAGGGTGGCAGACAGCAGTTGCATCGTGTCCTCTGCACCTGTGGCAGAATTTGTTCCAATAGTGTAATGTATATGATCCCAGCCATATTAACTCTGCATTTTAGTTATTTTTTTTTTTCCTTGTAAAGTAATAGTTCTGATAACAAGTATTTTTGTTCATTGTTGTTGGTTCTCTGAAAACTGTTGAGAAGGTTAATTAAAATTATTGGTTTCATTTTTATCGGATGAATCCACTTTTGTCAAGAATCATGCAGGATTTTGTATGATTTTTGTAGTCACGAGGTCATTATCCTAAGTGTAAATAAAGTGGTTGGCAAAAGCGAAAGAGGTGGGCCATCTGCATGAGTGCTGTCACTCAGCAACTGGGCATAGAAGTGTTGTGTTGCTGTTGAGGCTGAGTTACAGAGACTTCTAGCTACCCAGCAGAGGATGTTGCTGTATTCTGGCACTTTGTGGTCAGAGATCAATATTCTCTAAAACCTCCAATGCTTGAAGAAAAGGAGGTTCATGTGAACATCGCTGTTGGTGTACTACTAATTGGTCGTTCTTTCTCTCTACACATTTGAGTTGTTCTTTAACTGAGCTCCCTAAAGTCCAGGAGACACAACTGCTTTCTGTTAAACTTCCTGTTTGTGTGAGTTAGTCTCAGTCTATCAGTGAAGCAAAAAAGGTGTGTTGTGATTAAAATTAGCAAGGTAGCTTCCGTTTAAGTTTCTAAATTTCTTGCAGACAATGAAATGAAAATCAGTCTTTTGTTGGGAAGACTGATAGTGGCTGGAAAGTATTTGACTTTTTATTTGTAACAGTAGCTTTCAAATGCAGCTAATTAGCATGTGCTGGAATGTTCTTATACTCAACATTTAAAAGCCAACAAACACTGACAAAAGAAATATAAGTAAAAAATTACAGAGGCTAGAAATAAATCCATTTTACAATTTGAGCTACTGTAAATGATCAGAGCTTTAATACAAGAAAGATATATTCAGGTATATTATTGTTCACTGAAATTCCTGTCTATACATATATTCTTTTGTGTGTCTGTTAAACATGATCTTAACATGAAGCCCTTTTTCTCCTAACTCAAAAGCTTTCTCGAAGTTGATGAATACCATACATAATGGTAAGTTATATTAGAATCTTTTTCAGAGGTTCATTTATCACAAAGGGTAGCCTTTTGTGGAAAAGCCTGATTGAAGGTCTGCATATTCTATGGATTGGGTGAAATACAGGTCTGCAGTGAGTCAATTGTTCAGTACTTGAGTGAAAACTTTGTAGATTGTCTGCAGGAGCCTGATAGGTCAATAGTTCCTCAGTTCTCTTTTTATGATCTTTTTGTATGCGCGCAGTAAAATGATAACAGTTTTATTCCAGTTCTGAGATTCTTTTCTTTAATTTTGTGAATAGTGTTTCTAGTTGTTCTTCTGTGCTCCATTCACAGGTGTGTTATAGTGGTGTCTACCTCGGGCATTCTCCCACTTGCAATCCTGACTACTTAAATTACTACAAGTAATGCATGTGAAGGTAGCCTTGTTTTGTCCATTCTTTGTTCTGACACCCCAATGCTGCCCATTTGTGTCACTGATAACAGTGCTATCAATTTCAGAGGGAGCAATATTGAATCTTTAATGTATCTAATTGCTGTTTCCCTTTAGTACTCAGTATTGGCTTTGTACCCCTAGTTCTCTATTCACTCGTAGCCAGTGAAAATGAAATATATCTTACTAAATTAGAACTTGGATTATTTTTTTCAAGGCTTTTTTTTTTTCATTTCTAGGAAACAATCATAGCTATATTCATAAGTTACTGAAAGATTTAGGAGGGAATATTTACAATTTAAACCTTTTCATGAGGCTAGTTTTGAAGATGATCAAGTTTATTTCTCAATGTTATATTTAATTGATGTCAGGCGCTCTGTTAATAAAATTGCAATTTTTAATCCATTGGTGTCAGCCAAATAGAATGATTTTCTTACTGCTGTACGTGTATATTGGGAGAGCAGTGCTATATGCATTGCAAATTGTATTGACTTGGAGTTCAACATATGCGAAAGAATTTAAATGTTTAAACTTTGCATGGTGAAGTTCTTTGTGTTTTAAGCTAGCAATCATTAAGGTTTTATAGGACTTTTGCTTTTCATACTGTTGGAAACACGAATTACATCTGTTAGGCAGAGATCTATATTGGTGGGTCTCAAATAAAAAATTTAATATTACATTAAATTTATATTTCATAGTCCACATGTGGTGAGAAATATTGAAATCTCTCTAGATTTGCTTTGCTTTAGTGAAATAGGTTTAGCTTTTTTTCCTTTTGATATAGGCTTTCGCTCTCCCAGGTATATAGTGCTCTGAACCAGCTTTGAGATGAAGGAAAGCAAGCTCACCATTTTTCTGGGGGGGGGGGGGGGGGGGGAAAAAAAAAAAAAAACT
>VZSZ01002975.1:7815-24435 GCA_013398815.1 Ibidorhyncha struthersii | reverse complement strand
TTTTTTTTTTTTGTGGTGGGGGGGGGGGTTGTGTGTAGAGTGTGTGTTTTATCTACCTTCCCGTGTTGGGAAGTTGGTTGCTTTCTCCCCTCATGTTGCAGGGGTTTCTTTTGAGTACTCTTGTTTTGGGCAGAAGCGTATATATGGGTGAAGTCAATGAGGGTAGGTAGAAATTTTGATAGCATGAACAGCAAGGAAAGATCTTGCTATGTGTGTATAGGATGGAGAGAGAGTATTCAAACTTCAGATAAATATTTAAATATAGGAGTATAGTTTACTACAACAGCATATTCAGATTATGAGTCAGATGATGATGAGTACTGTAAGAGTCATTCACTATAAAGAGTTTTGATGGAGATAGTGTATCAGGAGCTTGTTTTTTCATTGCACTGAGTTTAAGTTGGCTTCACATCAGCAAGAAAGTACCAAAAAGAAAAAAGTGGGAGTTTTGGTTTGAGTGGAGACAAATCGAAGTTTGGAGCAGAGAGGTTCATCTGAGTTATGCTAGTATTAAGGCCTGTCAGTTGAGTTTGGTGCTGACAAAGTGTAAAGGAGGAGAGATGATAGTAAAGGATTTGAACACATTTGAAAAGGTCGGTTAAAAAAGAGGACTGGAAAACGGAGTCATGCAAACTCTATCTTTCCTTAAGGATACCCATCTTAATAGCAAGAAGTCAAGACACTTCAAGACCAAAGTGGCACACTGGAGTTTTGCCAGTAAGAGATGAAGTAACTCAGCTCTGTTTCTCAGTTTTATTGTCAACTTCTTACATTTTTCATGCTTTGTTAAAAAAAACAAACCAACCAAACAAACAAAAAAACCCCAATAAAACACAAACAAAAAAAACACCCAAACTTGTTTAAAAGACCCTGAAAAGTGGCAGTTGAGAGTTTTCACTGCATGATAACTTTGTGTGTTGTCCTTCTCAGTCTTACTCTGGACCTTGCAAACTTTTCTGAGTTGACCTTGAAGTCTTATCTCTTCTGCATCATTTTTATGGGTCTACCACTGGAAAGCAGGAGGAGGGGGTACAGACATACACAACTGTTGAGAATTTTAGTACATACACATACACAACTGTTGAGAATTTTAGTACATACTTTAAATAAAAAATTACTACGGAGAGTGATGACCTCAATGTTATAATTTTATATTAGAGCTAGCTGTAAATTGCAGTGGTTGGTTGTAGCCTTTCTGTGGCTACTTCTGTTCTTGCTCATTCTGTCTGCTGTCTGTTTTATTTTTTTACTCCTGTTTCTGTTTTCAGGTTTGTGTTTTTGCTTGTCGTGTCTTATGCTAATTCGTGAATTGCAGTGAGGAGAGTTGGAGCACAGAACAGGCGTCCATCGTGCCAGTCCTAGCACTGTGGTAGGCTTTAGAAGACACTGTTTCCAGAGAAAGTTTTCAGTTCTGTAGCCTTGGCCTCCACATCAGTGCAGGCAAAATTTAATATATATGGTAGGATTTTTTTAACAAGATAACCTAAACTAGACAGAATCTAAACTGAGCATGAATGAATTAAAATTTTTGAGTCTAGCCCAACTTGGGTAGGCTTTTACGGTGTTGATAAAAAGGCATCTGCCTGGTTTGAAGCGTGGGGACAGTAGCGCTTAGCTAAACCATATAAATTTCAAAATGGAAGAACAAGAGAAGGGCGAATTAGAAAGTCATCCTGAAATAATTCCTTTATGCCCATTTTTTTCAGAGTATTGAATAATGGAATGTTATTGTTGAGTTGTCAGATATGGCAACCCTAAGTATAACTTACCTGTCCGTGAGTTTCTAGAATACCACTTTAAAGGTTTAGTTGTTGCTAATGACAGCTATGTGTAGTCTTTCAGCACTTCAGGCAACAGTTGTTCACCACCACCAGAAGTAACTAATCACAACAGAATTACTGTTGTTATTCGTTAGCCTCTCTAATGGTCCTCTTTTTGAAAACTCTGGTTCGATCTGGCATCCTCCAGCATGCCTTCAAAGACACCAGCTTCACATCACTGGATTCCAAAAGAGAAAACTTTTGAAGTAGAAACTCCTGTAAAAGACTATATTAAGTTAACAGTGAAGAGGAATGTAGTGCTTCCAGTGTGACTCACCATTTCAGCACTGAGACAGATTACTGTCAGAATGGTTTGAAGCTATGGTAGGTTTTTGGAGACCTTAAGCAAACACATTAAGTTCTCCCTGGAAATCATTAAGAAACATAGACTACAAGTGTCATGCTCCAACTCAGGAATACTTATTTAGCGAGCGTAAAACTGTTTTGGTTTTAGTATGTCATATTAAAGTAACATAGGCTTCTATGTCTTGGCTCACCATGACAAAAGTGAACGTTTAAATAAAAGTTAAGATCTTTATTTATCAATTGTTCTTCCATATCTGTCTAACTTTGCAAAAAGAAAAAGATCTTTCTGTGCTGTGACACACTTGAATTACAGGGCTTTCATAGAGTTTGGAGCATGTGTGTCTTGGATATGATCATGTAGCTCTTTATCTTATTGCTCTTATTCTAGAAGAGTACTTCAAAACTTGTTGAATCAGACTAGGATAAGCATGAAATTTTTAATGTGTCTTATTTCATAAAGCTGAATAAATTATATATGCAAACCTTAAACATGCAGTTATAAACCATCTGAAATATTTATTGTGGGAAATCAGAACATCTGGAGGAAACAAATGAAATTAGGTTTATCCCTGTGTCGCCCCTGTCTTCCACTCCCACCCCCCCAAAAAAAGACCACACAGTTTAACTGAAGTTTAACTTTGCCATGGGACATGGTATGAAAGGCTGCAACTGTTCAGAAAAGATTGGAAGAAATTCATTGGGGCAGGGTTGGAAGCAAATTTAAGGCTAATAATTACAAAGGTCATTCCTCAAGCTCAAAATCTGAAAGTTGTAGATTTCTAGAGGGTGGGAGAATATTTGAGGGAAATATAACTTCATGCTTGCCCTTTTCATGTCTTTTCCTTGTGCAGCTGCTGTTGGTCACTGTTAGAGATGAATATACTGGGCTTGAAAAAATGATACAGTTCTCCCTGTGTTCCTAGTTGTCCTGGTTTGAGATAGAACAGAATCAATTTCTTTTCAGTAATTGTGCTTTTGGGGTAAGTCTCTTCTAACTCTGAAATTAACAGCGTATTTTTCCGACAGTGTCTGCTTCTGGCAGCAGTAATGCCTGATGCTTATAGTTAATACCAAGGAATGGTATGCAGAGAGGCTCTTGCTTATACTTACTGCTATAACAACTAAGGCCAGCTCACTTTATTTGCCCCGTTGGAGGGTTGGAAGCGGTAAAGTGTAGAGGGGTCGCATCTGCGGGGAGGAACAGACAGGCCAGGTGACTCAAAACTGACTAACAGGGTATTCCGTCCCATCTGCCTCATGCTCAGTATCAAAGGTGAGGGATCAAAGGGTCAGACCTCTTCCTTCAGTGGCCGATGTCCAAGGAGGAGTCTGTCCATTCTTCAGCTTTTGACCCCGATTCACGTGTTCCTGAATCCAGTTCCCATCTGCTGCTGAGTCTAGTCTGGGACTTTCGCAGTACCTACAGGTGATGTGATTGTCATCCTAGGAGCTCGATATTGATTTTGTATATATTTCTATATATTTCATTATTTTCTTACGGGTATTATTATTTCTTTCTTTTTATTGTTAATATTTCATTAAAGCTGTCCTAGTTGTTTTTTCTCCCTTCCTCTTGTGAGATGGAAGAGAGCACCTGTCGTTCGTTTAGTGGCCAGCCCAGTCTAAACCATGACAGTAGTCGAGTGTGTCATTCATCTGTTTCCTTGTGACGTGTTCAGACCTCTCAGAGAGCAAATTCACCTTGGCTGGGCTACGAAAAATGTGGGTTTAAGCCCTTCTGCAGTGGGGGACTGTAGTGTAAGACCTGTAGCAACGGGGATTAATTCAAAGTTTGAGGAGGCTCACTCTACACCAGGAAGCTGTAGCCTTTCTGACAGTGGTTTAGGTAGTTTTGAAATCGTTTACTTAAGCCTACCTGTGGCAATACAAGTCCAATTGAGGACTGTATACTGACTGAGCTTGGTTTAAGCAACTCATGTGTTGTTTCATGTTAGTTAGCTGGTATATGTATTCCTCACTGTTACAGTTTATTGAAGAGTGAGTTCTGTAACCCTGCTGTGGTCATTAATGAACATGAGATCAAGTATAAAATAACATTCTTCACTATAGCAAGTGGGACTAGCTGAGCGGAGGAGCAGGCCGTTTTCGTAGCTACATGGATCAGTTGTGATCCTTCACCCTCCACCCCATTATTGAATACATTTCTGAGTGACTGTAGATAGCTGTACAGTCAGGATCATGAACGGGAGTAGGCAGAAGAGATTGACTAAACATCTTTTGCTAGCTGAGCTGTCAAGGATTTGGGGTTAATTTTGATGGAGTTTGATAGCAGACTTCAGATGGTATGACCTTGTTCTTATATCACTGAGGCAGTCTGCCTTCTGTCAATAGGTATGAATCTAGAATTGTTGTTCCATTTCGAAAACATGTATACCTGTATTTTTTATCTTCTCTCCCCTCCACTGCTAACAGTGTATATTCTTTGGGTACTTTGAGCTTTTTTCCTTTCACCTCATCACGGAGAGAGCATAGAACACCCTTCATGAAAGGAGGACATTGACTTCATCTGTGACAGAGGCTGCTATGCCTCAATCAAAAAAGGACCCCCAGTCACTGAAACGGAGGGAAAAACTGGCTTATTTTCACGTTGCAGATCAGTAACTATCATTTCCTGCACTTCTAGAACTGTTACTGCAGAATCTTGTAGAAACCTATCTCAAAGTGAACTCTACCACTGCTCATCAGCAGCAGGAAAACAGCTTGATTATTTGATTCTTAGGTTTCAAATTTATTCATGAAGAAAACAGGTTGGCCGTAACATCCAAGCTCTAGTTTCATTATCTCAGATGAATTGAAATACCATTGCTAGCTTGGCAGTTTCAAATACAACTTTTTTCTCTTTTTAGGCAAATGTGTCACAGTAATCTGTTTTTATTTGCTTGTGTTTAGCATTAGGTTTACTTTAGCTTATGTCCATATTACAAAATAACAAATAGCAGGATATTTCTTCCACTATTAACATTCTACTGGAATAGAACATGTTCTTTCTTGTGTAACTAAACTAAATCAAATTTTCTATGTGTTTAGTTACTAATTAATGGACTGCTTTATTCAAAGGCACTGTTTTGATCTGTATAGAAAGTTGTTGTGGTTTTAGGGGAGACTTCTTGAGATCACCACAGGAGGTGAAGGTACTGAAAATGCTTACGTAGCTTCAGTTTTTGTAAAGAAGTTCTTGTTCTTATAATTCAAAATTTCCTTTTATTTCCGTGAATTCTACTACGTGTCCCTATGAGGTTGTTGTCCCTGCTCCCCTGCCCTGTGTCTTATCTGTCATCCCTGAAGTACGAAGATTTCTGTAGTTCTGTGCAACTTTTGTGGTGTTGCAAGTTTACATTTTTAAAGAAACCTCTTTGACCAGATTCTGCTTATTCCTTAAGTTTTGGTGAAATGGTGGGATCCGCAACCTGTGAGAGATATCTCAAATAACTTCCTCTTTTCACAGTTGTTGCAAGAGTTTCAAGTTACTGACTTAAAAAAGAAAATACAGCTTTATGGTAGTAGGGAGAATGTTCTCCTAGCTTCCTAAGGAAGCAGTTCACGTGTTGTCTCACTTAATTTTGGCTCACAGTAAGCTCTGAGCCTGTTGTCCAATTTCAAACAAACTTGATGAAGGAGTCTAAAATGTGTAAGTTCCTGTAATAGGGGTGGACAGTGTATGGCTACAAGAGTAACCACAGCCTGCTTTTGTCTTTTGCTTAACTAAGCCATCACCAGCATAGGAAGGGAATGTCAGGGAGCTGAATGACCTAGGGGGCTATAGTACCAGAAAATAAAAAGAACTGAGGGTTGTGTAGCTAGATACAGAAATCGTGGTGGGAAACCTTAGTGTATTGATGTCATCTGTGAGATGCAATACTTTTGAAAGCCAGAATTTAATCTGTTTTGTTAATTCTTCTGCTCATGGAACTACTTACTTTTGAGATTTTGAATAAAATCACTAAAATTGTTCTGTGTGCCACTTCGTGTATGTTGGTGCACAGCTTGTTCTGACCTGAGGCTATTTTGTTTTTTGCCATTCTTGGGGGTTCTTTTATTTCCTCTATTATTTCATCATTGATTTGTCAGCAAAAAGAATACAGATTTTTCCATTCTGCATAATCTGATGTGTTCCCTGCTCTATAGTACTACCCTTCTGTGCTCAATAGGCAATTATTTGTTGTCCAGAGGTGTGTTTGGTTTTTTTTTGCAGTTGCCTTGTTGTGAAGCCTTTCATTCCAGCAATGCAGGCTCTACATTTGTGTTGTCTGCCAGAACCTGAAATCATGTTCTGCAGCTGTTTTAGCAGTGTTAAGCACAGTTGAACTTTATCTGAACAGTGTTACATGTGCATTTCCACCTGCAGTTGAAGAGCTGTGTTCTGTTTAAAATGTTGAAGATTGTATTTAACTATGCTGTTTATGCTTCTGGCAAATTACACGGTGCCATTCATCACAAGCTATATGGTTATTTGGTTTTTCAGTAATATGGGAAGGACTTTGAGGTGGTTTGTTTGTTTTAAACGTTAATGTGGTTTACAGTGATTTGTTCAGGCTTTTGTTATTATTCTGTCCTGATCCAGAAAGTGATTTATCTCTCCCAAAACCCCCAAAGGACCGCTTGATACGTTTGAGACACTTAAAATGTGTACTTTCTTGGCATTCTAATATGATATGCACATAGCTTTTATACAGGTATTTTCGAAATGGTGTGAAAATCAAGGATTTATTTATATGTTCAGCATACAGTTCTTATTCGAGTGCTTGCATGGGGTAATACCTTGGTCACATGAGTAGTTCCAGAAGGTGCATGCACTTTATGTATTAAGTAAGGTCTTGCTGAATGGAAATACTTAGCCCAAACAGTGTGTGCAGATAGGTCATATTTGTCCTGTATTTTGCAACAGCAACAAATAGTGAGTGTTTTTAGTATTACTACTACAACTAGCACTATTAGCAACAAATAATAGCTTTCCTCATTCCACTGGCAAACTAGTTTACTGCTTGTCTTTCTTTTGAAGTAGTTTTATGCCTGTAATTTTATAACTATCTGCTTGTATTCCAGAATTGTATTTTAAAGAGGAAGAATAAACCTTATGATTAAAATAGAAACAGCAGAAACTCTGCAGTTATTAAATAAGTAAGATTTTGGAAAATTAAGAAAAAAATCTACAATAGCTTTAAAATTTTGGTGTTGGTTTTTACCTTTCTGGCAAAATACCTTTCTCTTTTACTACTTGACTTTCACCGGAAATTTTGTTTTCTCCACTCATTATCATTGATGTTTTATGAGAGTGATAGCATTTGTGGTGATGAGCTCTTATGATTTGATCATAAGTGTTGTGATATTTCATTATTTTTACCCTTAAAATTCACGATTCTTGGAGCCAGGTAATTGCATGAGAATCTAATATTTTTCAAGAATTTTTGTACATTTAATTATTTTAATGTATTCAAAATACAAAGGGTCAAAAATCTCATCCTTTTTTCTTAATTTGAAATCTCTGAAAGCAAATTTAAGAAAAAATATCTCTTGAGGAGCTGGAGTATACTTCAGTTTTTGTGGTTGTAATTATAGCGCATTTAAGAGTAGACTCAGTAGCAAGGCTGTTTGTTAATCATGTTCATTTTGGTTGTGCGTAGGGAGAAATCTAGAGCAGGATCCCTAGAATTTACTGTCTAGTTAGATGAGGCGAATATAATTGGAGAAAGGTCATAATGGAGTGAACACTTCAAGGATCATAACTGCTCATAATGCCATAACAGTAGATTTTTGGGATGGTGACCAAAAAAAAAAGGTGGGGGAAGATGACCCAGGAAGGTGTGCTAAGTAGAAAAAGACACTCAGGTCAGTAGAAAAGCAGAGCAGTTATGGAATTGTGCTATGATGAAGAGGCTGGGGAGAAAATGACAAGAAGTCACTAACCTTGGTTAGGCAGGAAAAAAGTTTTGTCGGAATGTGCCTTCAGCTGTTTTTTCACATCTTCTTTCTCTACTGGGTCTGGCTGGTTTTCTCTTCCATTTTCCTTGACAGTTAACAGGGACAAGGACTTTAAGATGCATCGGTGTTTGCATATTATGTGTGGGTTTGGATAACGTTAGTCTTCCTTGACTGCCTGTGCTCAGAGGGATTGCTGGGTGGCGAGTGGTGTTGTAACATTGCGTATCTTCTTATTGTCACTGCCTTCTTCAAATCATTATTTGTATGAGTGACAAACTAGCTCCACCCTTTGCCTTCTAACTGGCATTTCAGTTCTGTTGCTTTTTTTGATCTAACCATGTTCATTCTACTTCTGTTTACTCCCTGTGGCACTCTTCCTCTAACTGCAGTTCAGTGCTACCATGCTTGATATTCCTTGGCCAGCTGACAGCTCACTTATCTAATGCACGTGGAGCCTAACAGTTTCATAGACAGGTACTACTTCTTGTCCTGGGCTTCTGGTCAGTAGGGTTTTTCCCCAACCTATATAATGAACTTTACCCTGCATGTAGATGAACAGAAGTAATGGCTTCACAGAGGGGTGTGAACTCTTCCTATTTAAATTGCTAACGTACAAGTCTGACTAATGTTAACATATTTAGTCATTTACTTGTTGGCTATTCCAGCAGAAATGTTAGTCAAGCATTCTTAGATCACAGATGGAGTTCTAGTTTGTGAATAAATGAAATACCACCAGTTCTACCAGCAAAGCTGAGTACTTTGTCCTCAGACTTGCTGTCAGTATTTTTTTTGAAAATACACAAGCAATCCTTTGTTGCCAAAATTACAATTGTGGACAAATGTATGTTGTTCAGAAGCATTTTACTTTAAAGTTAAAAAGTATTTTCCAATTGCATTGTGTATGTTCAGTTATATAGCACAATACTTCATTCTTTATCTGCTTTAACTTTTACAGTAATTTATTGAAAGAACAAACGCTGATAGCAGACTCAGTTGAAGCCAGGCATTTTAGCCAAAAATCTGCTACTGTTAATATTTGAGCAGTTTGTAATGCACATAAATATTTGATTTATCACACATGTTCTGCAAAAACTTAGAACTGAATCAATCTGTGTGCCCTGAACTGTAGAATGTCAAATGATGAGAGCACTTTTATCAATCAGCATGGTTAGAATTTCAACACAGAAACTTTCTGCATTACGTATTAAGTGATCTTGTTTGTCTTGATTAATTTTCTACTGCATATTTACATGGTTACTAGAAAACAGAGTGAGGGGGAGAGAGATGCATGTAATTGTTTTTGTAATTTTTTTCAGGTATTTTTAGCAGCAATGATGTAGCAGTATCATTTCCAAATGCAGTATCTGGCTCAGGATCTAGCACTCCCGTTTCCAGTTCTCATTTACCTCAGCAGGCTTCAGGCCACTTGCAGCAAGTGGGAGCTCTGTCACCTTCAACTGCGCCTTCTATAACTACTGTTGTTGCTGCAACTCAGGTAAACTATTGCAAGAGTTTAAGATAGCAAACCATGTTATTGACCTGCTTATTTCCAGTGTTCAAAAGAAACAATAATTTGTTTGGAAAATAGGTTAATAAACATTGTATTTGTTGTGAAAACGTTACAGTGGCTAGAAGTTCTGCATAATGTTACATAGTCCCATCTTTATAGAGCACATAGATTTTTAAAAATGGTCTGTGGAAGTGTGTAGTAATAATGACTATGTTATGACTAGCAGCATAAATGCTACTTACAATCTAACCGATGTCTGTTATCAGAACAATGTTTTAAGAAAGGATTTAAAAAAGGAAAACATGTAAAGTTTTATATATTTCATGCAAAAATGCTGGTATCAGGTAAAGAACAGGGGGGTTTTATTTGGGAGATTTGACAAATGGACAACTAAGACTAGCCCTGGAAAAGAGGTGGCCAAGACTGAGCTCTTGATAGCAAATGAAAGTTGACATATATGCTACAGTTTTGGATTCGAAAGGTCATACAAGTAATTCATGTTTCATGATGAAGGGATAAGGGAGGCACTGGAGGAGTGCAGAAGGGTGACACAGTCAAAGTAATGAACCAGAAAAAATACCTTTATGGTAGTATTTTGTATGAATTTAAATTGGGCAAGATTGCATTTATTAAAGCAAGAGAGTATGAAGTTATAGTTGTAGAGAGACACCATGATTAGGGTATAAGTATGAAGGAATACTGTACCGGACACAATGTTTTTATACTTCATGTTTCTTGTATTTTACATTTTCTGATGGGAATCTGTTTTACAATGAATGTATCAAATACATCTTTTTTTGTGTGCATACAAACCATCAACTTTTGTAGAGTCTAAAGTGATTTAAGGTAGTGGATATAAACCTGAAGAATTAAAATCAAGCTTAATACATACATACTTATATGCGTGTGTGTGTGCGCGCACATGCATGTGTGTATAGTACATGTATAGCACAAATACTATGTGCAGGCAAACATAGAATACATTTCAAGATCAAATAACACTTTGGTGTTACAGGTGGCGGTTCGTATTTTACGTAATTCTTCTGAATTCTTCTGGACTGGTTTCCTAAAAAAATAAGTCTTGCGTTATGCCACTGTGTCTGTGTGACTTCTGTCTTGTAACTTTGGAACCTGTTGGCCAGTTTCACACAAAATTGGGTGACATCTCTGTCGCACAAATTGATAGAAACTATTTAAAAGAAATTAATTAAAATTACAGTGATTTGGTGAAGAGCCAGTGTAGCTTTTGTGAAGGGAAATCACAACCAATTGGAGTTCTTTTATTTATTTATATATATTTTTTTAAATTCCCAAAGAGTATTACACAGCGTAACTCATTGAAGACACTTAAATTGAGGAGTCTGGAAATAAGGGGAGAGGTTGTGTCATAGTTTAGTAGCAGATTAAAGGATTTGAAAAAACCCAAATAAGTAGATGTTCGGTTTTCGCAGTGGAGAGGTTTACCATCAGTCTTGGAAAGATCAGCATTATGGCCTTTTGTACAGCTCAACGTATTCATAAATGATCTAGGAAAAGGAGGAGGAGCAAAATCCAAGTTTGCTGATTATGCTAGGGTATGCAGTGAGCTATTATGAAGATCAGCTGTCACAAATTGCTGAAAAACCTTACCAGCCTATGGTGACGAAGTGGTAAGAGGCAAACAAAATTCATGCTAAAGGGAAAAGGCAGTTTCTATTCAAAGTAGATACAGTAGATATCAAAACAGGTACAAGAAGAGCCATGGTAGTGAACAATGGCAAGGAACAGCATCTTTATAAGGAATGAGTAAATAGTGTAGGACTCTTGGCCTGAAAGAGAGACACCAAGATGGGATAAGACAAAGGTCTATAAAATTACGAATGTCATGGAAAAATTAAGTAAGCAAGAATTGTGCACCATCACTTCTATTTGTTCAACTCTGTTGGAGAATAAACGGATTCAGAAAGCAATGGGACAGAGCCCATATTTAGCAGGCAGGAACAGAAATACTGTAGTATATCTTTTTTCCTCACGTTGTCACAAAAAGGTGAAGTATACCCTAGGAGGTGCACTTTCTGCTAGTGTTTAGCTGAACTAGAGAGCCCTCCATAGGTTATGTGCCTAAAATTCCTGTCTTTCCTTTTGGCTCTGTTTTTTGGGCATGTGTTGGGATTTTTTTTTTTTATTAGGTCCCCCATGTCATGTTGTGTCTCCCCCTGCCCCTACCCCCCACCCGTGAGGAGTTATGTATCTTACCTCAGTACCTAACTTGTCTTCAAGTGGTCTTAGACTTGTCAGGATCTTATTCACAGCTACTACCATTTAAAGAGTCTTTTGGTTCTGAGCTATAAAGGGAAGTTCAAATGGTGAGAAGTTTTGGTTGACAGCCTTAAAAGGGAATTCCTGTGTTTGCACAAAGAATTAATGAAGTCCTGTGCTGCTTCAGTGATTCTAGGACTATACTTTGGTAGCTAGTGTCTGCCCGTTGAAAACTGGTAAAGGCATAGCCTTCTTTTTTTCTTGTATCAGTGGTGTCAATGCATAAATTTGAACTTGGTCCTTCCATCATCTGAACCTTTATACAGGTATTTAAACTAAACATCATGCCATAGATAAGCTGTGTAGCGTGACATGTCTCTAAGTTATGCTCTACAACCAAGGCACCTGTGTTTATTATCCCAAACTTTTTTCCCTTCTGTATTCCCTGTCTTCACCATTTGCAATTAGACTGGCACTTTTCCTTTTCGTCTGGCATCTGGTAACACCCAGCAGGCAGGCAGTGAACATTTCCAGTTGAGGCTAAATTGCTTTAACTGTCACCTTTCTGGGTTTGTTTTGTTTGGTTGGTTGGGTTTTTTTTACCCTGCTAATTTACCAGTTTTGAGGGACACTTTCTACAAAGAAGCTGTAGTGGCAACAGGTGAACAGTCAGTTGGCTTTTAAGGTTCGTGGACACAGTTCTTCCTCATTCATGGGGAAAACGAGTTTACAGAGTAGGTTCTAGCATGGACGATAAAGATGGATGTCTATTGTGAATTTTAAAATATTAAGTGCTTTCATGTCCTGCTTGAGGTTTAGGATTGGTGGTACTTCTGTCATTGCACCAAGCAGATTAGATGCTTTTTCCCAGCTTTCAAGACTTGAAAATACCAAACAGGTCTCCCTGCTGGAAGTGTCTTTGATTCATACTAAGTCACGACAACCTTCTGTAACGTGCCTTTGTTTTTCCTAGACTCTGGGAGTCTTTTTCAGTTTCAGTTCATGAGGTCCTTGCCTAGTGTATGAAGAGACTCGGTTAAGAGTGCCTATTTTACCATGCAGTTTTTCTCCAATTCAAGAGAACCTTTTTTTTTTTTTTTCATGCAGTTATCATAAATGACTTGATTGTACTTCAAGGGTTAGGGTTTACCTACTTAGTTCTGCGAAGTTTTATCAGTGCTGTGTCTGCTTACTGGGCTCTTGGGGATGTATTCTCAGTATTTACCCACCTCTTGACCATGAAAGTCTTCAAATAATGGCGTGCTAATGTATTTTTTTGTGTAGCATTCTGATTAAAAGAAAATCAGCGAAGATCCATGGCGTACATACAGTGGTTATAAGTTAAGCTAAGGTTGTGCCTCTATAGCAGATAAAAAGTAATAAGTAAAATAGGTTTTATTTAAACTATTAGTTAAGCGAGCAAGTGTGCCCAAACCTTGGTTGCTGAGCTGTTTGTTCAGGATGGCAGACGTGCAATTGGAATAGTACTAAAAGTGGGAATAGCCTCAAAGATGTGCTGCTAGGGTGCACTCTTCTAAGATGTCAGCTGTTTTCTCACATATCTATTGAGCATTTGTAACTATGATTTTGGGGACATCATAAATTTGTCAATTTCTGATGGATTTTTTGCATATTTTTTTTTTTCCCCCAAGCAAGGGTATGAAGACATTCTAAAGAGAAGGTCCTGGAAAAAACATGTATTTCCATTTAGTCCCAAAATGGCTGAACTATTTTGATTAGGAGGTTATAGTAGACATCTAGTACAGAAAAATTGGTCATAGTATTAAGAAAACTTGCAGGCAATTGAAAGCAACTCTCCTAAAGTGAGAAAATCAGGTAATAATACTGTGCCTTTTGTTATTTTTGAATAACTGCTATGCCCCTATAAAACTTCACTGATTAAAACCCCCAACTGCTGTTGTTTCCTTCCACAACTAAACAACACTGATTTCAAAGCTTAAAAACCCCCAGCAACTTGAAAATCCTGGATTTTGATTCTTTCATTCTATTGTCTAGTATGATAGTTCCCATACTGTCGTTTTTGTTTGTTTGTTTTTAAGACAAAAGCACAGTATGGGCCTTGTTGCAATCACCTTTTCTTTTGTGTCTCATTTTCTTCTCCCTCATGCCACTCATAATTTTTATTCCAATCTAATAAATCCAGAAGAGATTATTAGCTTGTGTTCCATGCTGTGCCATAACTGAATTTAAATGCTGGTGTTCCTCACCAGGTGGGAGTCAGTGGTCTAGTAAAAATGCCACTTGCTGCAAATGCAGATTTTTTTGCATCCTATTTCTCTTTCTTTATGTCTTGAGCATAGCCTCAGATAGGTTACACTGCTTAATTCAGTGAGTTTAATTCAGTTAGTTTAGTGATGGGATTAGCGTACCCATGCATTTAACAATTGCAAGAATATAGGAAAAAAGGGGTACAGGAAAGAAGGTGCAGCTCACATTGTTTTGCTCCTGGTTTTCTGTGAATTGGTCCTCTTGGTGTGTTTGTTGGTACTGCCTGTTTTGGGTGTAACTGCAAATGACTGTATCCCAAACTACTGTCTTTTCTCTCAGAAGCTTGCCTTTAACTTTTGCATGAATATTAATTTGTGCTCTGTTGTTGAGAAGAATCGCTTTCTTGCATTTGCATTTTGAATAGTGTCTTTTTCCCTGTTAAGCCAAGTCACAAGTTGCACCACTCCGAGGTCCTGTGCTCAGTTTTTATCTCAAAGATTTCCTTGTGTTTCTTAATTATACCAGAATATTTGTCAGCCTGTTGTTCTGTAACGGTTTGTGGTATTGCTTTTTCTGACAAGTTATTCTTAGTGATTAATATACGTTCATAAAAAAAGCAGTGACCTGGGTGCCTCAGTATCTTTTGGTATCGTACAGTGGGATTTGTTTTCTGCTTTCTCAGGAAATGGTGGTTGTTAGATTCAATTTATTTTTTTTAATTTTGACTTAGATGTAGTGTTTTATAATGAAATGTTTGCTACTTTGGTCAAGATTGAGATTGAAATTGGTTGAAGCTGTCTTTTCTTTTTGATGACTTAAATGAGTGAAATTACCCTACGAGTGCTCTGTCGCCGTTTGTTTCTGGCGTCTCTATGTTCAGAATACAGGATCAACCTGCAGAAATGGAAGTAAAGGTTTTTCGACTGGGTTTTCTTCCAGTCATTGATTGTTAAAGCCATCTTTCAGACTGTATTCCTTTTAAGAAAAAAATGCATTTAAGTATCTTGTGATCTCATTTCATTAGTATTTTTAGTGGGATTTAAGGTACATCAGGAGTGGAAATGGCATGTGGTGGTTTCTTTAAGACGTGCAGCCTTTTAATTTAAACATTTGTCGCTCATTGACTCTTTGGTGCTGGTATTATATGATTCATTAACACATGATCTTCGCATTATAGTAATGTGAGTTTATTCAGAGTTTTTCAGGATTTATTCTTATTCTGGAAATTTAATATGGTCAAATTGTGACTTTTTTTTTCTTTCTCCCATGTCATGGTATCTGTGTTCTTAGTGGCTGTAATAAGCACATCTGTGAGGCAATTTGAAGCAATATTGTGCATACTTATCACTAACCTGTTTTACAGATACAATCCAAAAGATTATTTTCTCTTTCTTAGGACAGAGAGAAAAATGTTTTTTGCTGGTGGATTCTGCTTTCTTTCTTAAGCTGTTTTTCTTCCTCTGCGGCTTCTGTTTTATTTTCTTCCTAAGTTCCCATCTTACTTTATGTGCTGTGTTTCCTTTGCCACAAAAGCAGATAATAAAGGGAAGGAGAAGGACAAGAAGTATCTGTAACAGCAGTCCTTATGGCTTGCACAGGGGTAGGGAAACTGAATAGTTGCTGTTCCTTACTCTTTTTAACCGAGGATTTATTTGTGGTGGCATGATAGATAGGTCCACTTCAACATAGTGTAATGAACTACGGCCTCCATGGTGGAGACGTGATAATTGGGAAGGTGCTGCTACTCAGTTGCAATTCTAAGTGAAGTAAGTTTGCCTTAATCACTTCCATTATCTCCTCTGAAGTTCGTTTGGCTTTACTCCTCTTAGAAGCAGTAGGAAAACAGCAGGGTTTTCTTTAGCATTCATATAGTGGTGGTTATCCTCCTTTGTCTGATCCAGCTTTTAGAGGGAGATAAGGCTTATTTTTTTTCAATAGATTTGGAGTTATTTGTTAACAATAGAGGAATGTGAAAGCTCAGGAATCCTGAGATCTTTTCAGATTCTGAATGTAGGGTACCTGATGTTTCAGATGCTTCTGTCCTGTGGTTTTTATTTTCTCACTTTATGAATTAGTGTAGTCCCTGATTTTGGATCTTCGTAGTCCCCTGCTCTTTTTCCACATCACTAGTTTACACTATTTTTGGCTCCCTGTTTTAATGTTTGGGTTTTTTTGGGTTTTTTTTTGTTTGTTTGGTTTTTTTTTTGTCATAGTTTAAGTCTGCTCATCATTTTGCATTCTGTCAGGGGAACTTTCTCCTCCTTTTTCTTTCCTATCCTTGCGCCCACGGAATAATAAGTAAAAATACAGGAAGGAGGAACCCTACTGGGAGCAATCTTATTTTTACCTTCTGAAACAGGGGTGGAATAATTTAAGAGTACACCTTCAACAAGTAGTCTTTGCCGAAAGTTCAAGTTGAGAGGGATTTTTGCAAGTCTTCAGAAGGGGGATTTGGGCATTTTCACAGGACAGTAAAATGCACGTACCCGATTAGTATTGCTGCCAAGTTTGCAGTTGTAGCCTCAAATTGTGGATGTCATATTCTCAAAGTAAGTATAGTCAAGGAAGATACTCCTC
>VZSZ01002974.1:6283-21722 GCA_013398815.1 Ibidorhyncha struthersii | reverse complement strand
GCAGTCAAGGGTAGGTTCGTGGGCACCGGATGGCTGGGGACAGTGCCCCTTGAAGAGGCATCTTGGTCAGCAGAGTCTTGGTAGGAGGCGAGGTTGATGTGTCTTCTCTGTCACTGAGGGAACCCTCTGAGCAGAGCTGGGAGAGCTACTTTACTTCTGGCTGGTGGGCCACATGTCCTGGGAAGGAGCTGCCATCCCAAGGGTTTCCCTCCCTGATGGCATTGCACTTGCCAATGTGACTGGGAAAGCTGCCAGTCTGAGGATGGCTGAGGTCTCAAGCCACATCTCCCTGATCTCAACAAGATTGGAGCCCTGGAACTGCACCGAGGTCCCCACCTCATCACCTGTGTTCCCCATATGCCCTGTGATAGTGGAGAGGTGTTTCAACAAAGCACCTCAACACATTAACTGCCTAGAAAGGGGTTGGGGGGTTTCTCCAAAATGGTGCCTTGCGGGCACTTCCTTGTGGAAATGCAAGTGGTGGAGGTGACTCCGCTTAAGCCCCATTGTGGCGAGTCTGTGTTTCATTCCTGTCACATCACCCCATGGCCTTTGCTCAACCCCATCTGTCACTCCCTCACAGCACTGCCAGACAGTCTCCCTTTCCCCTTCCACCATCATCCTCAGTTTAAAGCCCTCCTTACAGGCTCAGACGTCCCATTGGCAAAGCAGCTTTGCCCTGCTTGGAGTGGTGGGTCCCATCACTCCCCAGTGGACGCTGATCTGCAAATAGCATTCATTGCTCATAGTCCCAAATGCCTGCTGCCCAAACCAGCTTCACAGCCTGTTGATGGATACTATCAGTACCTTCCTCCTCAGGCCCTTTCAGACCTCAACACCAGGACTGAGGAGAACACCAAGCGGGACCCCAGAATCTAGACTACCATGGCCAGAGCTCTGCAGTAAGTTTTGACCCTGCCCAGGTTTCCCCTGGCAGAATGACATCCACAGTGAAGAACATCTGGGAGCAGCAGTCAGAAAAGGGAAAAGAATGGTGGGGGGCCAGGAGGGCTTGGCAGCGAGGATGCTGCTCTTAAGGGAAACATGGCTCATGCTCCAGTATCTATGTGTACGAAAATGAAAGCGGAGATTCTGCAGGCGCAGTGTCCGCAGTGAGGGCTGAGGCAGGGGCCCCGCTCATTACAGCCTCTCGCTGTGGCAAAGGCACTGCTAGCCACAGAAATGCAGCAGGAGCAGCCCCAGGAGCGCTGTAAGCCACGGGCCAGGCAGCTCGGGAACCGCTGTCCCCAGCTGAGAGCAAAGCAGATGCTTCCAGGAGAGGCTGTTGCCGCAGCGCCCCCCAAAATGCTGGGGCAGGGGGCATGTGTCAGGCTGCCTCCTTCTGGGCCTGCCTTCCTGCTGCTGCTGCTGCTGCTGGGTGAGTTGGGGCATTTGTTTGCCTTGGGGCTAAGGGTGGGAGGGCTGCTGAGCGGGGCAGGACAGGGCACATCGTAGGCAGAGGGGAGGGTGGGCAAAGGGTGTGCGCAGCAGCTGTGCAGCACTGAGGGGCAGAGTTGCTTGAATGGGGGCAGGCAGGAAGACACTTGCTTCCTGCAGCTCTGATGCAGCTCTGAGGAAAGGGCATATATTTTCTACAGTTCCAAGGGAGTTCAGGACATAGATTGAGACCAGAAAGATGCTGGAGAGCTTTTGGGAGCATGGGCCAACAACCTGGAACAAGAAACACATACAAAATGGGCTTTGGGGGTTGTCATAGAAGAAGAAATAGGGAGATGCACGCTAGAGATGCATGGGTGGGAAGGTGCTTGCCCAGAAATGACTCAGCACTTGGCACCTGGGAAGGTGAACATGGCTGAGCCAGGTTGCTGCCCATCTAACCAAAACCCTCTCTGCCCCACGATGCAGGTGCAGACATTACCTCACAGGACCTCTGTCGCTCCCCAGGTGATGGTAAGCACAGGGATGGCTCCAGAAAAAGCAGTGATGAGGGAGTGGAGATGGCAAGGTAGAGTGGGTTGATTTCCATTCTGTGAACCCCTAGAGGGAATACTCTTGCTCTGCATTTTGTAGCTCCCACAACTGTAACTCTTTCCCGGGGCATCCCTGTGCTATCTCTCCAGGTGACCTCCCACCGCCTGAACTCTTCCTGAACACCTCCAATGCTCAGGAGGGAGAACAGGTTTCTTTTCGCTGTTTCATTGATGCGCACTCTCCTGCTACCCAAATTATCTTCTGCAAGGATGAGGTGGAGAAGTACAGCCTGAAAGTCAAAAGGAGACAGTTGATCTATTCCATGCTCTTGACCATGACGATGGGGAGCACAGGGACGTACAGATGTGGGTACCAGCACAGGAATGAGCACTACCGAGTGAGGAACTCTGCCCTCAGTGCTCCCCGGCACCTGACTGTCAAAGGTGAGATGTGGCACTAGGACACAAGAAGGCCCAACACACCCCAGAGGAGGGTGGGGACACTGCCAGGTTTGGTAGCGTGTCCCAGGCAGTTGAGATTCTCAACATCAGCTTAGAGTTAACCCAGCCTTTGCCACTGGGGCAACTCCTCCCAGTGCTGGGAGAGCATCCTGCTCCTCTCCTTCCCCCAGCATCACCAAAATCGCAGATGGGTGGTGCCACACCTAATCTAGAGCCACAGCCATGCAAGGCATTGATTGATTTGTCACGATGGTTGATAGATGGAGGATCAGGGGGTCCCCACGGGTTCTCACTCTGTGCAGGAGCTGTGTGAGCTGGAGACTGTCAGTCTCTCTCTTTCTCCTCCCAGGCAGTGGGTCCAGCTCCCAGGCAGGGCCATCAACCACAGGTGAGTGATTCCCTCCACGCAAACCCAGTATCCCCCAGCATCAGGACACGGGCAGGATCATCAACCAAGATCCTGCCTCTAAGGGCACCTCCTGCTCTCTGCTGCCTCTCCCCATGACACCCCCTCTCCTCCAACACCTTCTTTCTCTCCCAGCTCCCCATCCACGCCTCCTCCACACCTTCCCCACAGCCATCGTGCTGGCAGTGGTGGCTTTCTCTCTCCTCCTCCTGGCTGCAGCCGTTTACTGTGCTGTGAAGAAAGGTGAGTGATTTGCGGAAACTGAGGGTAAAACATGATTCCAAAATGATGCCCTGAGGTAGCGTGGCTGCTGTGTGAGAGATTTCAGTTTAGGATGACCAGCACTTTACACCCATTTCATGGAAATCTGAGCCCCTCATATCTTTCCGTCATCACTTGTGAGGTGCAAAGGTGCTGAAGTGAGGCACCAAATATATCTCGGACCCAGCAATACATTTCCTGCCACTACTCTAGGAACAAGAAGGGACTCTCCCAATTAGCCTGTGAGGAGAAAGCACTCTTCCAGAGACTTGGGATTGCCTGCTGGCTGGTCTTCTTCTTTTAGCACAGCCCAAACCTGCTCAGAGCTTGGGAGAAGCCACTCCATGACACAGGGTTCACAGTTCCAAAGGTGGGTTGGAAAAGACTCTCCGTGAGTGAGGTGTGGAGGTTCAGCCCATCGTCTCCACCTTGCAGCCCAGAGCATGGAAAGCCAGTGCTGTGCCATAACTGCCATCCCGCCTCTACCTTTAATTTCTTTGCAGGGGCTTGCAGAGAGAGATGCCAAAGGTGAGCAGCAATCCCTCCTGGCTGTGGGGCTATGGGTGATGGAGAGGGAGGCATTCTGGCTGCCCTGATGTGGTTCTGGAGTGGTCCTTTGAATGGGGTAGTGTGGTCTTTGTCCATAGGTAGCATCCCCAACGGATGGAGGCAGAGAGGAGCAGGGTTTGCCCTGGCCTTGCTTCCAGCCATGGACCTGACGCAAGAAGGCATAATCCCTGGGAATGACACAAATAGTACCATCACAGCCTGAACACACACCCCAAAAACCTTTCCCCACTCCTCTCCAGGCAGCACCAACTTCCCAGACACGAGGCTGAAATGACCGATGAGAATGAATTACAGTGTGAGTACCACCTCCTCCCCCTGGGTGAGCCATAGACGCCTCTTGGATCCTCCCTTGTTTTGTGCTTTTTTCCCATTCTCCATTTTTACTTCACCGTGATTTCTGCTTCCAAGCAGAGTGCAGCAGCTGAGGATGTGTGTTAGTTGGAGGGCACGGGTGGGGAAAATAACTCCTTGCTCTCTCTGACACCACAGGCTGCAGCAAACGGGGTGTGCAGTGGGTGGGGGAAGGGGGAGAGGGTCTGTGTGCCCACATCTATTTTCAGGGTGACTTTGTTTCACACGAGGGTGCAGAGTGGCAGATAGAGGTCTGCTGGCTGGACAAAGAGGGAAAATGCCGCGGGGTGGGGGAAATGCATCCAGAGCCCAGCATCCCTGCTCCACATCCACAGGTGGAAGGGCATCGTGCTCTGCTGCCCAGAGCGGGTGAAATCTGGGGGAAACAGGGCATGGGATTTGGTCCTGACCCCGGGGGTTCTGCTGATCAAAGGCAGGGAGGGTCTAATTCAAAGCTACAAGGGGAAGCAAGGGCTAACCAGGTGCTTTTTGCCCCCCAACAGACTCCACCATTGCCCACGTTGGATGCAACAGGGTGAGTGGTGGCACAGCTTTGGTGCCAAAGCAGGGAGCGGGACCCACAGGGAGGGTATGTGCTGGTGGAGGTCCCTGTCTGTGCCTTGGCCTGGGGAGTCCCACAGGGCTCTTCCCACCAAGAACCCAACAGATGTACTTGCAGAAGAAGACATGTATTTCTGTGTTGACACATTTTGCCTCACCTGATTCCCTTTATGGGTGACACTTCTCAAAGAACAAAATCATTTTTCCAACAAAAAAATATATTCTCTTATAATCTTCAGAAAAATATTCCTTCATCACAGAGAATTGCAGTTGCTGCTGTCAAAATTACTCTCACAACGTGAAAAAATGATACAGGCCCATATGATTTAAAATTATGGGATTTTTTCAAGCGGAAAAAACCCAAAGTTGTGAAAAGAAGTACCAAGAAGAAATAAGGGGCCACCTCGAATCACAGTCCTGCCCCAAATCTGCTCTCCTTTTTCCTGGCTTGTGGCACACTGGGCTCACATCCAGCAGGTGAAATAACATGCTTTCATTTTCCTTCCAAAGCCTTGCATGCAAGAGATGGACACCACCACAACATATGCCACAGTGAGCCACTCTCGCAGCCAGCCCAGATAGTGCTCCAGCATGGCGAGCGCAGAGGGAGCCATGCGCACCTTGGCCTTTTCTCTTGAGCAGAGAGCTCCTGCACAGGGAAAATGGGGCTGCTGTGCCCAGCTGGGGCTTCCTTCGGCTTTGCTGTCCTGGGTAAGGGCTGTGTGTTGGCTGCCTTGCTGATGGTCCCCCAGCTCCTCAGCTGACCACGCTCTCCACCTTGCCCTTCCCAAACCCACTGCCACCCACCAGGCAGGGCGCCTTTTACAAGCATCCCTGCAGCGTGCCAGCGCCTTTGTCCCCGTCACCATGAAGCTGCCCTTTGCGAACCCCTTCGCTTCTGTCCACCAGCTCTTGCTGGGGATTTTCCAGCGCTGGGATTGGGAGGGCAATGCCTGCCCACAAGCCCTCTCCATGTCAGTGTGTCTGCACCCAACCCTTCCACCATGCCCAGCCCTTTCCACACACATCATAAATGTCTTATGGATGACTTCCACCAAACCTATATCTATGACTTGCAGAATTACAACCTATGACGTATAAATGCATATAAAATACATTACATCTATTGAGAACGTAGATGTTAGTACCCAAAGTTAAGATGTCTCCTTCCCACTATATAAACAGCAACATGTGTATACATAACCTGTGTGATGCCACTATGATTGTGTTCTGATATCTCCCCACACTGATGCACATCTCTATATACGGGTGCACAGATGCATATGCACTAAGGTGTACACGTGTCTTTGTTAATAGCTATGTGCAATGATGATGTGGTTTTGCTCAAATGAACAATAAACTTTTACAAATTTCTATCGAATTTCTATTGCCGATTGCATCTCACTCTTGTATAGTCCCTTAAAGAATGGGATTGAGCTGCCCAAAGACAGCTGTAGAGGTCCAAAGTGGTGACTGTAGAGCTATGAAGGGACTGTAGGGGGACACGGGGATGGAAAGGGGAGCTGTCTCTTGCCTGAGCTCAGCTGAGACGTCTACAGACCCTAAAAGTTTCATCTTCCCATTCTGTTCTTGCCTGTCTCTTCCTGGACATGCTTTCCTTCCCAATGTGAAATCCCAGCCAAGAGTCATTTGTTGCCTTCACCACACCCAAACTGGGACATACAATTGGAATATGAAAATACCAGGCAAGGTCATGGGGCCACCTGTGCTATGTCAGATCATGGTCTTGCATCAAAATGACCATCCGTTGGTAGCTACTGGTTTGCATTCATGCTGAAGCTTTAGCTAGAAATTCATGCTGGCTGGGTTTTGATGTCCCCATGTCAGCCCCATGCACCAGGTTTCAGTCACCACCCCTGAGACAAACAGACAGCCACTCTTGGGGGGGCATTTCACCCATCACCATTTTTGGGATAAGGCAAACGAGAAGATCCTTTCTCTTTGGGCTCCACCTTGATGTCTTTATTTACATCTTGCAGATCTGCAATGCTTTCCCCATTTCTCTCTTAGTCTTCCAGAGAACTTGTGTGGACGCCTCCCCTGCCTATACAACATGATCTCCACAACGCTGGCAGCAGGCGTGTTTTCTTGGAAAGCGGAGTTGTGTCTTCTCAGTTCTCTCCAAGCAAACAATTCCTCTGGAAAGGTAAAGCCTGGAACTGGTGGAAGACAGGAGAATCGCAAGCCATGAAAGAGCCAAGCTGAGCCCCTACAGGAACATATAGCAAATACCAAGAGGTCCACACAAAGGGGAGATAGAGGCAGCAAGGATCCATGTGAACCCCATGTCCTGTGTTCGAAAACTCAGAAGCTGGCTGCATCCCGTCTCTTCTTCTCATAAGTTGGCATACAGTGAAGCTTCAGAGCAGTTTGGTCGTGAGACCTTCAAAATAGAAAAGACAGCGGCCTCACCCTCCTGGTGCCCATCATGGCCACGCACCTTTGGGCTGGGATGGCACCATGGAAGGAGGACAATGACAGGCACAGCAGAGCCATGGGGAAATCCAAGCCTCAAAGGAGTGGGGCCTAGTTTGCCCCCAAAACAGGCCATCATGGAGCCCAGGAGAGCTCACATAGCAAGAAAGCCTCTGCAAGAGCTGAACTCACCTTAACTCTGCCCAGTTCATCAGTGTTGACATCTGCAGGGAGAACCTGAGTTAGTGTCACACCATCAGCAGGACATTGGAGACAGCAAGAAACCCTCAGAGTGTAAGGGAGAAGCCCCCGTGTTCAATCATAGATATCAGGATCCGACTGGGACTATTTAGTGGGAATAGCATTGATTGAGATTTAACTTATTGGGTATAGAGAGAATGATTTTGAGACTGCTGAAAACTGGAGCAGCTGTGCATTGCAAGTGGGGCAGGAAGCCAAGGCAGAAAGACACTGTGGCCAGTGCCAGGAGGGGGAGGGTTCCGGTGGAACTGGCACTTACAAGAACTCCGGTTGTCAGCAGAAGAGTCCTCAGCAGTACCAGCATCAGCCAATGGTGTGAGAGAGCGGGGAGAAGAGGTGTTGAGGGTCTGTGGCCCCACTGTCATTCAGCAGCAATGGGGCCTTTTGCGTCATTCCCAGGGATGAGGCTTTCTTGCATCAGGTCCATGGCTGGAGTCACGCCCAGGGCAAATCCTGCTCCTCCCTGCCTCTAACTCAGGTGGAAGCTACCCATGGATACAAACCATGCTCCCCCTGGTGAAGGACCACCTGAGGGCACCCATGATGACACCCTCTCCATCTGCCCCAGCCCCACAGCCAGGAAGGATTGCTGCTCACCTTTGGCATCTCTCTCTGCTGGCCCCTGCAAGGAAAAGAAAAGGAGAGGTGGGGAATGGTCAACAAGGACTCACCAAGGGGAAATCCCTCTTGACCAATGTGATAGCCTGCTAGGATGGCATCCCTGGCTGGGTGGGTGCATTGCACGGTGTCAACCTCGACGTCAGCAAGACTTTTGACACTGTCTCCCATATCCTCATAGGTAAGCTTCGGAAGTGTGGGTTAGATGAATGGGCAGTGAGGTGGATGGAGAACTGGCTGAATGGCAGAGCTCAGAGAGTTGTCATCACTGGTACAGAGTCCAGTGTGAGGCCTGTAACTAGCGGTGTTCCCCAGGGGTCAGTGCTGTGTCCAGTGTTGTTCAAGATAGCCATTGATGACCCGGACGAGGGTACATAGTGTATCCGCAGCAAGTTGGCTGGTGACTCATAGCTGTGAGGAGTGGCTGACACACCATAATGCTGTGCCACCGTTCATCAAGACATGGAAAGGCTGGAGAATTGGGTGAAGAGTGACGGAATGAAGTTCAACAAGGGCAAGTGTAGGGTCCTGCACTTGGGGAGGAAAAACCCCAGGTACCAGTAAGAGTAAAGGGGCGAACCTGTGGGAAAGTGGCTATGCAAGAGGGGGACCTGGGAGTTGTGGTGGACAGCAAGTTGACCATGAAGCAGCAATGTGTTCTTGTGGCCAAGAATCCCAATGGTGTCCTGGGGGGCATAAACAAGAGAGTAGCCAGCAGGTTGAGGGAGGTCTTCCTACCCCTCTACTCTGCACTGGTTAGGCCACATGTGGAGCACTGTGTCCAGTTCTGAGCTCCACCTTTCAGGAAAGACAGGGAACTGCTGGTGAGAGTCCAGTGGAGGGCTAAGAAGATGATCAAGGGACTGGAGAACCCTTTTAAGAGTAAAAGCTGAGAGACCTGGGTCTGATTACACTGGAGAAGAGAAGACTGAGAAGGGAGCTCATCAATGCTTATCAATATTCAATGAGTGGATGTCAAGGGAATGGGGTCAGACTCTTTTCAGTGGTGCACAGCGACAAGGCCAGGAGCAATGGGCACAAGCTGGAAAATGGGAAGCTCCATCTCAACATGGGGAAAAAATTCTTGACTTTGGGGGTGCCAGGCACAGCAATAGACTTCCCAGAGAGGAAGTGGAATCTCCTTCCCTGGACATATTGAAAACCCACCTGCATGTGTTCCTGTGCTACCTGCTCTCAGTGACCCTGGTTTGACAGGGGGGTTGGACTAGATGATCTCCGAATGTTCCTCCCAATTGTGACCATTGTTTGATTGTGTGATTCTGTGAGGCAGAGTTACTGCGCAGCCCTGGCTTTGCATGCTCTGGGTTGCACGATGAAGATGATGGGCTGAACCTCCACGCCTCACTCGGGGAGGGACTTTTCCAGCCCAGAATATACAACTGTCACTCCCCTTTCCCAGACTGGCTTCTCTCAAGCTCTCAGCAGCCATAGACAGAGCAAGTGTAACAGGGAGTGCTTGCTCTGCCCTAGGCAAATCAGGGAAACCCTTCTTGTTCATAGAGGTCTGGGAGCAAATGTGTGCCTGGGGCGGAGATGTATTTGCTGTCTCCCTCCCCACTTTGGTATCCAAGCACATTCAAAATGCAGGAAAACTCTTTCCCATCTCTGAAACTTTGCTCCACTCTGGTCAGAAAGGAAAGGCATAAGAGGCTCAGCTTCTCATGAAATTAGAGTAAGGATCTGGCAATCCTAAACTGGCGTCACTCACACAGCAGCAGTCCCATGTCATGGTGCAATTTTGGCCTCATGGTTTACCCCCTGTTTTCCGCAAATCACTCACCTTTCTTCACGGCACAGTAGGTGGCTGCAGCCAGGAGGAGGAGGGAGATGGCTGCCACTGCCAGCGCGATGCTGCCACAATGGCTGTGGGGAAGGTGTGGAGGATGCATGGATGGGGAGCTGGGAGAGACAGGAGGTGTTGGGGAAGAGGGGGTGTCATGAGGAGAGGAAGCAGAGAGCAGGAGATGCCCTTAGAGCCAGGCCATGTTCCGGCTGATGATTGTGCCCACATCCTGGTGCCGGCATCACAGCATCCCTCGGTGTGATGCTGGGCGACACCAGGTGTGCGTGGAGGGAATCACTCACCTGTGGTCGATGGTCTGGATGGACTCAATGGACTTGAAAGGCACAGGCTGAGAGTCTCCAGCTCTCGCAGATCCTGCACAGACTAAGCACCTGCGGGGACCCCCTGATCCACCATCTATAGATTGTCGTGAGAAAGCAGTCAATGCCTTGTACAGCTGTGGCTCTGGATTAGCAGTGGCACCACCCGTCTGCGATTTTGGTGATGCTGGGGGCAGGAGAGGAGCAGGATACTCTCCTGGGACTGGGAGGAGTTGCTCCAGTGGCAAAGGCTGTGTTAACTCTATGCTGATGTTGAGAATCCTAACTGCCTGGGGATGCGATACAAGACCTGGCAGTGCCTCCACCCTCCTCTGGGGTCTGTTGGGTTTTCCTGTGTCCCAGTGCCACATCTTGCCTGTGACAGTCAGGTGCCGGGGAGCACTGAGGGCAGAGTTCCTCATTAGGCAGTGCTCATTCCTGTGCTGGTACCCACATCTGTATGTCCCTGTGACCATTGTCATGGTCAAGAGCATGGAATAGATCAACTGTCTCCTTTCAACTTTCAGGTTGTACTTCTCCACCCCATCCTTGCTGACGATGATTCGGGTAGCAGGAGAGTGTGCGTCAATGGAACAACAAAAAGAAACCTGTTCTCCCTCCTGAGCATTGGAGGTGTTCAGCAAGAGTTCAGGTGGTGGGAGGTCACCTGGAGAGATGGCACAGGGATGCCCCAGGAGAGAGTTACTGTTGTCCAGGCTCCTGTCCAGGGGTTCATATGGGGAACACACACACTGTCCCTTAATCACTCCTTTTTCTGAACCCTACTGAACAAACAAGGGTTCGTACCCAGGCAACAAAATGCCTCTCCTTTCTCATCTCTATCCCCTTACACCTCCCTTTTCTGGACCCATCCCTGTGCTCACCATTACCTGGGGAGCTGCAAATGTCCTGGGCAGTCATGCTGGCACCTGCACCATGGGGCAGAGAAGGTGTTGTTTAGAGGGACAGTGACCCAGCTCATCCAGATCACCATGCCCTAGTTCCTACTGCTGAGTCCTTGCTGGGTGAGCACCATCCCACCCATGTGACTCCATCCTGCATCTTTTTGGTGTCCTCACTTGACACCTCCCCAAGCCCAGTTTGGGCATGTTTGTGGTTGCAGGTAGGTGACCCTGTCTCACCCACGGCCCCACAGCATCACCATATCAGCCAGGGAACCTCTTCCGGTTTCTCCCCACATTTACAAGGTGTCTTTGCCCCTTTGCCTCCAAGCTTTGCCCCACCTTACCCATTTCAAAGCTCTGCATCTCGGCACTGAAGGTGCCCCCAATGAAGAGCCACCCAACGTCCCAAGTGCCACCACTCTCTCTGCACAGCTCAGAGATCACTGCAGGCAGAAAGCTTCTTTGAGCCCAACAAGACAGATGTCATCACCACCAGAAAGGGATTTTCTTTTAAATTCAGAGCTCTGTCTGCCCCCCACTTTACATGCATGTGTCCCTCAAGATTGTTTCTGTGGGTGCTCAATAGAGAACATGAGCAGTAATTCAGCAAAAATAAAAAGGAACAAAGCAGCTCTCCACCCCTCTTCTTCTGTTGCAACGCAGGGGACGAGAATCCGGGCTTTGGGTCTGCAAAGAGGGGCATTGAGCCTGTGGCCTGTTCAAGCTGATAACCTACCCTGAAAGGGGCAGATGAACAAGGGATTTGTGCACAGCTTCTCTGCATCAAAATAAAGGTTAGACAGGGCTGTGCACTGATCTTCTTGGGACTTCCCATTAGAGGAGAATGGTTCCCACTGTGGAGGATGGTCTCAGCTGAGCTCGGCACCATCTCAGCTAAGTCCAGACACTGCTCCGTGCTGCAGCTGCTGGGTCTCGCATCACCTTGCTCTAAAAAAAAGCCCTCCCTTCCCCACAACAGTTCTCTCAGCAGAAAGGTATTTGCCTCTTGCTCACTCTGCATGCTCAGGCGTTGACCACACCAGCGCTTGGCCACACCACTCCTCTGTGCACACAGCAGTTGCTCTTATATTCAGAAATGAGATTTCCCTCCCACTCCCCCACATCAGCCCAATCGCTCCTTCAGAAAGTACTGTGTCCCTACCATACTTGAGCTGGGCTTGAAGCAGAACTGCAAACAGCAGCAGCTGCTGCAAATCTCCAAGCCAGAAACAAAAATAGTTGGGGGAGGGCAGAAAGCTGGAGGGCTGGTAACTGGATGTGCTCTTTGTATGGCTCTGACCCCAGCTGGCTGTGTTCTGTACTGGGTGATGAAGAAGACAGGCTGCATCTTTCCACCCTGCTTAGGAACGTATTTTCAGCACAGCCCAGGAGGCTTTGGAGTGACAGCACCCAAATTTGTGCATCTCATGTACCAAGCCACTGTGGAGACCCTGCATGGATGAGATGCAGGTGAAGGTGGCTGCATGTTTCACCCGTCCCACCCCTGGGGCTTCTCTGCTGGTGGGGGATACCTCAGCAGGATTTTTTGTGCCTGGAGACCTCCCTGCCCTCCACCAGTCCCCCGGACCTTTGCTGAAGCCTTGCATGCAATAGTGCCACTCGGAGAGATGTTCCTTTGGGCTTTAGATCTGTGGAAGAGCTCTCCCCTTGCTCTCCTCTACCTCTTGCCTGACTTTGTAGTGAAAGGTGCTGAAACGCTCTCTGGCCAGACACAGTGACAGTGGCTTTGCTCATGGGCAAGGTTTTGCTCCTCTGAGTCCCCGCACTACCCACATGTACCTCCAGGATGAAGGCAGGTGGCATCACCTCCATCTCTGCCTCCGAACCTCTGGCTGTCACGTTGGCTCCCACCCTCCTTCTCCTTTCCTCACCACGGAACTGTGCTGCCTTGTGCTTCCCAGCCAAGGTGCTCCCCTCCTGTCTCCACCCCAGCCTTGCCCCTGAGCTTCCTGGTGCACACCAAGGGCCCAGAGTGTAGCGTTGTGTGTTTCACATGGAAGAGACACTTTGTTCCTTAGCCAGTGAAGGGAGGCGTTGGTTTGGAAGCATTGAGACCCCACGGGGAGAAGATTGAGCTTGTGGTGCATGTCAGGGCTGCCAATGTCGAGACCCCATCCCCATCTGTCCCACTTCTGGACACCCCCTCTTCTGTCTTGCAGGGTGCAGTTTTCAGCCCAGTCCCCCTCCCCCACAGGTGGGTGGGTGTGGGGTGCAGAGGGCCAGGATCGACCACCCCTTGGACCTGAGCACTGGTTGATGGGTTTAGCCATCCTTAGGTGGGCACATTTCAAGCCACTGCTGCCGGGCTGAGGGCAGGAGGGAGGGAAACCTCAGATCAGTGGGCGTAGGGGATGGTAGCTCCTTCCAAGGACCGTGGCCTCGCCAGCTGGGATGAGAACAGCTCTCCCAGCTACCTTCTGAAAATTCACTCCAAGACAGAGAAGCATCATCAAGTGCCAACTTCTGAACAAATCCTTTATAATTTGCCCCCCACAAACCCTCTGCCAACACACATGCCTCTGCATGGATGACTGCAGCAAGATGCCCAGCGCCCTGGGAACCATTTTGGCTACCAGCACCACCCTGGGTAAAGGGAAAAGTTGGAGGAAAGCAGGACATGGAGAGCATCACCCTTTGAGGCAGGAGCCATCCAGCCAGTCCCCTGTGTCCTCCTGGGCTGTAGGGATGGACCTGGTGACGGAGATGTTTCTTCCCGTGCGCAGGATGGGCATCTGCAGGGGTTAAATGCATCTGGAATGGTGTCAGATTCAAAAGCCTTTCATGTGAGGAGAGAGCAGGGGCTGCGCAAAAGAGAACAGAGAGATGGTAGCACGTCCCTGGGGCATGATACCCTCAGTGATCAGACCCCAGCTGGGAGACTGGGGTGGTGTAACTCCCGCCTCACTCAGGGGAGGGAGCTCAAGACATTGAGGGCATTAGAGGGCAGTGGGGATGGGGACGTCTTCAGGCTGGCCATCCCCACTGGCACAGTGGCTGCATCTCTCCAGCATGAGGGTGATGATGGGGGCAGAGGTCAGGAGGAGCAGGGTGAGGGAAGAGCGCAGGATCCACATCACGAGGGCAATGGCTGGTCCTGGAAGAGAGGAGGGTCACAACGTGGACAAAGCATGTCCAGGAGGAAGAAGCTGCTGGCAAAGGCTACCAAGCTATGGCTCATCTCTGGGTGGGAGCACTGTCTTGGGCCAGGGGCTGCTGCCTGTCAGAGAAATGCAGACCCCGTGAGTGCCACTGTCCAGCGCTAGGACCATCCCAGACACTGAGCAGACCCCCAGCTCATGTTTCACTTCATCGGACTCCTGGGGAAACACCCAACTGATGCAAATCTCCCCCATTTCCCTGAAATCAGCCCATAAATTTAGAGAGGACACCTGGGAGCATCCCTGGCACAGCCCAGGCTCCTCCAGAAGCCCTAGCCCTGACTTCGTGATCCTGGGCTCTGCCAAGACCATGTCTGCAGCAGAGGTGGGTGCTGGAGGGAGAGAGGGGGATGCCTTTGAGGGGATCTCTCTCGAGACCATCCCTCGGTGGAGATGGCAGGTGCCCTTCTGCCCACCCCACTGTGCCATGTCTCACCTGTGACAGCCAGGTACTGGGGAGCACTGAGGGCAGAGCTCCTCACCCAGTTGCTCTCGTTCCTGTGCTGGTACCCACACGCGTACATCCCTGCACTCTTCAGGGTGATGTTCAGCAGCACAAAGTAGCTGAGCTGCCCCCGTTGGGCTTTCAGGCTGTACTCCTCCACCCCATCCTTGCAGAAGACGACTCGTGTTGCAGGAGACTGGCGTTCAATGGAGCAGCGAAACAAAACCTGTTCCCCCTCCTGAGCGCTGAAGGAGTTCAGGAAGAGGGCAGGAGCTGGGAGGTCGCCTGGGGAGATACCAGGGGGAATACCCTAGGCCAGTGTTAGTGATGAAGGAGTTGCTAAAGGCCCTGAATCTGGGAGGGCAAGGGTCTTCCGTTCACAGATTCACACATGGGGAATGAACTCCCTCTCCCATTCCATCTCCACCAATGCACACCTCCCTTTTCTTGCCCATCCCTGTGCTCACCATCACCTGGGGAACTGCAGATGTCCTGAGCGGTCACACCAGTACCTGCACCATGGGGCAGAGAGGATTTGGATTAGAGGGCAATGATATGGCTCACCCACCTCTCCCAGCCCAAGTCCTACTGCTGGGAGCCCCTTCCCACCCATGCATCTCCAGCTTGCATCTCCTCCGTCTCCTCACTTGACATCTTCCTATGCCCATTTTGTGTAGTTTAGCTCTTCCAGGTGGATACCCATGGGTTCCAAAAGCACTCCAGCATCTGCCCAGTCTCACTCTGTGACGCACACACACTCAGAGGTGTTGGAAAATTTGCTCTTTACTCAGAGCCGCAACAGAGCTGGAGGAAGCAACTGTCTTTCTCCCCCACCCAAGCAACTCTGCCCCTCAGTGCTGCATGGCTGTTGTGCACACCCTTTGCCCACCCTCCCCTCTGCCCTGCCCCGCTCAGCAGCCCCCCCGCCC
>VZSZ01002972.1:11366-28720 GCA_013398815.1 Ibidorhyncha struthersii | reverse complement strand
TACCAGGTCGGCGGCACCTTTTTGCTGGCTGCAGCAGGTACTGTTCACCCTGTCGCGGGGGTTCAGGTATTTCCTCTGGGAGGGGTCTTCAGCTGAGCGAGCAGCAGCCCAGCTTGTCCGCTCTGCCAAGCAGCTGTGGCCGTGCAGGGCTGGTGATGCAGGGAAGGTTCTAGAACCGCTCCTGTCCCTTGTGACAGCAGGGAGCTGCGCGCCACCATGGCAGCAGGGCAGCCACGCCTTTTGCCTGTCACTGGCAGAGGGAAGAGCTGGAGTACCTCCAGGTCATCCTTTATGTTTTTAGCACTCTTCCTCTTGAAGAGGAGGGCTGTGCGCAGGACTATAGAATCACCTGGGCTCGGGGTTCTGTGTTCAAGAAAATTCACACTTTTGGACAAGATTTTAGGGCTGATTTTTTCGAGAGTACGAGCGCAGCGCTCCATAGTTTCAACAGGTGAAATTGTCATCATCAAGTAGGGTTAACGGGGTGAAATGAGTAAGCCTCAAAACGCCTTTTCAGGCATTGACCCGCAAGAACGTCAATGGAGTCACGCCGTTGCTGTTGGAATGCAGTACCAGGAAGAAAATCTCGAAATCGACATTGGGATGTGGCGACTGGTTATTGCCGGAGATGCCTCCAGTGGTGCTTTGCCCACAAACGCAAGGTTCCTGCTACCCTGAGGTTGCAACTCCCATCTACTACTCAGGTCTCCTAAGAACTCCTCCCAGGTGACAAGCGTTACTGTGTAGATGCAGACACCAAGTCACAGGCTGTTGTGTGCGTGTCTGGGTTTCACAGGCTCGCCCTTCCTTCCCACTGCTCATATTCCAGAAAGCACAGTTAGCGGAGATGACTTTTCCCTCCCTGCAAGGGTGGACCAGACTCAGTGCTTTTGTTCCCACGGCGGGGGGCCCTAGTGGGCCATTAGCTTGTGGTCTGCAGGCCCAACTCTTTCAGGACATTGTCCCGGCGAGTGACTGAGGAACAGCTGAGGGAACTGGGGCTGTTTAGCCTGGACGAGAGCAGGCTGAGGGGAGACCTTATCACTCTCTACAAGTACCCGAAAGGAGGTTGTCGAGAGATGGGGACTGACCTCTTCTGCCTAGTGACAAGTGATAGGATGAGAGGAAATGGGTTCAAGTTAAGCCAGGGGAGGTTTAGGTTGGCTATTAAGAAAATTTTTTTCACTGAAGGGGTTATCCAGCATTGGAATAGGCTGCCCAGGGAGGTGGTGGATTCTCCATCCCTGGAAGTTTTAAAAAAAAGGGTAGTAGACGAGGTACTTGGGGATATGGTTTAGAAGTGGTTTTGTCAGTTTAGGTTAATGGTTGGACTCGATGATCTTAAAGGTCCCTTCCAACCTTAACAATTCTATGATTCTCTGACTGCTACTCATCCAAATGAATTGCCGTGTTTGTGGATCTGAGGCTACAGGTTAGTTCATGCTCACAGTGCTTTTGGTCCCACATTGGGGGGCGAGGGCGCGGGGAGCCCTAGCGGGTCATTAGATTGTGGTCTCCAGGCCCAACTCTTTCAGGATATTGTCTGTGCTAGTGACTGCTACCCGTTTAATCTTTTATTGGTTTTGCAAGCCACCTTGGGAACAAAGAAGAGGACAGAAGCTCAGCGTCTGAAGTCAACAACAGATCTAAGTTTCTTGTCGTGATTTAAGGTCTGTTGCAGAAAAATGAGGCACACTTTCTCTCTTTTTGTACTCGCCAGAAGTACGAATAGGTGGAATTGTCCACCAGAAGTTGGACAAAAAAAGTGGAAGAATTGCAGGGAGGTTCTTTTACATTTGGAGGGTCAAAAGAGGACTGTGACTGTTGTGTGACTCTTTGTTATTATGACAAACGTTTGGATAACTTGCAGGCTAAGACGCTATTTAATCTTTTCAAGAAGAGAAGGCAGCTGATAGCCGAAGCGCTGAGAAAGGGTCCATGCAGCTGCTAGCTTCTGGTCCTGGAGCCCAAACTGACCTGTTACCATTTGCTTTGTTGTAAGGCCCATGCAGAGAAGAGGCTGTTGTCATGAAGAAGGCACAGAGGTCGCATGAAGCACGGGCTGATTTTGAGTTGTCACATATGGGGAGACAAAGTACTGGGAACCGTGGGGCATGTGTTAAGATATATATCTTGTTTCTGAAAGCAATTTTATCAGTTCTTTTGAAATAAAGCCAACAAGGTTGGCCTGAAATTGTCGATCTACTTCCTCATGAACCCTCTGTGTTTATGAATGGGGGAAGAGCACAGGAGAGCCAGAGTTAACAGAAGAGACCTGCATCTTTGCTCAAGGTAAGAGAGAGTGGGGCATTGTTGGAAGAGGAATTTAAGAAATTCAAAGGATGTGGAAGGAACTGTAAGGTAAAAGTCTTTCATAGTGTTCATAGTGCTGTTAATTTTTGAGTCAAATATGCCAACAAAATGGCTTCCTGGGGAACACAACTGTTTTCCTACAGAACAGAGTGTAAGCTGCAGACCTTGTTTTTCCAGCGTATTGCTGCTTTTTATGATTGCTTGGGATTTACAAGCAGTTGCTATAAAAGCAACTTGAGCAAATACCCAGCTGGACTCATTAAAAGGGAGCTGCCATCTCACATAATGCAGTATTGTCTTTATCCAAATACAGCAAATGAAAGAGAGGTCCTGGAAGAGCATTTTCCTGAGGTGCAGTACAAGGAGCTTTATTTTCTTTGGTAAAACTGAGGAAAGGGATCATAATTCTGTGACTAAGATGCCTGTGGAGATGTACTGCTGCTGCTGTTGCAAGACAACAATTCATAATGTGTTGAATGTTAAAGAGATTATGACATATCTAACAGGAAAAAGGGACGATGGATGGAGTCAGGTGAAGGACAGTAGTGTTAGTTGCCAAAGTTAAGTGTTCTGTGAGGTTTGGATACTGTGTGGTTCCCTCATTCAGCTCAGCCTGTCGACTTCAGTGGAAGGTGAAAGGATGAGGTATTATTAAGGTATCAGTCTTCCAGTAATTCTGGCACTTCACTTTTTCACACTTTCTTTTCCCACAGGTGATCCCTGTTTCTTTCACTATAGTGCTATAAAAATACTAAGATGGTTTTTCAATTTTTAAAGGAACAGCTCTTTTGGGTATGTATTTTCTTGCCTTATGAAAAACATTTTTTCAAATGTTAATTGAGGTTGAAATTGAAAAAAGAGGTTGAAATTGTGCTTTGCTCCACCAGTTTACATATACGGAGGATCTTAAGTTACTCTTGAAACTTATTCTTATCTATCTCTTCACATCAGTTATTTATACCATCTTTACCTTGGACCGCTCTCCGGTAGTCTGGGCTCAATGTGAAGTCCTATTTTCAAAAGGCAAAAGTCTCATGGAAAGCAAGAAAGGTTTAGCATATAAGCTAGGTGGATACCTAGGGAAAACTCAGAACTAGATTTGGGGATTTGCATGTGCAGAATATCAGATCCAAGAATTTATGCAATGCCCATCTGTATGAGAGAACAGCTAAGATGTTCTGTAGACATGTAAAACTGAGCTGGACAATTAAGTTTTAAAGGTACATACATTAGCTCTTGCACCCAGCTAGAACTTGGAAGTTGAGAAAGACAGGGGCAGATGCAACAGAGTGTTACAGACAGATTTGTTTCAGCTTTGGATCAAACAACAACTGAATGAAATCTTGACATAAAGGGCTGGCTGGAAATGCTTTGGGAGTTATTGATGGAAGTCTTGGTGAAAGATACTTGAAAGAAGTCTGGGTTGGTGGGTGATTCCAACAATTTCATTTGGTTTCAAAATTTATTTATGTTTCTTAAAGCAGTGTTTTTCAGGAGGGGGTATCTTTGTGTTTGTAGGAAGGTGCTTCTCAAAGACTTCTCATCAAAGCTGGAGAGACACAGTATCTGTTCCAAAGGGGAATTCAACTTTTTGGTAATATAAAATAGATTATAGAGTAAGCAGCTTTCTACAGTCCTGGTAGCAGTCCTGTGCAATTCAGAGGCTTACAACCTACTTAAAGATAAAGATCTACAGTAAAGTAAAACCATGAGCCACTTTGTTGTCCCCATTCCCACAATTCCCAACGCCAGCCCTAGAGTGATACAGAAAGGAGCATTCAGGATCATATTGTGGAGATACAAAGATCGCTTGATCAGTTCCAGATGTTCTTCGGGCAAAAGAAGTACCATCTCTGTTTTCGATCACATTCGTGGCAGTTGCTAGCTAAAATCTGTTTACAAGCAGAACAGCCTGGGACAATAAATAGCAACTCTGAGTAAATAAGGACAAAACAAACAGAAATGGTGGATAAAAGCCAATTTGAGAAAAGTCTGTGATCTTTCTACGTTCAGGTATCTCCAGGGTGTGAGGGGAAAGGCTGCTGTAACATTTTAAGATTTGGATCCTTTCATCAACTGCTGGTTGAAGACATTGCAAGGCAGTAATTATCAGTGCTTACTATCGATGGGGAACCTGCTTCATCCTGGCTGAATTCCATGATTTTATCACTTCTTTTAGGAATAGGTTTTGTATGTTCAATAATACCAGATATGATAATTTAACAAGTAGGAACATTCATTCAGTGGTTAAGTGCCCCTCTTGGTTCTGATTCCAGGCTAAAATCAGGCAGTAAATTGCTTTGCTTCTCTGAGTTTTTTCTTTCCACCTATTTATCTTACCAATACCTAACAACCTGAATTGCATTTTTGATCCAAAGATATGCTGGTGGTGAGCATAAAGCTTGCTCCACCTCCCTTTGTACAGTGATGTGCACAGAAAATGTGAGGCAGGACTGAAAAGGAGAGCCAAGAGGGCTGTACAGGCAGCACATACCACTGGGTTTGGAGGTCACTTTTAATTTTTTTTGCATTTTGGATTTACATATTGTATGCAAGTTATAGCACTGGTTGGCACTCTGGTGTTCTACCTTGTGGCATGTTATTTAAGAAAGCACATTTATTCCTTGTTTGCAGTCTGCAGGCCTGGTTGTATTATTCTCAAGATTTTCAAGATGGACACACTTGCATATTTAAGCATGGCCCACTAAAGCACCGCACTGCAAGCAGATATGAATTGCTGTACTGCTTTATAATAGCAAAAGACAAAGAATTAGTTTCTGATAACAGAAATAAATATTTACATATAGTGCTCTCAGGCATGTCTTAAAGATCCTTCTTTGAATCCCCACTTCAGCTATACAAAGTTAAAACTGCAGAAAAATAGGCAGGGAAGAGCTCTGCTTCACCCTGCTGTCCCCAGGGAAGATCAGCTCTGGCATGCCAGCCTAACCAGGTCTTGCAGACGTCCAAGACGATGGTGCCACACCATCTCCAAGCAATCTACCTTTTTGGCTATCTGTGCCCAGAGAAAGTGTTTTTTGGAGGTGTCATTTGAATTTTCCCTGTTTCAGTTAAGTCATTTTTTCCCTGGCCGCCATGGAGATGGAGAAGAGAACATTAAAAAGAAAAGCTGCGCAGAAGCTCTAGAAGAATACAATCACTGTGTTTCATCATCAGGCATCATTGCTGTGCTTAGGAAAGCTCTGATTTTCACCACTTACCTTTGTAAAGTTTTGCGTACTGCCAGAACTATTACTCAGCAATCCTCAGCAGCTGCTGAACAGCAGAATACATCCAGAGATCTTTACACCTGTCTAATAAAAGAAAGAAGGTATGGCTCAATGAAGCTGAAAAGAAAGTCTCGGAAGCAGGAAATATGAAGGGGATATGGCAGAAAGTCAAATGTTCTGGCTAAAATAGGCAAACTTTCTCTTAGCAGCATGCAGCAGGGAGGTCACAGCAGGGGGCCATAATAAGCCTATTGTCTCGTTCCCTTCCCACTGAGTCTTAGCCCCCATGGTTATGGGTGGGACGTGACAGATCTACCGGATTTCTGAACTCTGGGACCCCAGCAGTGTTCATCTGCACGTGTGTTGTGGCAATTTCCTAAACGCTATACTGCTGCAGGTTAGTGGACTAACCCCCTGCTTGACCTTTTCCTGGACTCAGGTCAATTTATCTTTGATTTGGTTTCCACATAGACTCTTGTCCCATGTCATGTATGCTCTTTGACCCTATGTTTGCAATTGTGTTTGATTCTAGGCTTGACTCTGCAGGAGGGCATCTCAATTATTTGAGTGGAAAAGAGCTTCTCAGAGTACCCCCATCTTAGAGGGGTCCCAGCTGCAGCTGTGCCCACTTTTTGCGCCCCAGAGCCAAGCAACTGAAAAAGAAAATACCCTGAAGTGCAGCCTGGGACTATTGGCCTTGCCTTTGAAATATCGTTACCTACTGATACCAGCCCCTTTTCTGAAACTGCTTCATAACCTGAACCTTCCTGTTGGAAGCTTTGAGAAGGATCAGGTATCGACTATTTAAACGCATAGTTAGAAGAAAAGCAATAGATGAATGATGATGTAAATGTGTATTGGTCTATGGATACTGTCATGCTGCTGATGCACGCTTTGCAATGATGTAGATGGCTGCAACAACACATTTGGAGGCTAATCTGTTTTGAATCAGTAAGGTGGTACCTCAGTGTAAGTGCTGTTGCAGAACTTCTAGCTGGAGATTTTGCTGTGCACTGGGCAGATTTAGGTGGCTTGCATAAATTAACCATGCATTTACCTATTTGTAAAATAGATCTTGAAGGTGGCATTCCTAAAATGCTTAGAGCTTGAGAATAAGGTTGGAGAAGTTTGAAGAGTTCAAGTGTTTCTTTGATTCAAACAGAAATTTTATTGTTCAGGGTATGTTGCGGATCCAGCATGCAGCTCATTAGGTAATCCCGCTGAAGATCATAGGTTCCCCTCACTGTTATTGATGCTGGTTCATATTATTGGAAAGTATCCAACCCCACCACCGCCCCTACAGGGGGATTTTAAAATAAGCTTTGAGAAAGTACACATTCTTCTTGTGATAAGTTACTTTGAAAGGTAGAGATGAACTTCAGTATGACTTCCAAATCTAAGGCTGACTAAACTTTGGCCCATCTCTGAAATGTATAGCTTAATTGTCTCTTCCAAGAAGGTGATTCTGTTTACTGGAACAACAGTATGTACTACTGACACTCCTAAAGCCAGTAAATAATAAAATTGTTGATTTATACTCATTTCCTTTTGCTCCGTTTTTACTTCAAGTAGTATAAGATGTGCTTTGTTCTTCTTGTTTGTCACTTGGCTGGGATTTTTCAGAGACCTAAAAGGAAGATAAAAGGCAATATTTAAAAAAGAGGTGTTCATACTTGGTTCAGTACTCTCCTTAGATATTATTTTCCTCTTCAAATTCTTTTAATACTTGGTCTAAACTCAGAACTCAAACTTCCAGAACCAGTGTTTAGCTAATTTTCAGCTTCCACTTTTAGCTTTTGGTCTTCAGCTTACTAAAACGAATAAGGCATTGTCCCATGAGCAATTGACTCATTTTCTGTGTGTTCTGGGAAGGTATTGGCGTTTACTTCTGCAAGTATTTGTTTTTGTTCTTCTCACAAAACTGCATGTCATCATCCCATGCTTGCTTAATTCAGCTCCATTGCCTTGTCATGTACATTTGTATAATCTTCAGGTATGATCCCTAAGCTGTTTGAACAGGTTTAATTTCACCTGCCCTGTGTGCTAGCTCTGAATCTTACCTGCTGCTCCATTTTATCTGTGCACTTCATACTAATGAGCACCTGCAGTGTTTTATGTGCCTAATCCTTCAGACATCCTTAAATGTGCAGGTGGAAAAATACAAAGGGGCTGAGCAGTCACAGCTTCTGTACTGTGTAGGGTGGGACTTCAGGGTTGCTGCAATTTTTTTTCTATCTACCACTAACTTGTGGAGCCCAGAGCTGAATCTTTTGTGCTTATCAAGTTCTGAGGAGTAAGAAGTGACTCATAAAAGAGTAACTTGGAAATTGCCATCACACAGTAGGAAGAAATGCTGAATTTTCAACTTAAAACCCTCGAGAAGCCTCAAACTATATTTGCTTAATTATTTTTAACAGCTAAATCACTTTCTGAAAAATATAGAGGTACTCTGGTAAGCTTAAAAATAAATATTAACAGGGTAGGTGCATGAAAAAGTAACCTATTTTAAAAAACGCTTAAGTATTGGCTAAAGATAATATGCATTTTATTATTTGTAGGGTAGAGTGTATAGTTGCCACTAAACAACTGTGGTGCATAACTACACTTCAAAGCTTTTTTCTGTAAATAATTAAGTCACTTCAGCTGTGATTATAATATTCTCCTGTTAAATTGGGTCAGGTTCAGCGCAGAAGAACGAATTTTGTTTATGTTAAAAGAAGGCTGTTTCAGAAACCACTAGCTCTCTTTACCTGGAACCAACTTCCTGCATTGATTTAGGACAGCAAGCCAGGCAAGGCTGCTTGGCTCTGATAGGAGTGGAGTGGGATGCAGGCTGTACTGCCTGGGGGGAGTAAAGAACCACCTTCCACTACAAGCGCCTGTCATCAGAAACTGTAGCTATGGCTATAATCTGCTGAACATGGTCAATATTTCATGCCCTTTGCCCAAATTACAGTCCCCAAGTAAAGATGACCTGGAGTTGCATGAACAGGCCTTTGTTCGCTGCAAGCTCACCAGCCATTCACAACTCCAATGTGTTCTTTCTCTTCTGCCTCTGTTGCTACATTTCACTGGGATCTGCTGAGGTTAATAAATCACTGGAGAGAGAATATTAGTGCCGCATGTTCAGATGGACAAAGTGAGATAAAAAGCTGATAAAGCAATTATTTTTATTGCGTAAGAAGGAATAAAATACATAGATAAGCATAAATAAAAATTCTCTCATAGTGAACTGCCCTAGAAGGGGAGAGGATGGGGATTGGGGATCAGGTAAGTATTTTCTGGCAAGTACTGGAGCAAAGCGTTGAGCCTGAGGGCCTGTGTGAGCAAGTCGTAAAGGGGCGGCACTGTAGTTTCCCCATGTTCCAGGGCCGCTGTACATCTCAAGCCCGAGTATCTTGAGCAATCTGGCAGAGCAATGCAAATAAAGCAGCTTCTGCAGCATAGTTACGCAAGTCGACACGTGTTTCACTGGTAGTATGTGCAGTCCTTTTTCTTGCCACCTTCTTCCTAAAGACCGTGCCACCTACCACTGCACAGGCTGCAAACAGCATCCACTGCCCAGTGTTTCCAGTTGGAGGTACCCTCTTTGGCCAAAGGAGGTGGTTTCCAGGTGGCCTCAGCTCCATTCCCTGAAAAAAAGTACATCATGGACTTCATGTGCCTGTAGCTAAAGAGATGAGGAGAGTTTTGAGGGAAAAGGAAATGTAAAGGAATCAGAGAAGAGACCAATAAGAAAAAGGGATTGGAACTTTAGAATAAGGGAGGAAAGCAGAAGTATAACTGCCAAAGAAATAGACGGGTCTAGAAATACTTCATTCTGATACAAGTTTTTCTAGGAAGTGCAAGTCACCAGCTCTTACCTCCTGAGGATTTGTAGAACTGTCGGCACATTACAGGAAGGTAAGTTACATTGGTTTGGATGTATTTTGATGCAGAGTACACAGAACATGTCTTCTACCTTGAAGGCCTTACTGGGAGAATTTAGAAGGGTTTTTTTATATACATTATTTTTGTGCTCACATTTTGTGTTACGCTACCAATCTTTTAATTGCACCACACCTCACAAATTTTGAACTTGACAAGGCATCCTCTGTGATAGTGGTATGGCCTACACTCTCCCAGAGGTGCCCTGCCTTCTGCTCTGAGGTCCTCAGCCATCACTCCGCTCTCAGGTAAGTGATGTGTGGGTATATGGGGTGCGCAAAGAGTCAGGAAGCAGATTTTCCTCTAGCTGCGTGAGAAATGAGTCTTTTCCTTTTTGAGGTTGGCCATCCATGTGTGTGGTGTTTCCCAACTGATGTGTCAGGGTTGCAGCATGAAGTCTTTGCTGGCTGACTGGTGGGAAAGGGGACTCAGAGCAAGGTGGTAACAAGCCCATTTTCAAGCAACTTCTTGAGGGAAAATACAAGTCAAACTGGCCAATTTTGTATAACCAAACAATATATTTTGTCATATCATTACTGTAAGTAGTACCCAGGAGAAATCATTTGTCACTTCCATCTAGATAAAATCTGTGTGGCTAGAGTCATAGTGTCCATGTGTGAGCTTCGCCAACAAAGGGCTTATCTGAGGTTCCTCTACCTCAGATGTGCCACAAAGACTATACAGTTTAGAAGGTTTGTAAGCATCATGTGTACTATCTGCTGTACCATGAGCAGCCATAGCTTATCTGCAGCATTATCATAAATGAAAAGATTTATGAAATTAGTTTCACTATGAACTTTGAGATGACCTTAGCAGGTGAAATTTCTGTGGCATCTGTAGCTCTGTATTCTCAAGAAACAACAACAGAGATTAATTATCACCACTGCTGAATAAAGCAAAAACATGTTCTTCCACTGTAGTACACTCTATTACACTGGGTGATGTGATGGTTGGAGGCCATCTTGGGTATAGCAATCATGAAGTAATAGAGTTTTTGATTCTTGGAGAAGTAAGGAGGGGGGTCAACAAGACTGCCACCTTGGAATTCCAGAGGGCAGACTTTGACCTGTTTAGGAGGCTGGTTGACAGAGTCCCTTGGGAAGCAGCTCTGAAGGGCAAAGGGGTTTAGGAAGGCTGGACATTCTTGAAGAAGGAAATCCTAAAAGCACAGCAGCAGGCAGTACTCATGTGCCGAAAAACAAGCCAGCAGGGAAAAGGACCAGCCTGACTGAATGGAGAGCTTTGGCTGGAACTCAGGAAAAAATGGAGAGTTTATGACCTTTGGAAGAAGGGGTAGGCAACTCAGGAGGACTACAAGCATGCTGTGAGGTTATGCAGGGAGAAAATGAGAAGGGCCACAGCCCGGCTAGCCCTTCACCTGGCTACTGTTGTAAAAGAGAATCAGCAATGTTTCTCTTAAATACATGAGCAACAAAAGGAGGGCTAAGGAGACTCTGCCTCCTTTCTTGGATGCCAGGGGAAACACAGTGAGCAAGGAGGAGGAGAAGGCTGAGGAACTGAATGCCTTCTTTGGCTCCGTCTTTAATAGTAAGACCAGTTGTTGTGCGGGTACCCAGCCCCCTGAGCTGGAAGGCAGAGAAGGGGAGCAGAGTGAAGCCCCCGTCATGCAAGGGGAAAGGCTTAGCGACCTGCTACAGCACTTAAGGCACACACAAGTCCACGGGTCAGGATGGGCTCCACCCAAGGGCAGGGAGGGAGCTGGCGGAGGTGCTCACCAAGCCACTCACCATCATTTATCAGCAGTCCTGGCTAAGCGGGGAGGATGGATGGGCCGAAGCCAATGGTACGAGGTTCAGCAAGGCCAAGTGCCGGTCCTGCACTTGGGTCACAACAACCCCATGCAGCACTACAGGTCTGGGGAAGAGTGGCTGGAAAGCTGCCCAGTGGAAAAGGACCTGGGAGGTGTTGGTCGACAGCCAGCTGAATGACAGCCGGCTGACTATCAGCCAGCAGTATGCTCAGGTGGCCAAGAACACCAGTAGCATCCTGGCTTGTATCAGAAATAGCATGGCCAGCGGAACTAGGGAAGTGGTCATCGCCCTGCACTTGGCACTGGTGAGGCCGCACCATGAATTCTGTGTTCAGTTTTGGGCCTGTCACTACAAGAGGGACATTGTGGTACTGGAGTGTGTTCAGAAAAGGGCAGCGAAGCTGGTGAAGGGTCTAGAGCACAAGTCTTACGAGGAGCAGTTGAGGCAACTGGGGTTATTTAGCCTGGAGAAAAGGAGGCTGAAGGAAAACCTTATCACTTCCTACAGCTATCTGAAAGGAGGTTGTAGAGAGGTGGGCATCAGTCTCTTCTCCCCAGTCACAAGCGATAACACAACAGGAAATGGCCTCAGGTTGCACCAGTGTAGGTTTAGATTGGATATGAGGAAAAATTTTTTCACCAAAAGTGTTGTCAAGCATTGGAACAGGCTGCCCAGGGAAGTGGCTGAGTCACCATCCTTGCACGTATTTAAAAGATGTGTAGATGTGGTTCTTAGGGACATGGGTTCAGTGATGGACTTGGCAGTGTTAGGTTTACAGTTGGACTGGATGATCTTAAAGGTCTTTTCCAACCTAAATGATTCCGTGATTCTATGAAAAGTCTTCAGGGGATGGGGAGAGGAACTTAGTTTCAAAAGAGCAGAGCAGACTGTATGGATGAATGCCCTGAGGTCTGCCATTCCCCAGATGGGAGACAGGTCACCACCTGTGGACTCTGTTAGCCTTTTTCCATAGGAAGCCTCAAGCCAGGCTCCCTTTTGCTCTGTGGGTGTCTGAAATTGTTTAGCAGGGGCTCTTGACCTCTGTTCTTCTAGCCATGGCCAAACAGCTCACATCCCCATCAGGCTGCAGTTGGGTCTCTGAGGGCACTAGAACACCCCACTGTCCCTGAAGTACCTGCCTGAGGTAACATATGTAACATCTACCATGTTTTTCCCTGCTTCCTTTTCCTATACCCCTTCTTAAATTAATTAGTCGTACAGGTAAACCTGATAGAGTGCTGTACTTAGTAATTACTAGTCAGGTTATATGCAGTATTTTATCTCTTTTTGGCTTGTTTCTGAGGGGGAAAAATCTTGATTTCAGAATTCTGGGCATAATTTGAAAATAGGTGAGACTTGAAATCTACAGCAAAGGCATGCAGTGCTGACTTCCACCCACTCACTCGCACCAGGACATTGTGCCAGGAGAGGGTAAGTATGTGGGTGTGTGACCAGTGACGGGGGCTGTGCTTGTGGGTGTTGATGCAACCAACAGGTCAGGCAATCACTCGCAATTCGAGCAGGGTGGTGCACGCGGTAAGAAAGGTGCATCTTCTTGCAGCACTTCTTGCTGACTTACTGATATTTGTTTTCCCATCAGCATGACTGGCACATTGTCCTTGGTCACTGTTCACTGAAAGCCATTCCAAGAGATTAATGAGTAGCTGGACTGTAAAACTAAGGGGCATCAGGAGCAGGTACAGCTGCAGCCAGACAGTGTTTGTTTCTCAAGCAGCTTGCACAATAGCATGTTTTAATATATCAGCTTGCCTCTTCTGAGTGTCACCAAAGCCTTCACGTTCTCACTGCGTACCTGCTGCTGTGGATTCAAGAGCCACTCTCCTCTTTTCTCTTTGCACCTACAGTGACACTGAGAGCAATGGGTTTGGAGGCAGCCTCCCAGGTGGCGGATAAAGGGGACAGCTTCCAGCCAGGGCTTTTGCTTTCTTCCCGTCTCGTTGACGGCAACCATAGATGGAATGCAAAAAGGGTGGGGAAGAGCATGACGAATCAGTCAGGAAGACAGAAGCACTGTAAAGAGCAAGGTTTCAGCAGACGGGTTGTTCATTTTTGTTCTAGCACTTTAGCTGATTAAGGGGTGGGACTCCGAGCTGGGAGGCTTGGCTATAAGTTCAGAGCAGTGCACTTGAGGGAGCACTTCACAAGACCGGCTTCCAGTGTATCGGACAGGACTTGCATCAGCAACCCAACTGCTTTGCAGCTGCCTGAATTCTTGGCCCAAGAAATCAGTGGTGGCGACTTGAAACAGACACACCGGTCAACATGAGCACAGCAGGCAAAGTAAGCAAAAGGTTATATTAGAAAAGTTTCTTTGCTGCAGCTGAGTAATGCATTTTTAAATGCAGTTTCTTTGCACCATAAGTACTGATGGTGTAGCACAGATGAGAGTTTAAGAGGAAGCTCGTACAGGAGAGCTGCCTTTACTTGCAGACCGCTATCCTAGGAAATGGTTGTTACATTCTTCAAGGCAAAAATTTATTTATTTTTTTAAACACGGAGGCAACATAAATTAACAGCACCAGAATAAGAATAGCCTCCCCCCAGGGTTAGCAAACTATTTTAATCTCTGATTGGACAGCTTAAAATATGATACAATGTAGTAAGTGTTCAGATCAATGTATTTATCAGCTCTATCAGTTTCCTTTCTGGGATCCCACAGTGGTTTAAACCATTTTTAGCTTTATAATTCATATCAGTTTGTTTTCTAAAAAAAAGACATACTGTTAATATTGTGTTAAATTTCAGGCTGTAATTGTGCTGATGTTAGGACAGTCATTAAATATGAATATGCATATAACAAGTCTTGAGCTTACGTTAATGAAGACCAAAAGTAAGTATCACGTGCAATGCAGTACTGAGCTGGGACTGGAATGAGTATTTACATCTTTGCAAGAAAGTGACAAGAGAGATGTTGGTTAATACCAGTGCTGAAGTCCTTGTTTCTTCTTGCACTGCCTGAGAGATGCTAACCTACACCCAGAGACATGCAAGAGAGGTCAATGGACAGGAACCCAAAGATGGAAAACGACTGAAGGCATGCACCTTGCTGGAACGTGCCTTAAGAAAGTACCAGGATCATTTGCTGTTACTGACAGCTGTCTTCACTATTCTAAAACCAAACAAAACGAAAGGCGGGNGGGGGGGGGGGAGCTCTCTCTAACTCTGAGATACTGCAAGTGCAAAATTAATTGCAGTTCACTTGTAGGTAAATTCACCAAGTTCAGTCTTCCATCCAGCCTTACACTGAGGATAGTAAATGAAGTGTTGTGATAAAACTAAACTGCCTTTTTTTCACTGTGTTTATCTTGGAGTAGTATGTGAGTTACTGTGCAGTTTACGTGACCAAGCAGCATAAACCTTATGCTCTGTAAAAGAGTGTGTTTCTACAGTTACCCTCCCCCTGCTGCGGTAACTTGTAAGGCTGGTAGAACACACAAGCAGAAAAAAACCCTGTGATTCCAGCTAGTGCTTGCCTTAAGAGATGAAATGGGTGATAGTGTGCTTTTGGTGCATCTATGGGATTCTGTTACAGTTGGTAAAAGTTCACAGGGACTCAACCATCAGAACAATACATAGTTAACCTATCTCTAATTGCAGGAGAGATTTGTTCTCAGCAATCCACAGTTCTTTTAGCTACCTTTGTTCTTATAAACGCTAGGAGTGCTTTGCATGTGCAAGTTGTGAAATCATTATTGTGCTATGTGGAATACAGTATAAATATGTAAGCCCTTTTTTTTTAAAGTAAGTTTCCTTGAAAATGTGACTCTTTAGAATGTGATCTTTGGCCTCACTTGTGAATTTTTTACTAATCATGCTTGCATTTGACACGGGAAACGTTAAATATAGTGCAAACCTCTTGAGTCTGTCTTTTTCAAAGTGTTGTGCTCATTCCCACTTTCGGTCTGGCTGCTGAAAGTCTGCTATTTTATTTCATGTGCTTAGTATTTCCTAGTAATTATTTTCTTTGTTACCAGTTGACAATTTATAATTAGACATAATTTCTATTTGTACTTCAAAAGCTTTAATACTAAAAAAAAATGCTTTATTTGTTTTCCCCTGAGAACTTTGCAGCACATTGGTGTTAAGCTGTCCCAACCCCAGGGTCTCAGTCATGCAGGACACATGCATTTGCTAAACTTCTTGCATCGTGGACTCAATTCACCTCAATTTCCCTCTCAAGACAATGCCACCTGAATGCCTGCAGTCAGTAGGACCTAAGAGAGTGACTGAGGACTTTAAATAGAGTGTCACCTATAAGGGTGTCATGGAATGTCATATTCCAGGGCCTGGAGTCATTTAAAGCTTGGGGATGGGCACAGACCACCAAGAAAGAACAGGAATGAATATGGCGACAGAGAGGCCCTGCTACCTTTGAATACACTAGGAGTGAGCTTGCAGGGCAGAAACTGGGGCTACCTTCTCTCTGAGAGCCTGGGATGAGGAGTGGACAATGCTCCTCTCTCTTTCTGAGTGTGTTTTCCTCTCAGTGACAGATGTTCAGAGGAGCCCAGAGGCCTGTCAGCACCTGGACAAAGCCTGCAGAGCTCATGGGCAAACTTTAGTCTAACAGGCAAAAAAAAGCTGTCTTGGGTAGTGGGAGTAACCCCCCCTGAGTTAAATATTCCATTTGAGAAGCAAGGTACCTTAGCCTGGATAGTCTTGCACTGAAGGGACTCTTGCTTCTTCAAGATTACCTCTGCATAGTGCTACACCATTTTACATAGGTGTCCTCTCAGCCATCACCTCATGGCTGAACTTGGGCTGTAAGAAAACGTTCATAAGCCTGTATTAAGGCTCTGAATTCCATTTTTAGCAATTTTGTGAGTTCCTGACACAGGCGGTTCTAGGCAATACAGACTTTACCACAATCTGATACATGGCATAATTTAGTGTGCCATCTCCAAGAAGATAGGAATGCACACCAGCAATCCAACACAGGAAAAATAATCCACCAAGGAAGTTAAACATAAAGAATAATTTGTGTAGCTGAATAATATCTGCTTCTGGAGAACTCAAGAACAAAGGAGCAATGAGGATGGATAAGGTATCCAGTTATCCTAGGAGACTATTATAGATGTTGCTGAAAATTTTGTATCACAGAAATGTGAACAAAGTCAGATGTGATCTTGGTGGTGGGGAAAATGGGTTTACACTGCTTTGGTGTTGGCTTTTTTGTTGCATTCTGTGTTTGGATGGTTGGGGTTTTATCTGTAGCTTTCCCTCTCCTCCCACAGATATGAGCAGGAGTTTCACATGTAGCAATGGAAGAAACTATCTGTGTGGTGACTTGCAAATGCAAGTGCCATTCCCTTTTTCTTTGCTCTGTTTGCAGGTTATTAAATGCAAAGCAGCAGTAATGTGGGAAGCCAATAAACCATTTTCTATTGAGGAAGTGGAAGTTGCCCCACCAAAAGCACATGAAGTTCGCATAAAGGTACTAAAAATAAGATTTAAAAAAACTGTTATGAATTGCAATTTGTCTTGCTGTTTGTCAGAATTATTACTACAGATTTTTAGGACCCAGTCAGAAAACGTTCACTAGATGAGTAGTGACTATTCAGTGAGTGCCTATGGAATGTGCCTCAAGTCCTAAATTTGATCATGAGGTTCTTTTTTTAAAAAATAAAAAAGTTTTTCAGGGTTGGGATTTTTGTTTACTAAGGCACCTGTGCTTCTAATAGACTGAAAAAATTACAGTACAAGGTAAAAATGCAAATGTCCTATAGCGTGGAGCAAGAACTTCTCTTTTACTTTGAATCTGTGCTATAAAATAGCTCAGTAGGGTTGGGAGTTTCCTTTTTTAACTGGGTATTGAGTATCTGTTACATTTCAGGAACTTTTTAGTGGAATTCAGTAGCTTTTTTCATTTTAGAGCAGTTTCAAGTGTTACACAAGTGAGGAGAACCCTCTCATGGGGTTGACAACTCCATTTGTCAGAATAAAAGTTGTAAAGACATACCTGAATGTTTCAAAAGAAATACTGCTGTGATACCTGCAGAAAAATAAAAAATGTGATATAAAATATTATGTGCAGCCTAAATTTTTGTATGTATAACATATAGATATATTAAAAATATGTAAATAATATATA
>VZSZ01002972.1:0-11302 GCA_013398815.1 Ibidorhyncha struthersii | reverse complement strand
TATTTATATATTTATATATTGATATTAGGAATAATTTATTTTATTCTGTTCTTCATATATAATTGTATTGCCAGAACATTGGTTCTGCCAGCCAATCAATGAGAATCCCTATAGAGCTCGGTAGCGCATAGCCAACATTCACACAGGAGCCTTTTTTGTAGATTAAAGACTAATACAAACCATGAAAATCATGAATCACACAACTGAAAGTGTTTTACCTGTAGGTTTATTGTGTGCATATGTGATTTTACAGGGAAGCAAGCGACTTAGAATCATAGAATCATATGGGTTGGAAGGGGCCTTTAAAGGTCATCTAGTCCAACCCCCCTGCAACGAGCAGGGACATCTTCAGCTAGATCGGGTTGCTCAGAGCCCCGTCCAAACCGACCTGCAATGTTTCCAGGGATGGGGCATCTACCACCTCTCTGGGCAACCAGTGTTGCCTCTGTGCCAGTGTTTCACCACCCTCATTGTAAAAAATTTCTTCCTTATATCTAGTCTGATATAAGGTACACCTCCAAATACCGTATTATAATTTCACTTCTGTATATGACATGACATAGTTAAATGTTGGAATATTCTTGTGCTTTCTCTAAATCAGATTGTGGCCACAGGGATCTGTCGGTCTGATGACCATGTGATAACTGGTGGACTAGTTATGCCTTTTCCAATAATTCTTGGGCATGAAGCAGCTGGCGTTGTGGAGAGCGTTGGGCAGGGAGTAACTTCCATCAAACCAGGTATGAAACAGCACTGAACACAAACCCTGTCCTGAGTTTCCAGACTCCTGTTTAAGTCAAAGATGATTACATGCATGAGTACTTGTACTGCAGAGGAAAATGTTCCAACTTTGAGTTTTTTCAAGGATACCTTAAAGGACATGCTGTTTACATTTTTCTGTGTTCCCAATCTTGATTTACTTTCAGATTTTCTATTCAATTTCTTTGGTTTTGGCAAAAACATCTGCAGCTTGCATAGGGCTTGTTCCATCATGGGATTAAGAACATAGATTCTTTGCTGTTGGTCATAGGAAATCAGGTATTAGCTGCTGGTTCTTTGAACACAGTTTACAGAACTAATCGCTCTCAAGAAAAAGGCAAAGCAAAGCACTAGACAGCATGTCAAAGTACCTTCTTCTTATTCTCCTAAATAATCCATTGACTTCACCAGACCAGAGCTTAGGTCTATGTGTTCAGTTACTTCACTTTAAAAGTATCAAGGCACAACTGGGGTGCCCGCGCTGCTGCAGGCTTTGCTTGCATGCAGCACCAGTGCGGGTGAGTCAGCACTGCTGACTCAAGGGCTGGATCACTCTGAGGACACTTACCTGGACCAGCTGCTCCTCTTGTTACTCGCTCTTTGAACCACAGTGGGTAGATAGTCAGTGAAAGATGGTGATTTTCGTCCAACTGCTGCAAGATGAGACGAGACTTCTCTACACTTTCATGGGACTGAACAAATTCTAACAAGGGCTAAATTATTAAGACAAAATATTCGGTGAACATAATCTGCATAGAAATGCTCAATTTTATCCAAGCAGTTGGTTACAATATCTAAGTAGTTCACTTTTAACACCTCTGTACTTCCAGTGTCTTTGTTCGTACTGGCAACAAGTATGAAGTCTGTATGAAGGTTGGTATGTATGAAAAGAAAAAGTTTTATTAGAGATTTCTGCTTTAACTCCAAACAAATATGTATATTGCAAGTTTCAGTGATAGCTCTTAACTGCTTCTTCACTTAGGTCTGAGTTCGTAAATCACTGTTGTCTAATTCTAGCTGCCATGTGTTTCCAGGTGAGCTGAAACAGCAGCCCTGAACACATACACATGCACAAAATCACATTGCTCAGATGTTGCTTAATTTACACCTTCAAGTTCTAAAAAATGCTCCAAAATGTGCAAAGTTTTTTTAGCAGAATGATTACTAAGCCCATGTCACAGTTCTAAGTTAACTGAGGGTTGGGGTAGTGGGGGCATTTCACGTTTTATAGGCATTTTCAATTTTTTAGAGGAAATCAAAGATTTCCCTTGACTTTCAAGGTGTTTAGCCACATTTTATAATTCCCAAATCACAAACTGATCTGTATTGGGGATTACCTGTTTAGAGATTATTAGGTATTTACCATACATCATTGCTGTGGAAAATGCGTAGCACTGGGAAGCTATGTGCTACTTTGTTAATCATATAATTGTGCTAGGGAATTACAGATGTTGTCTTAGCTTGTGTGCATCACTGCTTTGCTGACAAATATTTTACCTACCTTTACTCCAATGCAACAGTAATAGGAATGCAAATAGGAAAGCAACTCAAGAGGGCTGGCAAATTAATACTTAATTTCCTGTTCTTTGTATGCAGTTTACAGCCCTGTTATCTTGGCACTCCAATCTGCTGTCCTAGTGGATGTCAATTTTCATCTCAGTTTCTTTATCTGTGTATTATTATTTTCCTTTTAAGTAGAAGATGCAATAAACTGTACTTTGGGAATGTCAGCAGCTAACACAGGTTTATGACATAGCTCAGACTCAGTTCTATGAAAGACACCAGGAATTTTGCATATTGAAATTAGTTGTAATAACCTTGCCCTAATGATGTCCCTTACAACAGAGAAAAATGATTTATCCTCCAAGAGCAGCAGAAGGAAATAAAACCAGCACTGCACTCCTAGTGCACATTTGCTTAGGGATTAAATACACTTGCTTCATGTTTGTACCTGCATGCTTCTTATTTGCCTTTTTTAATCCTCTGTCGTTCCTGTTTTATTTCTAGGAGACAAGGTTATTCCACTCTTTGTTCCACAGTGTGGGGAGTGCAACAGCTGCTTAAGCACCAAGGGTAATCTGTGCAGTAAAAATGAGTGAGTTTTCCTGGCTTACCTACAACCCTTATTTGGTTTTTATTTATACAAAACCAATCACATTCAACAGATTTCACTTGCCATTATTTCTGGTCATCTTTCACACAGCCTTGGTTCAGGTGCTGGATTAATGCCTGATGGCACCACTAGATTCACCTGTAAAGGAAAAGCAATTCACCATTTTATCGGTACAAGTACCTTCACCGAATACACAGTAGTGCATGAATCTGCTGTAGCCAAAATTGATTCTGCTGCTCCTCTGGAAAAAGTTTGTTTAATTGGCTGTGGATTTTCAACTGGTTATGGAGCTGCTGTGCAGACTGCCAAGGTAAGTATCGTGGTGGGTGTTTCTGGTATCTCATGGGGTCTGTTCAGGATTGTGTGGCTTGTGAGCAGGTCGTCAGAATGGCAGCCAGGAGGGTGGTTCAGGCAGCCAGTTCAGGGTGGAAAGAAGATAATAGTACTTTGCCTACTTCAGTTTCTCTGTCTGTACTCAGAAGTCTTCAATTCAAAATCCAGTAAAAATACTACCATCTATTTAGTTTTCTCTCATAGCGTTATCACCCCTAGAGAAATGTTACAACAGAGCTGATTTGTTTTATTGTAACTTAAGTCTAGGAATACTTGGAAGCCTACAAACGGAACACTCATAATTTGTAGCAATATGTGAATGTGACTTTTAAAGCTGGCACTGTCTCTAGTGGAGTGACGCTACTGATCTTAACACCGCTGGAATATAAAGCGTCATAAAAAAAATGTGTCTAAACCTGAAGCTGAGATGTGTAATGAAAACCTGGTCTCACAAATGTATTTTAGGCACAATTTATCTTGGGTCACATGTAGGAGTGTAACAGTATAGCTGGCTGTTGTACTAGTAGGTATGCATGTGCAAATTACTTCTCAGCAGTTAATCTCTAAATTACAAGAAGTGGCTTAAGTGAAAAACATACAAAATACATTGTATTTTATACAAAATGCATTGTACTTTACCTAGACTGTAACAGTATTCCATGTTTGTATGGTTATTATAGGTGGAACCAGGCTCCACCTGTGCCATCTTTGGCCTCGGAGGAGTTGGCCTCTCTGTTGTCATGGGCTGCAAGGCAGCTGGAGCTTCCCGCATCATTGCTGTTGATATCAACAGCGACAAGTTTGCCAAGGCCAAGGAGTTGGGCGCCACAGACTGTGTCAACCCTAAAGATTTCAAGAAGCCTATTCACGAAGTGTTGATCGAAATGACCGGCCATGGTGTGGACTATTCCTTTGAGGTCATCGGCCGTACTGAAACCATGGTATGCAACCAAAGATGTGGTCAAATGAGGCATTAGCTTGTTAGCTCTGTCTTCGCTAACCCACCAAAAACCAAGGGTGAGGAACTGAGAGCCACTGGCAAAGTGTCAAGCTAACTTCAAACCTCTTAAGTCCAGTTATCTGCCACTGAGATGCAGGGACAGAAGTACACTCAAGAAATTAGGAAAGGGAACTTCAGTGTATTCCCCTGACCTAACCAGGGTGGCTAAATTTCACATAGCCCACTATCTGCTTTCCAGCAGTGGCTTATCACTAATGACCAAGACAAAATGGGGAAGCAGAACAAACCCAGGACATACCTAACCCATGACAGCAGATACAGTGGTGTGAGCAGATACAATGGAACTTGTTTCATGTGGTTTCAGTTACAAAAAATGAATTGCAAGCTCAGCCCTAAGAGGAGGAGAAGGAATTCAAACTTATATGCCCCAGCGGCAAATCTTGCATGACTCTGGAGTGTTCCTCTGTTTCAAATGCAGACTGCAGCCTTAGCCTGTTGCCAATACAACTATGGAGTCAGTGTGATTGTGGGAGTACCCCCTGCAGCACAAAAGATCACGTTTGACCCCATGCTCCTCTTCACTGGTCGCACCTGGAAGGGGTCCGTCTTTGGAGGTAAGGATTTGGAAAGGTGAGATTTAACTGACTTGGGAAAATTGTAAATCAACTAGAATGAAATAGGATGTATCAAAATTCATTGCTTAGGCTGTCCTATCGGAAGTAATATTGATAGCTATTTTACTGAAAAAGAAGCACAAAGGGAATTAATTATGGGAACTGTTAGTTAATGGAGAGAGGAGGAGAGAGAAAAACAGAGAGGGAGGGAGGGGGGAAGAAGGAGGAGAGAAGAGGCAGAGAAAGAGAAAGGAAGGGATAAAAAGACAAAAAATAGAGAAAAAGGGGAAAAAATAAAAAGAGGGAAAAATGAGACATAAGAAAGGGAAAGAGAGAAAAGTAGAAGAAGAGAGAAAGGCGGGGAGGGAGGAGAAGAGATGAGATAAAAATAAAGAGGAAAAGATATAAGGACAAAGAAAAGGAGAAAGATAAAAGGACAAAGGGAGGAAAAAAAGAAAATGATGAAAAGATGAGGGGGAGGCAAGAGAGGAAGGGGGAGAAAAAGAGCAAGAGCAAACAAGAGAATGAGAGGGATGTAAAGACAGGGAAAGAAAAAGAGAGGTGGAGAGTCAGGACCCTAAAGGACATCGGGCGTCAGACGCACCTGATTTTCACATAGGTCAGACCCCAGCTCAGTCCCTTGCCAGTCCCTTCCAGTTCTCTTTTCTAAGCTCTCCGAGCAGAGCCCCGCACTCAGCAAGCCCTAGCTCACTCAACACAAAGCTGAAGGCCGCAGAAAACTTGTTTCCAACAATAGGTTTTCTCACTGACAACCAGTTCCTCTGATGTATTCAATAGACACCTGAATAAAATAGCAGAGACAAATTAGGTTCCTCTGGAAAAGCATCCTGCTACCTGAGACAGCTTTATCTAGTACTGTTTGTAAGAAAAGAGAGACACATCCACCACCCGCCCCCGCCCAGTCCAGCGGAGGCAGCAATCAAGTTTCTACTTACCAAGGTGGATGTCAGCACTCTAGCTTTTGTATGAGGTGTGATTTAGTGGACAATGTATCAATGGACAAGTTGAAACAGTATTTAATATGGAGGACAGTTTGGATTCTGTAAAGATTCAAATATTTACTGGTCTTCTACCAGTAAAGCACTTACTGGGTTTGTCACATGTAGAATAGCTGCACTTCATCCCATGTTTCCTGCTGGTACTCTGTGGTACAAAGGTAAAGGCGTGCTGCAACATTTCATCATGCTATCTGCTATATAAAGTTCATCTAAAAATTAAGCTGCTATGAGTTTTATCTATTTTTACAAGCATTTAAATTGTCTGTGTTTTTTTCCAGGGTGGAAGAGTAAAGATTCAGTCCCTAAACTGGTTGCTGACTACATGAAGAAAAAATTTCTTCTGGATCCATTAATAACCCACACACTTCCTTTCACTAAAATCAACGAAGGATTTGATCTGCTAAGGACAGGGAAGAGGTAGACATTGTTTAATTGTAAATATTCTATATAAATAACCTAAAGGAGCTGTATGGTAACACAGAGTATGACTTCATGGCAGAGAATGGGGAAGGCAACCCACTATGCCACTTAATCTTGTCCGTGGGTTGCAGCTGTAGTAATAAAGCCAGCAAAGCTTTAGCTTTTGAAATGCAGTGGGGCCTGTCTTTCCTTTTAGAGGAACTTCCAGATTCTAGTTTAAGGAAAGGCTCTGGGTAGCAGAGGGAGAAAAGACCACACAAATGAGGAAGTCTCTGCCCACCACCCATTGGAAGAGAGCACACAACCAAGGGAGCCTTGCAATGCCAAGCTGTACAGTGCCAAGGGTTAGCTACATTGCATTCCAAGAAACATTTTAGGATGAGGAACAGGAACGCAGAGATAGCCCATGTTTACTGGAAGAGCAACTCACCATTCCTCCTGTGAGTTAGAGAACAGAGTCCCAGTGCAATTAGTCCTAAAGCCACTGGGTAGTTCACCTTGAACTTCAGAGCTTTTCAAAAAGGAAAGTACTTGGTGTATATATACATTGCAAATTCAGAATTTGGCTCTCGTGCATTCCTCAAATATTGAGTGTTCAGCTCAGACTCTGTTTTCATAGGGTGCTGAAATCAGAAATATTGTTTGCCAGAGACATTTGACAAGATTCACCATAGGACTAACTGAAAATTCTCCTTGGCACAATTGGGAAATACATTTATTTATCTTAATATGTGTGAGGACTATCCTTTTTGAAAGTACTAGCTGTTTATAACTTACACAGTCTGGAGAATTACATTCATGTTTTCTTTTCATTGCCATGTTCTAGCAGTTATTTTAGGTGTTATTTGCTCTAAATATAAAAAGCACATAAAAGAAGAACTTAGGCCTTAAGGTTTGTTCTCCAGTCCTAACAATGTAGCACACACTTCCTTTTTTGACTGTCCTTATTTTAGATGTAAATATTAGTTTTAGATTTTAGTGTAACAAACAGTGGAAAGTGGTGAAGGCAGAAATGGCATCAGCTTTGCTAAAATACTGACAGTCAACCTGAAGACAGAGGCATGTTGCAGCTGACCAGTTTTACTAAGTGAACCACTTCAGTGTTTCAGCCCAGAATAAGCTGTACCACTCAGGTTACCCTTAGAGCCATTTGTAACTGGAATGATCCATCTAAGCCTCCTCTAAGGACTTCCCAGGCCTATGTTTGGTGATTAATTGCCAGGAGCCCTGGGCTTCGTGAGTGAAGGCTTCATAGTCTTGCATGAATTTTGTTCTCTACATCTGCAGCAAGGTTTGCACATCTGCTCTGTCATTTTGCTGCAAGCCAGGGCAGGGGAGAGGGGGAGGGAGTGCCCTGGTTCCAGCAGTAGCCTAGATTTTCAGAGAAAACAGCAGTGTTTTGCTGATGTTAGTCCTGGAGATTTTCTACTGTCACTAACTTGTCATTTTATATTGCAGCATTCGCAGTGTCCTGGTGTTTTAGGATTCCCAATTGTTAAGCAGCAGATGGCTCAGCACCAGTACAAATTTCATTATCCTCCAATACAGCTGATATGAAATAAAACCACTAGCACCCTTGAATAAAAAGATCAAGCTCAAACCCCAGACTTCAAGCGCAGCATTTATAAATGAAATAATCTTTTTCCTCCTACCTTTTCCTCCAGATTCTTGCTTTAAATCCTCTGTATTGTGCTGCAGTTTTCTTTTAGTAGCCATTTATGAATTATAGATTGATGCTGTCACAGGTGTTACGAAATATTTGGATTTCTTAAAAATGGGTTTTAATATGCAACCTTTAATAAAAGACAAATTAAGGAAACTGGTTTTTGGGCCTTCATAATACTGCAGTCTTAACAGATCTGTGCATGCAGCTCAGCACAGTAAAACTCTAGGTCAGAACTATGTATCCATCCTGAGTGATTGTAGCATTCCATTTCCTGATAGGCAACGAAATTACTCCTTATTCCATTACCTGACAGGCAAGGAAATTACTGCAGAGATTAAAATTTATGGTGACCCAGTGTTTGAATTAGTAATTTCAGTAAATGATATTTAAGTAAATCATAGACTTAGGTACCGGAAAATGTCTCACCACTGGATGTTTTACCAAATTAACACTTCCAAGCATATTACATAAAACTGCTGTGGTGGTGTTCTGTGTTGTGGTTTGTTTGTTTTTTTAACTTTGTACTGCTTTCTTGGTGATGTTTTAGTTGTTTTATCAGTATGGTTTTAGATCTTTGGCCAGTTCATACAAGTGCATCTGATGCTTGGGAAACAATGTGAAGAAATATGAATGTGCATCAAGTATTGTTGTTTGTTTCAATTAAATAAAGGGGAGGTTTCCTAACCTTTAAGTGTGAATACAGAGTAAATGGGAAGAAACAAGTGACTGGTAATAGTTTGCAAGAAATCAAACATAAAACATTCACTGCTTTCTGCATTTGTAATGTGGAAACAGGAACAAAGGCTATTTCTATCTTGGGAAACACGGTCAACGTTGACATCTTTTAAAAGTACTAATCAGACCTTGCAGGCACTCATGTGCATGGTAGCTGGGTAGAAGAACCTGTGAAGTAAGGGGACTGTGGGCTAATGAGGACTTATTTGTTTGTGTCAGCAGAAAGAGTCCTTGAGTGGCCCAGCTAGGTTAATGATTTGAGGTTAAGTTTACCAAGAGATTAGACTTTAACAGAAGAAGATCCTTAAACACGTGTGTGTATAATAAACTCAGTTTACACTGCAATTAAGACCCAAACTTCAGTCATCTGTTTCTGTACCTGTGCAGTCGGGGCTGAAGATTTTTCTGGACGATAAAATAATTCTTTTCAGGTGCAGTTCAGTTGAAGAGTTCTCATCTCTTTCAAGGCAGGTTGTGTGGGAACAAGCAGTGTGAACTGGGTCACTACTCAAAATAGAAGGAGAGCGGTTTTAATTCTACTTAAATGATCTCCTCGGTAGTAACATGGATTCAGCAGAAACAAGAGCATAATAATATCTCAATTCTCAGAGTATTCTAACAAAATGGTTTTTGTGGAGGCCAAGCTATTTTATTGTACCAGCTAAGGTACATTTAACTCATAACTTAAACAGAAGCCAAAGAAGGCCTGTTTGAATTTAGCTTGTGAGGACGGAAAGGAGTACGGAGATGTAAAGTATCCTCCATATGCCAAATACATGAGTTTTTTCCAGGGCATTCCCTATTGTATGAAGGCTAGAGAATATTACAGCAGTCTTCATAGTAGAAGAAGAAAAAAAAGTAGAGCTAGGGAATAAAGTACAACAAAACTTCTCAGTTCTGTCCTCTTCAGGATCATGCAAAGCCTGCTTCTGTTGTAAACACTAAGCTGTCAGTACCTTTATTAGGACAGTTGCTGGGGTCCAAAACAATAAACCCATGAAATCATTTTCTTAGAGACATTTTATAAGGCAACAATCTAGTTCAGTCTTCACATGGAGGGAGGAAGTGGCTTCTGACTGGGGAATGACAAATAGTTCATACTGTCCTAGAGTATTTCTCCATGCAGATCCCCATCCACACTCAGCTGAAGGTTAATTTGTTTGTGTGACTGTGCAGCTCTGAACAGCGCATTTCTGAAAGAACTTCCCAATGGCTTTCTGACTCTGAGGTACTCCAGGTGGGTTCAGGTCCATATGCAGAGGCTCTGTCTGAGCCTCCATTTACAGAATCAGAGAATCACAGAATTATAGGGGTTGGAAGGGCCCTCTGGAGATCATCTAGTCCACCCCCCCTGCCAGAGCAGGTTCACCTACAGCAGGTTGCACAGGATGGCGTCTGGGTGGGTTTTGAATGTCTCCAGAGTCAGAGACTCCACCACCTCTCTGGGCAGCCTGTGCCAGTGCTCTGCCACCCTCAAAGTAAAGAAGTTCTTCCTCATATTTAGATGGAACTTCCTATGTTCAAGTTTGTGCCCATTACCTCTTATCCTATCACTGGGCACCACTAAAAACAACTGTTCTGATCCCCCTGGCACCCTCACTTTAAGTATTCCTAAGCCTTGATAAGACACCTCGCCCGTCAGTCTTCTCTTCTCCAGACTAAAGAGACCCAAGTCCCTCAGCCTTTCCTCATAGGAAAGGTGCTCCAGTCCCCTAATCATCTTCATAGCCCTTTGCTGTACCCTCTCCAGCAGTTCCCTGTCCTTCTTAGGAGCTTTCCTATGAACAAGCAGGGTCCACACTCCCCAGCAGAGAACAGTCAGTCCACTGGAACATGATGACACTATGAAAAATCCACAAAAGCCATGAAAAATCCAGTAATTGCCCAAGAAACAAACTCTTTGACAAAGCATAATGGTGTTTCCTCAGAACTTAAACTATGCCAGTGTTTATTGAACACCACTTTTCACATGCAGCCGAGGACTACCATCTTCCTGCTCTGCCACCACATCCCACCCAGCAAGTCCCCCAGGCAACAGCACAAGACAGTTGCGTAGCTCCAGCAGTGTGTGCTCGAGTGGCGGAGACACATGCTATGCAGTTCTGGTTTTACATGCTTGTAAGATCACCCTGCTTGACAGTGCATCACAGACAAATGTTTATTCCCATGCAGCATAATCCCCTCTATTCAAGATTATCAGAAGGAGAGCATGAATCCAAGTAATAAAAAAGCACTGTGCTGCAGAGACAACTGGGAAATGATAGGACAATGTTTTCTTCAAGGGCTGTCACATGTTTGGCTGCTCAGGAAAACTCAAAGAAATTTTCCTTATGCCAAAACAGATGAATCTTACCACAAGATATGACAGATTTTATTTTTTTTAATGCAGCAGGCAGACCAGGCTGAATATTAAAAACCTTAAAAACTTCATTCAAAAAAAACCCTTATTCCTGCGAACTTATACATCACCAACTCTCACTGTCTGATGAAAGACACCAAAGGTGGGCAAAGAAAAGTATGAAAAAGTAGAAGTTTCCTGGGAAAAACTGCTAAATGTCCCTGTACACCTGAAATACAGAACAAAATAAACTGCAAGCGCATGGCCACTCTAGTACCTAGTGCTCAGCTCCATGACAAGAACCACCTGGCCATCATCACCTAGAGGTTGGGCTTGATCAGCAG
>VZSZ01002971.1:1585241-1635720 GCA_013398815.1 Ibidorhyncha struthersii | reverse complement strand
GGTGGCGGGCGAGGCCGGAGGAGGGGGGGGGGGGTTCCACTTCCAACCTCGCCCTCCCGTCAAACTTGGGAAGGCGCTCCGCCGAGCACATGACCTTTTGTTGATCTAGCAGAAGCGATTATTTTTAGGCAAGTTAACATCCCGGCCCTCCGTCGGGAGAACATCCTTCTGCCTGAGGAGGGGAAAAAGGCGGAAAAAAAAAAAAAAAAAAAAAAGAGAGAGAGAAAAAAAGTGAAACTCTTGCCTCCAAGTTTTGGCCATCACCTCTCTCGCGGAGTGTCAAGAGCGGGGTTTGGGTACGACGAGCGGGGTTTGGGTATGACGTAGATGCGCCCGTCTCCCCTGCCCGAAGCAGGAGCCTTCCCTGCCCTGAATTAAGTTTTTGCTGTCACCGGCTTGTGACCTCTGAGAGTTTAGTCCTTATTTCATACGATTTGGTGCTCCGAAGAGGTTTTGAAGCGTTTTCTCAGGCACTTGTACACACGTCCATTGATGATCCGGCATCCTTTCCCTCCAGCTTCATTTTCAAAGGTTATTAATAGTCCCTTGTGTGGCTGCAGTAAACAATCCAAACTTTCATTTCTAAGCGGTAAATAAAAGAACACCAGGATGCGCGTTACTTAGGTTTTTCTCATCTTCGTGAAAGCTACCTCCTGTATAAACATTTGGTTGTATCTGACTATGCAATACAAGCTAGGTGCTAGACCAGCTGGTTAAAAATATGCTAAGTCAAGCTGTTCATCGTTCAAACCTACTGAATTTGATAGTAAAGGCATAGAAAAGAAGGCAAGATAAAAACATTTTAAGTGGGCTGAGGAACACACATGCAGAGAAAGGACAGGAAAGAACGCTTGGATTAAAAGATCGGAGAAAAATAAAATTGGGAAATGGAGAAAAGAACTATTTTAACGCTTTCAATCCTCGTTCTGCAACTAGACTGCTTCCTTACTAGAAAGTGGAATTGGCATGGTTGCACTGCTCCAAGGTCATCTTTAATACAATTAATTTTCCAGACTTGCTTGGAATACTTGGTGTTATTCTTTGCTTTGTTATCATTACAGTAATAGAACAAAATTGGTTTTGTTCACGTGCGCTCTATTAACTTAGTTCAACTACCTGAGGAAACCGTTACTGTTTCTGATGTCACGTCTGATCTAGCATCGCGATCATGCGTTTGCCTTGTTCATACAATTAATAGATTCGAGTGTTTAGTGTGCTTCGCTAGGATCCTACATAGAATTTTATAAGCAAGCGATTTCGCTTATTCTTTGAACTTTGTGATCAGCAGAATGCTTGTAAACTCTGTGAAGCAGAATGAAGTCCTTTTATTTTCCTGTTGGGGGACTTTTTTTTTTAATCTGTAGTCTCTCTGCATTCTAAGTATATATTTATGTACGTTTTAAATCTAAACAGATAATGGTGGACAAAACATATTCCTTAGAAATAGAATGAGCTTCTCTACTCTCCCCCCACCCTTAGGCATACGTTTCATTTTCAGAGATCCCAGCTTTGCTCCTGTAAACATTCCAGTTAAATAATCAATACGCTGCTGTCCTTTTGCTATGCAGATAATAGCAAGCAGTAGAAATGAGAAGCAATAAAAACGAACCTCGGGACATACAAATTTATTTTTTATTTTTTTTTTTTTACAGTTTTCCCTCTGCAGCTGAAATTGGTAATACAAACCAATATCTCTGTTAATGATTACCATTTGTTTACATTGTGTGTGTTTGACTATAGTTACACACACATACACAGAGTAGATACTGTCCATGTAATATATGTGTTTATCCAAAACCAGCCATGAGAACACGCTTTCTCTTACACAAAGATGCACAGACCCTCAAACACACACGCTCACAGAGTTTATATGTGTATATACGCACGATGCAGGAATGATTGTTTTTTACACATTTGTGGCAGATTATCTTCTCAGATTGTCGGTAAACACAGTTCTTGGAGGAAATTTCTGCAGTCGTTGGGGTCCGGCAGGTCGTGTCTGCATGACCAACTCCAGTTCTGTTATTCCTATCCATCTCCCACTACTCCCTTTTAAACTTGGGTAGCAAATTATGAGGAGGAAAAGATTTATCAAGCAAAGTTGTTTGCAGTTCAGATCTCGGAGCATCTGTATATATCTCAGGAGGTTATTCTTCTCTCGCTGTCGTCCTTCCCATGATGTTTCAGTGTATCCCGGTAAACTGCAAACACTTCAGAAACTTTCAGTCACCCCAGCTGAAGGGATCTGAATCAAGGGGACTTCTCTTGTGTGTCTGTGGCCATTATCAGGGGGCATTTGCGGTACATGCTTGGAATGAAAATGATCCTCACTGTCAGACGAATAAACATTCATTAATTCATTCGGCATCACTAGTAAATTGCAGTAGGTTTTGTGAATTAGCATGTATAATTAATTACCATACCAAAAATGTGAGGGTTTTGGTGCTTTCCTGAGAAGTTGCTTGCACGTCTTTATTTCTGTTTGTGGCGGTTCAGCTGCTTGATTGAGAGGAGCATCAGGATGCGTACGCTGAGGGGGATGATGTTTGCAGAAACGTTGTAGGAAGAAATTGTAACCGGAATCTACTCTGTTATACCGGGAAAGGATAACTTCTGGGACGTACTTTGCCACGTACCTGTGGCACTCTAAATTGGCTTTAAAGGTCTTGAGAAGAATAACTCTGTTGTCGTTTGGGCTTTCTTTTCTTTTTTTTCTTTTCTTTTCTTTTTTTTTTTTTTGAAAAAGATGGGTCATTATACTTAAATATAATAAGTATGGCCACAATGGAAAGAAAGTTTACTTCATTGAGTAAAAAGGTAGAGATAATGCGGCCAGAACCATCGTGGACAGCTGTGAAATTAACAGAATGATAAAATCTCAGAAATGCCCAACATAAAGTTTTAATGTCTTAATAAAATCTGATAAATGAAAAATGGATAAAGTGACTGCTTAACAATGTCCCTAGTGTAGGGAATGTTCTTAAACCCAAATTAATTACTGCATATTTACATTTCTCTGTAGACTGGGAGAGAGGCTACGCTAGGCATCCGGACAGAGTAACATCCTTTCTCTTTCTCTTTTTTTTATTCTTTTCTTTATTCCTTCCTCCACCCCCTTTTTTTTTTAATTTTTATTTTTAACGTGCCAGTTCAAGGTAAAGAGGTATGCAGTGTTTGTAGAAGAAAGAAGGGTGGGTTAGTGCTTCCGTAGGAAAAAAGGAAGAGCTAGAAAAGACAAAAGGCGCGGATGGGGGCATGAGGATGGGGACAGTAAAACAAGTTTAACGTTTTCAGTCACCAGTTCTGTGCGCTCGAAACGTTCTCTGTGCTAGTGACTAGCTTGTAGAAAGGAAAGGCTCAAGGATGTAAAGCAAGCCTCTGCTGTGAGGAAAAAAATATACTTAGCTGCTTCACTGCTGCACTGCACGAGTCATTTCAGACTCCCACTGAATTTATTTTGGGGTTGTACCAACACTGTCAAATGGAGAAATCATTTTCCTAAAAGGAAACTTTGCGTATTCCTAAGTGCTTTTCTTAGCTAAAGTTACCCTAAAAGCTTTCTTCTGCTGCTGCGTTTGCTGAGAATTTTGGAGAAAGAATAATACCTTTCTATTAACCGGCTTGCTCAGAATGACGTCCCACTCTTCTAAAATCTACCTGTAGAAGTAAGAGTGATTATTCCTTCATTTAAAAGGAAACAGTGAGATTTCTTTAATATCGGGCTGAATGGCTTTTACCTTCCACTGAGATGTTTTGAGAAAAGGACTTTATTGCTTATGTTTGTGGGTCTAGGGATCTGGGATCTGAAGAATAAAGACAGTGCCAGTTAGAAGTTTCAAATACTATTTTTTCACAGTGACAAAAATTAACATGATTTAATTTCTCTGAGATAAAGCTGAAGGAATTAATGCGTTTGCAGACTACTACGCGTGCGCTAATTTCATTTGTTGTGCTTATGCTTAGCGAGGAAGAAGTTGACTGTTACAGATTATGGATTTTAATGAACATCTCAATAATTTACCAGTTGCTGAAATTGCAAACTAGACTTGGAAGGCAGAAGCCCAAATGAGAGAGCTGATGAGTGACACACCAGCCCGCACAATTCGACTGTTGTTTTCATTGCATTTGAATCAAATCGGGAGTTTGGCATTACTAATTCTGGGTGGCTGGCTCATCATATGCATTCAAGGAGTTAATTAAAACACACACAAACACATACACGCACTCTCCCACTAAGCATCTTGCGATGTTTATGTGCATAGTGTGTTTGATTGGTACCTTTAGATAGGAGAGGAATTGTTTTTCCTTCTCTTGCTGTCCAGAGATCTTAAATATATAACTAGTTTACAAAATATTTACTACTTCTCAGGGAGCTTTTAACGAGCATTTATGGCTTCATCATTTAGGAGGCATATAGTATCTGATTGAGTTACTTAAATGTGAAGCTTCCTGATAGGATAGGCATACGTGTCTGTGTAATGTGATATATCTGTAGCTGCATAAAATACACTTTTACAGTATTTATACAGGAAAAAGAGTATCTTCTCCTGAGGTAGATTTATAGTTTCTTCGCATGCTTTTCATACTATACTTTAAAAAAATCTCTTAACGTTGAATAGAATACTTGCATGTTTGTGTGTCAGATACCTCTGCCTTCTCAGCTCTTGGAGAAGTCAGTTTGACATCCTCTTGGCTTTTTTTTTTTTTTTTTTTTTATTAATTTCTTGCTCGGGTCTGGTTATAGTATAATTAACTTGTAAGTGGAGGGGGAAAAACATGCTGTCGTGTTGTACCTGTACGCACTGGAAATATTAAATGCCTGTGAATTCTGCTACTGTAGTCAAGAGAAAAGAAGCGCTCACAGCAATTAATCAATAGCTGTAGTATGTCTCTGCTGATGGCAAGGAGTTTGTTTAACAAATAGCATCCCTAGAAGCAAAGCGCTTTTCCCTTTTAAAGTGTATGTGGATTTTTATCTAACTTGGAAAATGTGTGAAGTCTCCTGTACTTCCTACGAAAGGTAAAACTGTGTTGTATTTGAGTATGTTAAAAACTGTGCTGCAAATCCTTTCACATTACTGTCTTACCTAAACCAGAACTTACTTCTTGAACTTTTGAAACGGGTTGCGTTTTTCTCTTGAGCTTTCGGCTTTGGGCAGCGGGCGAGGGCGAGCGATCGCGCATGCCGTACCTGACGGGGATTTACGGCGTTCGTACCTTCTGCATCTCCTCCCGCAGACCCCCTGGCGAAACCCCGCCGCCGTCAGCGGCCATAAAGTTTTCACCCACGCCTTTACTGAGGGTTACGATGCTAGCCTGCGGTCTGCCACGCGTCCCACCTCTCCCACACCCTACCGAGGGGCTGACTTGGTCCAAGTGGCTTGCGCTTCGCCTGGGGCCGGGGCTGGGCTCTGCCTGCGGCCAGCGGCCGCCAGAGGGGCAGTGGGGAGCCCTGCACGCCACCGCAGCCTCCACTCGAGAGACTCCGCTTGTCACCTCCGCCCCGAGCCCAGCCTTCGCCAGCCTGAGAAGCCAGGAGTCTCTAAAAGTTGTTCCTGAGCCCACATGTCCTTGTGACAGTGTGAAGTTCTGCGCACGGTAGTTGTTGGGAGAGAGCAAATTTAGCCAAGATTTTGGAAGAATTTTGGTGAGCGTTGCTTGCAGGGGCCATGGTACTTGGAAAGAATGTAAGGAGTGAATGGAAATTGTGAGATGTGCAGTGGTAATTCAGAGAAGCTGCCTATCTTTTTTTAGGATAGGTGCAAATTTAAAAAAAAAAAANNNAAAAAAAAAAAAAAAAAAAAAAAAAGAAAAAGAAGGAAGGGAAAAAGGAGTTGAATTCTGGTTGCTAGAATCATCAGATGTTAATATGAAGTTCAGGAGTGTTAGAGGTGCTGCCCATGCTATTGGGCGAGGGTGTGTGTTTGTTTGTTTTGAAAGAAATTTGCAAACATTTTCTTAACCCTTATTTTTGATCTGGCATGGCACTTCTCTTCAACTTTTGCTTTTGTCACCTTAAGAAAAAAATAAATTCAACACGATGATATTATTTTTGACTCAGAGTTGAAGGGAAAATGAGAAGAAGTTTGGGGCTGGCTTTTAAAGTTTGAAATGGCTTTGACCTTGTTTCCCTTAAAAGTGTGGTGGGATTAATCAGGTAACGTTTCTCATTTCTCAGTTTGTAATTATATTTGCTATTTTTAAAATCCATGTTTGGTATTCCAGATTTCCTTTTTATACTTCTTTTTTGAAAGATCAAGTGTGTAAATTAGTATTGGCAACTGCGCTTTGAGAGCTATAATACTTTTATTTTATTTTGTTTCACTATGTACTTCTGCTTTTGTGTTTTCTCAAGTTCATATACACTGTATTCACCGTGGTTTTGTTTTTTTCCTTGGATGTGGGTGTCTGCATGCTATTTGATCTAAATATATCATAAAATGTTACCTTAGTGCTAATTTTTCTGTGTGGTTGTATTATAGTCTTATTACTACATATTTGTTTCTGTCTTACTAACCTTAACATAATTCTGTTACTTTTGGGGGCAAAAATATAAGCAGAGTGAATAGAAATTTAATTTTCTTGCCTGAATAATCAGAGTTCTTTTTAGCGGTGAGGAACTCTGTGTGTGTGTGTGTATGTGCTATTCTTGCATAGTTAAGACCATCGTCTACATCCAATGTTCTTCATGAACCTTTGTAGCTCTAGGGAAAAAAGACCTAGAAATGTTCTTTATGTAAAGAGAAACCCATAGAATTTGTCATCCTCTTGGTTTCTTTGGTGCTGAGCTTGATTTCATTTTTTTTTTTTAAATGTGGGAGTGAAAAAATGCTCCATGTTTCATTCATTCATCTCTCAGGTTGGGCATGGGCAAAGATAATGTATCTGACAGGGAGCTTGAATTACTTGCCATTGCCAACTCAACAGACAGCATGAGATGAAGAGGAAGGCAAATGTTAGTGGTTCTAAAAAATTGTTAGTTTTGTTATTCCTTTTTTACCATAGTTACGTGAAAAGATTTCAGCAAACTTTTGCCAATTAAAAACAGTGAGCCTAAAAAAATCTTGAGTATGTGTACCCATACATACAGATGCATACGTGTTTGTTCTGTGTAGTTTGGTATGTCCGTTTACTGGGTTGCGTTAAGTTGTGTTATCTTCAGTTTGTTGGGAATCCTAAAGAAACTGCACTCTAATAGAGTGTGATGCAGCTAAAATTCATCATAGTCTGAAAGACCGAAGTGCATCTCGGCATGCAATTTTTATAATTTTGAGGTATTTCTTGTTTCAAGAGAGAGAATGTTTAATGAAGGACGTGAAGTGTACGGTGTCCTCTTGCCTTTTGTGGTGGCCTGCCTGAGTTAGGGTTGAGGCACTTTGAGGGAGCTTTGTACCAGGAGGGAGCGTTGGCTGGCTGCAGTGCTGCCCAGGCTGTATTTGACTGTAGAAGAGTCTTCTGTTTTCACAGAAAATCCCTTAGTGGCCTCATTACAGTCACTTTGTAAAAGACGACTGAAAACATTTTCTCCAAAGGTTTAGTCAAGTTTCTATTCATAGGGTTTTCTCCCTAAATTTCGATGCTGTGGCCTCACTGGGGCAGAGGCTTTTTTGGATAGAAATGAGATGTGTGGGAAGGTGATGGTTGGTAAGGGCGGAGGGAAGGATGTTCTTACCCGTTTGGCATGTCTATTAACAAACTGGGTCATTTTGTTGTGTTGTATTTACATGACTTGTTCCTGTGCTGGTGTGAAATGTGAATCACCAAAACATGATGATTATTTAAAAAAAAAAAAAAAATAGGCTAAATGAAACTAAACTGAAATAGAACTGAAAGGCTAAATGAAATCAAATGAAAACAGAACATGCAACACTATTCTTTTGGTACAGTTTCCTTCTGCGGTTGCTGAGTAAAGCCAAAGAGGTTTCTTTTCCATGTCTGTTAAATATGTCCAGGCTTTTGAGTTTGAAAATCACAGGGACCTAAAAAATACATCTCTCTCTTCAGGTTCAGCCCTTTGGTTTGTCTTTTTGCTCATGGGGTTTGGAGCTTTCAGTAGGTATTTATGGTTAGTGCGTTGTAAAGAAGGCTATTGATTATCATCTTTGAAACCATATGAACGCTGAGTTGATTCTGATTGTGCAACTGAGATTAGAATTTGGCAGAATTTCTCAGTGGAAGCTCTCATCCTTTGCTTATGTTTTCTAAGTTCTGCTCACTTTTGCTGTTCTTGTCTAAACTCTGAAATTAATTGTGTGACTCAGGAAACCATATTAGGCTATAGTGTTTGCGTGAAACACCAGGCAAAGTATGGGAAAAATACCGTGCCACTCTCAAGTATGCCATGCGTCTCTTTTATAGATAATCTGCATGTGTATTAGTGTCATTGATTTAGTGTGTTTTTGTAGAGTGCAAGCATCCTGAATCAGGACCCCATTATGCCCGTCACTGTACAAACACAAAAAAGAAGGTTTCTTTCCATTCCACAGAGCAGCCTTTGTGCTTAGAGCTTAGAGTAATATCAATGTGTCTTTGTATGGGGAAAATTCAGAAATGGAGAGTAGGTAAGAGATCCCTAGCATGGTTCATGAATGAGATTTCAGTCCTGAAGCCATGCTTTAGAATTTATAAATCGAGCAATGTATGTGCATGTGTATTCTCTCTCCCTGTATATTTTCTACACATATGTATGTAGAAGTTGCTTTACTGTTAGAAGTACTGATAATATTAATAATAGATTCATACTTCCTATGAAGTCTTTTGATTAGGAATTCAGAGCGTTTGGAAAGCATTAATATACAAATCATGAAGATTTCTGTGCTCTTTAGATTGCGAAGCAAGATTAGCCTCAACCTATAGATGAGAAAACTGAGGGATGGTGTCACAAAATCCTTTGCATGGGTAAGTATAAAAAATAGAGATACTGACTGTTAGTCCTGTATTTTAACCTCAAGACCCTCCTTTTCCTTCTTGAGATGCTAAGAACTGCAAATTACAGACTTCTGTCTGTCCGATTATAATTTCTAAAGGTCTCATTCTAGCAAGATGAACTATAATATTCGAATCACTTAAATATGTAAAATAGGGACTTTGGAGTATAATTAATAATATAAAGAAAAGAAATATTTACAGCCCCAGCTGCATCGGTTAGGGCTGGGAGGGAATACTGTCTGTAGCCCCTCCAATTGTCTGAGCGTGCTTCTAAACTAACTCCCTACCTGGAGGCGAGTTCGGAGAACTGGAGTTAGGTAGCAGCACCCGCAGTGTTTAAGCAGTAAATGGAGAGGCAGTGTGTGCTACTAATGGTCAGGTAAAGACTTCATCCTGGAGAACAATTAACATCTTCAGCCATACGTACAAGAGCTGTCATATGTTTTATAACCTAAGGACCAGGCACTAGGGGAGTCCAGGAAAAAATTCTTCACATGCAGAGTATTAATGTGAGGAACAGACTCTACTGAAAGCAGCAGTGTAGGCAGCCACAGTGAGCAAACCAACTAGCTTAAAAGCGAAAACCATGTTGCAGAACACAAAATGCATTGTGATTCTTACCCGCTTATGTGACATCTGTTTTTTAAATGTGTGACTGAGATCCAAGATGAAGGAAACGGTACAGGAGGGAGGAATTATTTTCTTATGCATGTTGAAAGTCCTTCCTAATCTCTTTTAGTATTTTTTTCTCAATTCTGACTGTATGCTCAGTAAGAGTAGAGCTGAATCGCTGGGGTCTGCGGGTAGATGTAGATCTAGTCTCGATGTTGCATCTCTTACTATGCACTGTTGAGAAAATGGGTATAAACCAAGGAGTCCTGGGTGGATTTGATCTCTGTAGCCTATGAATATTACAACTGAGCTATTAAGTTATTTTCTTTGATAAGCTTTTTAAGAGGGAGACTACTTTCAAGATAATGGATTATAATCAGGCATGTTCCATGATGTTTCAGTAGTAGTTTTTCAGCAGTGTGTTCACAAAAACCTATTTTGTGATAGGGCCAGTCACGGCATCCTGGGAAAAAAAAAAAAAAAAAAAAAGTGGCACTGAAGTTTAGTGTCAGGTCCTAAAAACCTAGGCCTAATTAATTAATGTTCTCCTCACCTCTATGAAAAAGGCTGATGTTTTTCACCCCAGTAAGCCAGGATGGTATGAAATGGTGACTCACGAGGAGATCACTGAGCAGAAGCCCAGCTTTCCTTAATCTGCAGCAAACTTCCATCAGTTGCAATGCCGCCAGAATTTCTAAAGCACCAGGAGAGATTTCTTCAGGCTTCTGCAAATCTGTAGATTTCAGAAGTTCTGCGTTGGTGTGCTTTAAAGACACGTTAACTCTCTCTTCCTCCTAAACAACACGTATCCCTGGCAGATTAGAGTGATCGGAACGGCGGTGATGAAAACGTAGCTGAATTCTGCCAGGGCTAACATCTGGGCCTTAGTGGACTTGGCATTGTACACAAAATCAATCTTTGTTTTGAACCTGTGTGTTTCCTAAGGTAGTAATTCCCAGTTGTGGCCACCAAGGTCTTAAGCGAGACCGCTGCACAAAAATGCATTCTTCCAAATATACGTACGTTTGATAACCTCAGTTGTCAAAAGTGTGACCTCTGTTAATTTGTCACCAGGCAAATTATTGTCACCAGTTCCCAGATTCCATGAGAACCCCAGGCAGACAGCAGAGCCCCATGCTGGTAAGCATTTCTGGTTTTGCTGTTTGTGGTAATAAACAACGTACTTACAAATGAGTTGACTGAAGTACCCGCAATTGAAGTGAGTTGCCATGGGTTGTCCGGTGTAACAGCAGCAGATCCATCAGCGGATTCTTGGAGGGCTCACTGCCCTTGTCTGGAGCAAATTCCTCCAGAGCAGCATAGCCTATCTTAGATTTTCATATTGAATAAACTACCTGGTTATTAGCTAAGAAGGACGGAGCCTTATTATTAAAATTATTTACAGAATTTCCTTCTTGATGTTTATTAGAAAGGTGAAAACAAGATAAATGAAGTTGCCGCTGTTATAGTTGGGTAGAGTCTGACACAGAAGCCTGTATTTTTAAAAGCAGCTATAAAAAATGAGAGCTTAATAGAAGTTAGAACATTATTTTAAAAAGAAGATAAATAAAATAGCTTTTTACATACATGTGCAGTCTATTGAAAGGCCATCCAAAGCACTGATACCAATTTAAGAAGATGATCTTTTGCCTTAATTATACATCTGGGAGATATTAGCTGAACATTTTGTGGAGAACTGTGAATACCTTAGTTGCCAGTTGTCTAAAATGCTGCTAATGATTGCTTCAGTGCCAGTGTTTTGATGGCTAGAACCTAGGCCTGAATATGAATACAAAGAACTCAATCTAAAAAAAAACGCGTGTGCGCACACACTTTTTATACAAAACAGATTTCAACCATCTGCTTGGCACTTAGCTTTGCAACTATAGGCTCTGATGTGAAAGGGAGCACTGTCCAGGTTATGAATGGTGTCACTTTTATTGGTACCTTAGAAAAATCATAATGTTTTTAGAAAGCTTGTGTATCCAATGGCTTTCTTCAGTGCAATAATGAAAACAACTGCCTTAGCCAAAATTTTGTGCCTTCCGTCCTTCCTCCGACAGCAGCGTCTCCTTATCCTTGCAAAAGGGATTGGGTAGTGAAGAAAAGTTTCTGTTCTGCACCTCAGCATTTCCAAGTCTATCAGAGGAGTTTAGATGAGTGGCCCTTAGAACTGACACCCCAGATGGTTTATGACACAAAGCACTGTTTGCTTAGGAATACGTTGTGTAGCAGAGTCTGTTGCCCAAGCACTGCAGAGCGTGTCAAATCAGCATGGAAGTTAATGGACCAAAAGCCCTTCTGAATTTAACACTTTCCCATTTGATCTGAATTTACAGCTTTAAATCAGGACCGCAGCTTTCCTTTAGCGGCGCAGTGGTGGAAAGTAAAGTTGATAGCATAAATTACAGGCATATAATACAATCATTTTGACCCAATTCATCTCTTCAAAAGTTTAGAATGAATGAGACTGACTAAAATCTTTGGTAAAAGCCTATTCATGAAATATATTTTAAAAAAATAGAAAGTTAGAAGAAGATTTGAATATGTATTAATTTGATAGTCTGACCAGTCCATGTTTTACCCTTAGTAGGTTAAGCAGAAGAAAATGTGCTGTACAAAAAATCAAAAATATTTGCAGCTTTCACTCTATTAGCAATTTAGGTATTATTTCTTTGCCTTTGCTAGATTTTTCCTAAAAATGTGTAGGACAAAATATGTTTCTTCTTTGCTTTAAGTCTTTGAAAGGGTTTGATAGCATTTTCCCTTAGGTGCACGTTTGGAAAAAGATGACGAAAGTGCAACCTCCTGCATGTAACAAAGCCGCTGTGTTTGGCCATCCATTTAGTGCCGTGTCACATTAGTACTGCATTGTTAACACCTTTGGACAGGGCTAAAGGTTCCTTGCTGCTGTGTCTAGAGAGCTGCTTATGTCAGATCATAACGTTGCTGGATGCTTTTCTCAATAAATGTACTTTTCATTAAAAAGTAGGGCTGGATTGTTTGCTTCTGAGATGTCAGGAGGATGAATAGAAGGACTAACTGTTATTTACACTCTCATTTTATAAAGATTTCCTCTTCTCTGTGTTACATAGTCTCGAGAAAGTACTGCTCTTAAGTATTACTTTTTATTTGCCTGAGTCTGTCTTTTTGCAGAGAACATCTGAGATGATGAAAGAAAGATAAAGTTGGATCTCAATGGATAAAGTGATGATAATACTGGAAACTTAAGAGCTTCTGCAGCATTTTAGATTAATCATAATGTACAGACAGCAAAAATCTGACTTTTTGAAAAAATGCGCGTGAAATAAGCCTTGACAGTATTAAGGTTATAGCCCTAACAAGCTAATAGACTTCTAGCCCTTTGTATTGTTCCCATCCTGTCTCTTCCTTCCTCAGCTCTTCTCCTTTCAACTTTTTGCCACAAGCAGTCAGGCACGCTTTCTACATTTTTATGCGGAGCATCGTTACTCTCCCAGATAGAGTTAAAACAATAAATCTATTAAGCTTAAGAAAATCCTGAGGCCCTTTAGGTGGTGATCCGGATGGAAAGAAAGCCGCTTCTCTAGCCACTGTGTCACCATGCCTTCCCATAGCAACTCTACTGAAGTTTCTTAACCAACTTACTAGTGAAACAGTTCTTCGCGTTGCATGCCGTAAAAGGGGTTTCTTCAGGAGTGGGAAATAACAGCCTATCTGCTGTTCAGCGTTAATGATTGAACAAGAATAAGCTCCTGTATTCAGGGACGGGTGAGAAAATATTCTGTAAGAAACACTATGAGTGGATTCATAATGAAACCTTCGCTATTCAGCCCTCGTGTTCTTAGAAATTTTAGAGGGGAAAGTCTCCTTGACCAATGTCAACAATTTGGTCATTTTCTTTCCTTCCCCTCCTCCTCCCTTTAGGTAATATAGTCATATTTATTGTCAATTTATTTTCTGTAGATTCCTCCAATCCGCAGTGGTTGGAAAGGAGTTCCGGAGTGAGTGCATGGCAAGGTAAATCTGAGAAGGCAGCTGGTGGTGTGGGAGGGAGGGTTGGGAGAAGGAGGAGGCAGAGGGTACGAGAGTGCAGCTGCAGTTTTAAACAACCTGCCAATTGTCCCCCTTTTTATTAAAACGGCAGCTTTCAAACCAGGTCCCTGAACTGTTTAATTTGATTACACTGTTAAGGCTAAGTTCCCTCATGCTGTTAATAAGGACTGAACAAATACCTTGCTCTCGCCCTTCTTTTTTTTTTTTGTGTCTTTTTTTCTTTTGTTTTTCCCCCTTTTTTTTTTTTCTTTTCTTGCCACCAGTCAAATTCTAGTTGTGTCTCTTTCTGGTCTCTTCCTATTGGTTTTAAACAAACCGCTGCCTTGTGTCACCCTTCCCATTAGGTTTAGACATCCAGCTTACACAAGCTTGAGATGGAGAGAGGGTGGTTCACAGAGGAGGATGCACTTGGGAAATTTAGTGTGGCTCCTTCTCCTGATTTTTAGCCAGTTCACTGTTACTATCAGGTTACAGTTGCATTTGCATTAAAGCTGGGTATGAATGACCAGGTTCAAAGGTTGAACTTCAGCTCTCCTCGTGGACTGTCATTGTCATAATTGAAAACAAAATGAGGTTCACAATATGCGGGTACCAAATGGCTACGGACTATCAGCCTGACAATTTCTTTGACTGTCTAGCTCCAGTGTGTGAGGGAAAGTGGGGTCAGGCACATGTCAGTACAGGACTTTGGAAATCCCTTGAAGTATTATGTGCTGCTTGTGCCTTCCAGGAAGCCCTAGGTACAGATTTGAAAGTCTCTAGGATGAAGTTGGCTCCTACATTTCAAAGGCTGTATCACATCTGTATTTTCAAAGATTCTGATGTTATATTTAACACTGAAAGCAGGAGGAAGGGTGAATGTGTGTGTACGAAGAGTGCATGATTTTCGTAAAGAAATAAAAAAATTGCATGTGAAAGGATTGCATGTGAGTCAGCTAGTACAAAAAACTTGTGTGTCCTTTTAGAATTTAGGGGCATTAAATGTTTTTAATAGTTTGGCTCATGCATCTAATCTGTTTGGAAATATACCACTTCTATGGGTGTTTGGGGAGAAAATCAGAGCTGCCTTTTCTCTCTCCTTATTTCTATCTGTGTGAAACATCAAAGTGAGTGCCTGAAATAAATTGATTTACATTTTTAGACCTATTTATCAGGTAGAGTTCAATAAAGCAATACACGTGCATTGTAATTGTGAACTATTGTGCGTATGACTTGTTTGTTCTTTGAGATGGAAATAACCCTGTTGAATAGAAGGCTACATGTAGCACCAAGGGTGGGTCTTGCATTGTGTTTTTACATTCTTAAAAACGCTTCGGGAAAGTAATAGCTAAAAGTTGCTTCTCACCAGGCGCCAAGTGCCTTGTGTCAGTCCGGTTTTCAGCAAACGAGTTTGATGCCCTTATTGGTAGTCTTAGAAAAGAGAATAAGGACGGAGTAAGTCCAGATAGCACTGTTCACCCTCACCTCCAGAGCTTTTACTAGTGGGTTCCCTGCAGCTCTGGGTAGTAGGAACATCACGGGAAGTTTCTTCTTCCTCTGTTTTCGCAGTATCGTTGTGTGAATGAACAGAGGCTATGCTTGTCCTTCGGCCTCCCTGCACAAGCCCACATTCATGTATGATCATAAGGCTCTGTCCAGCTCCTCCCGAAAACAATGGTAAGACTCTCATTGACGTAACTTGGGTGTTGGATTGAGCCCATTAAACAGCAAGAAAATAAAGTGGAAGTGTTGTTAATGATTCCTGTTGATGCTTTTCCTGGCACAAAGTACTGCAGATAATTGGGTTTTTTTAGACGAAATACAGTTGCATCTAAGTATTACATTTATTAGCTTTTTAAAGGAGGAGTAACCAAACTGGACATATGGGGTGTTTGAAGTGTGATTGTGTGAGACTAAGATAATTTCAGGAGAATAGCTTAAGTCGCAGGATATGTGTGATGCCCTTTGTATACAAGATGTGGGATTGTGGAATTTATTTTGCATGCACTGGTTTTCACTGAGAAAGAATCCAGAATGCAAATACAATATTTAGAATATATAAGGAGTGCAGCCTCCCTGCTGTAGACTTCAAGACCCATTAATCAGGCCTGATAGTGATGTGATCTCTGGAAATACTTCAGTTAAGTAGGTTTAATCCTTATTAACAGTAAGTTGCTTGAAACCATTTTGAGTAAAGTCTGAGACTGAATATGGTAGATTGAGCACACAAACAAAGGCCAGCCCTGTTAGGCTCTGAGTGGCTGTGACTCCTTTGAAGTTCGATAAGTTTTGGACTTGCTACAAGACCAGGACACTAACAGCAGATTTTTCACTTTATCTTCGTATTTTTCTTCTTCTGTAATTGACAATGTCACCTCCACATTAAAATGGAGTACTACTGATGTTTTTGGTATAATTTAGGCATTGCCCCAGCCCTCCCCGTGACTTGGTTAGAACACGTGGTATAGGCAGGTACTAAACAGTCCATTTTTCTTCAGCCTGGAGTGTTCAGGTTAAATGATGCAACTTCTCCACGTTTTGGAACGTTTCCTGTCAAATTCAGTGTAATTTAGCTGTGGATGACTGTGGTCCAGAGCCTCTTTAAGAACAAGGAGATAGGAGAGGGCACTGCTTGTTCCGCTGCTTTTCTTCTCATTCATCAAGAGGGTGGAGGGAAGGAATGAAGTGGCAGAGCTTTTGTTGCTACTGTTTTTTGGGAAATGTGTTCAAAGAACTATTTTGGAAGATGACAGTGAAGTTGTTCCTACTACTTGCACTGCATTGCCAAAACATTGTGCTCTTGTATGAGGTAATAGCTGTGGTTTGTGGCGACATTATGAAAACAGTGGTTTGTTATGATGATTGCAGAAAAAAATCCCAGATACATGGTAACGTATTTGTAATATTTTATTGAAGTGAAACATGGAAAATACAACATAGCTTGGAGTCCCCTTGGACTGATTTCATGTTTCGGGAATGAAGAAGCAATTGTGCTAAACTGAAATGGGTGTACATGACATCAATTCAATAATAGATTTTGGGTCATTTTAGTATAGTTTAGTAGGTTGTTTTGGTTTTTTTTAGTATAATTGTTATGTGTTACATTTGGTTGGTAGTAGGATGTATTTTACATTGCTAATAACCCAATTAGAATGTACATTTTCTTTTTGTCCTGTGAAACAGAGGCAATATTAACTATAAAATAATCTTCCTGCTGGATGCTGTTGTAGAATAAGCAGTGCGACAGAGGTAATACCCTACAGGTTACACAGTATAGTCATTGAAGGCTATCTAAATATCTGGATAGGCAAGAAGACCACAGACTCCTCTCCAAATCTAATCTTGAGGTAAGGCATTCAGCATAATAAACAGAAGGAGATTCATGCTGTCCCTTTACACACTTCAGCTGGACAGGCTAAGCGCCTGAGTTTCCCAGCTGTGCTGATTGAGAGGTTTGAAATTAATTTTCAAACTTTTGATTGCATCTTTGTTTACGCAGCCTATTTTTGTTTCTTCTTTAGTTCCTTTTTAGTTACTGGGCATTATGAAGTCTGAAAGCTTGGGTCGTGGCTTTTGTTTTGTTTTGTGTTTGGGTTTTTTTTTTTTAGTTTATTAAGGGAATAGAATTAAAGCAACACATTATGGCCATAACTCTCCAAAGCTCTAGATGTATAAAGCTGCTTGTTATCTGACAGTTCTGTAAGCCTGCTAGGTATGTGAGTCCTGCAGTTCAACAGCTCTCCTTCATCTGCATTTGGTGTCTGCCGTTGTGTTCAGGTAGTCAAGCCAGAACCTCTGAATGTTTGGTAGGAGTCGGTTGCAAGAGAGCACCAGTGATAAACGTTATCAGATTGTATGAGAAACAAGTCCCAAAAGAGGTGTATCAGAACAGTATGTCACTATACCAGCAAACCAGCACTGTTTTTTGCTTTGTCCTCTTTTTTCCTGAGACTGTTTTCATCTTTTTATCGCACATTGCAAAAGACTAACGTATTTAGCTTTGAGAGCTGAAACTTCTGCAGTATTTTCGTAATGCCTGTTGTTATGACATGTCTCCTATAAAGCAGAGCAGGATCTACAGTAGAGGTGTAATGAATGACCACAGTCAATTATTGTGATGAACAATTGATTTCTGGGTTTTGAAAGTGTACCCTTAATAATTATTCATTTGGCTGAACTATCCTATCTTCTTTATATGAGTTGTGTACAGAAAGATAGAGGCATGATACATGTTATTACTCATATAGCTGTGTCAATAATGATACAAGCTATATAGATGTGGCAAATGGACTAGAATAAATAATGGCAAAGAACTGAACTAAAATATTTTGCTTTAGGTAAATACTGGCTCTTTTTGGTGTGCTAAAAAAGCTAGACTGTAAGAAAACCACAATCTCAGAACAGTTATATCAAAAAATCTCTAAAGACGTTTTAGTCAGGTCAGTGGGGTACTTCTTCTGGGTGTCTCTTTTTCTGCTTTATATAGTGATTCGTCCAAATATGCAGCGTTACATTTATTCTGTGCAAGGAGATATTTAGTGTCATATTCTGTTTGTACAGGAATGTCCTTTTATAATGCGATACGTAGTACCAGACTAACAAAGCAGAACAGTTAGACTCACGAGGTACGGGTTTATAGATTAATTAAAAAAGAGATAATAGTAATTTATTATCCTGATATTGTAAAGTTCAAAATGGAGTGCCCAGAGCTTCTCTTGGAATCAGTGGCAGCTGGAAATGCTGAGAACTTTGCAGGGTTAGGCATCCTCCTCACACACTTCAGAAGGTGCTAAAGTCAAAAGGAGCTTTTAACTCTTTGAGGTCATATGGCCTCACTGTGAAATGCTTGTCTGCAGAACATCCACGGTCTTGTGGTAGAGTGAAAAAGAGATTGGGAGAAGGAATGGCAAGGGAGGGAAGCGGGAGGACGGGACTGCTTACATAGATAAACTTGTATGAGAGGTACAGTTAGCTGCCTTTTGTCCTGCTTTTTGCATTGTAAACGGATAGTGGTGTGATACTTGCCACTTGGTTCTTGTTCTTGGATTTTTATTTTTTTTGAAGCAGTGGCAATGGGTCATTTGGAATTGCTTTGGGTGGGTCATTTGGAATTTTGTTCTGTAACCAGGGTGAAGGGGAGTGTTTGGCAATGTATAGGTTGGGGAGGGTGCAGCTGGAAATGTACAGGAGTGGCAAAAAGGACGAAAAAAAGGGAAACAAAGGTTGTTTTAGCCTTTTCTAAGGTGTATGGCTCTGTGGGTTTTGAGATTCATCAGCCAGTGGAAAAAAGCGAAGAGATGGACCAAGGAAAGTTGTCCTGTTTATTTGGCTAGGCCTTCCCTTGACTCAGTATGCTATGATCATCTTTATGCTGGTTGTCTTTCAAAGTATAATTAGCCTGGAAGTGAATGTGGGTGGTATGGAGAAGTATTTCTTCAGAAAAAAATAAATAAGAAAGAAATGGTCTGCTGAAGAGAAAAGTCTTGTGTAGCTTTCCAATTTCTTGGTTTGGACAGTGTATATGTAACTCCAGAAGCCAAAGACGTCCTGAGTCGAAGTCCAGAGAGAGTTCGCTAGAAACAGTCTAATTGGAACATGCCCCAATTTATTACAATGATGATAACACTTTGTACTTCTATTGTGCCCTCTCTGCTAAGATCTCAAGGTGCTTTACAAATATTAAGGGATTAACTTGCACAGTGCTGCTGACAAATAGGTATTATTACTGTCCCCTTTTACACGCCTGGGGAATTGAAGTATCCAGGAGTACAACAGCTCAGTTGTGCAACGCTTTTGGTGGGAGAGAAGAACTTAAGTCTGCAGCCAAAGGTTTGAATATAGCAAGAGGAAAACTTAGTACCTGCGTCCTCCTGAGTGTTTGCAGCTCCCCCACTTAGCTACATTCAGATTTGATTTGGTAGACAAACTTGCAACCTTAGAGGGACAGGAGGCAAAGTTGTAATTAATTCCTCCTTAATTGGCATAGCAGTAAGTAATTCTGCTTAATCCACTCCTCGCTGTGAGGATGAAGTAAGTCTATAAACATTTGAATTGTGGAGAGGACAAGGGGAAGAGGGGGAGTAGGCAGTGAAAGAAGGACAGAGACAGACGTTTCTTATGCTGTTGTAGGCACACATTAAGAAATACCTACATAAATAAGACACCTTTCTTATTTTTGCCACAGATTGCCTCTTGACTTAATTAGGTGAAATGCAAAGAAATAGACGATTCAATTTGGAGAAATTCACTAAATTTTCTCTACCCCTTCTTGTCTTTCATTCAGTCCTTAAGAGTCTCTGGAGTGTGAAATGTGAAGACACCAAATTGGAATTAATTTTGCTTTTTCATTTAACAGATTGTGTTACATTAACACCACACTATTGCCAAGCAGCAAACCTTTCCTTTCCTCAGATGTTAGCTACTAATACAGACTAAAGACTGCTGAAAGAATGGTTATACTGAAATGCTTTATTTAAGTTTATCCTCCCTTGTGGCTCGAGCGGGCCCTGATTCTGCTAAGATGTATTCACATGAGCAGTCTCACTGAGTTTGCTTTTATTGCTTCCTGGCAAGTGAGCTGGATTCTATTTCATATAACATTGCCCAAGTTAGAATTTCAAAGCTCACTCAATCCTCAGAGAGACCTTTGCAAGACTCTCTTCTCCTGTATCTACACAGGCACTAAACACTGAGGACACAATTGAATTAATCAGGACTACTCATGTACAGAAAATCAACCAAGATTCTATTTAAGAGATGGCAACTTTGATATCATATTGTTCATTACCAGCCAAGGAATTGTTACTGCTTATGTAACCGGATCATTAAATTGTTTACTGATGATAAGTCTTGCTTCCAGTATTACGCGTGCATTAAGAGCCTGGTAGTGTAGTTCTCGCTATAAATGACATCACAGGACTTATTTTTTCTCCCTAAATTGTGTTTTGTTTGCACTTTTGAGTGCCTTTTTAAATTTTCAGTCCTACGCGTTTAGCGCAGGATCAGTCAGTCTGAGTTCTCTCCTGCCCTTGGATGGTGACCAACATTCAAATTCTGCAGGTTAAATTCTTCTCCTGAAGTTACCTGCCTTTCTGGAAAATTTTTATTTTGTGCGTCTCGTGGTCAGGACAGACCCTGGAAGTAAGTTATGCAGATCCCAGGGGAGCTAAATCTGATTCTGCAATTAGCATATTATTCTGTGATGTGTGACTAGAATGCAGTGCTGCTCAGTGGCCTGTGGAGTAATTGGTTCTGCAGGACTTAGGAAAGTAGAAGTAATAGTAAAGAGGCCTCAAATTAGAAAATGAAACAACAAAAAATTAGGTGTGTGACACTGTGTCCAGCACTCAGGACTGTTTAGTGAGGAGGTGTCACTTGTCGTTACCCCTGCGTAGAACACAATTGCACCTTAATAGTTTGGACCCCTTTGTTTTCTTTGCTGAAGGTGGCAGTATTTGAAGCTCAAGCTCCCTCAAGAGCCGTGGCCTGTTCATTGGTACCATCTCACTGAAGAAAATACAAGTCTATTCCCTTCATTTTTAGCAGAATTGTGTCTCATCTCTCTGTAAGAGACTATTCCATTTCAGGCTTCCTGTCCTTTGAACTAGAATTTTCATATACATCGTTGAAAAGATCCTGTGCTACAATTGTAAGCCTAAATTATATGAATTTGAGAGACTCTGAGCGAAACTGTCTTTAAGGGGTGATTCTTCTTTCAGCTGTGGTACTGTTGCCTTTTTTCATATTTCCGTCTTTATTATAATCCTGTTGCATTTGGAATCACCAGGACTAGGTGTGGAGTTGCTGCCAATGGACTTGAGTCATGAACTGAGTGAGCAGCCAGTCTTCTTTAATGTGAATAAAACTCTTTTACTCCGTGTGTGTGTGTGTTAAAGATGACATGGTTGCACATATGTAGAATTATCCTGCATTTCAACTACTACAAAAACAGATAAATACATTACAGTGCTGCTGGGACTGCCATTCTCAAATGTAAAAGGCTTCTGTTGCTGCTGTGTTAAGAACCCGTGGTGGTGGGCACTTGACTGGTTTATATTTTTTTTTTAACCCATAGGACATTTTAAAAGAAAAATACTATCACTGGCTTTGTAATCTACAGCGTTTTCCAAAGATTTCTAAAAATTTTCATTACTTGCCAATGTCTTCCCTCTAATGTTATTTCTTTGTTTCCTTAAACTATGGTGTGCGTGACAATACACAATTAAAGAGTCGCCAAGCTTGCACTTTATTGCTGTCAGCTTGGGTTTCCTGGTTGGTGAAATAGTTTTTTTTAAAATAAGATTTGTCAGTTGTGTTTGATCCCACTGAAGGCGCAAGGCGCGTGACATCCAGGGCTGCTTTCCATTAAGTTCAGTGGAGTTGAAGTCGGAACTGTGACACTGTCAGGTGTCGTACGTTGGTCGTGGTATTGCTGCAAATTCTAAAAATGGTGTGTAGTGTATCATGCCCAGCGATTCTGGAAAACACTGGTCAAAATTTGTATGTCAAGGCTCAACTGCGTTTTGACAAGCAGTCTCTTGTACAAAAAGGTGACCCTCCGTTTCTGTGCAACGTGGACCTGAGGGGGGCTAACACTTACCTGCTTTACTTGCAGCCGTCTCTTCCCGAGTTCTTTTTCACAGGCAAAGCATGGAAATATCCTTTTAGATTTTTACTCATAGATTGTAAGCATTCACTTCTAGTAGAAGAAGATTGGAAAACTGCAGAAGGGAACATGAAGCTTCTGTACATCAGCTCAAGTTTGGCAGTACAAAACAATGTGTGCTTTATTAAGCGCAGCTGAATGGGTCTAAATTAATTGTAACTGCTACTATATGTGGAAAGGTACAGAATGTAAAATATAACATTAATAATGAATGCTTTCCTGTTGGTGGATAACTAATTTTTAAACTGCCTGCAAAATGGAGTTGCTGGACAGGATGCACTTAGCGAGGCTGCTGCCTGCTACGTAACTTGGCTGATTTTAATAATGGCTGATTACACAGGTGGCAATAACAACAATGGTAGATTTTCTGAGAAATGCATTATTTTCACAGTGCCGCTGATGGAAGAAAAGCTTACGAGCAGCTGATAATTAATGATCAATTTGGAGATTATCACAAACAATTTACAAAGGTTGACTTTTCCTTTAGAAGTCCCTTTGGATAAACTGGATGGTAAATTACCTGCCTAAGGCTTTTACTTTACTTGTGCTAATAAGATGAAAATGAATGTGTTTGAAGAGCTCTGAACTGAACTTTTCAGACTGTCTGATAATCCATACAACTCTTCTTTAAACATCTTAAGTGAGTGAGCAAATAAAGACTATAATAAAATTGAAAACCATCATGTGGGCGCATGTTACCACCCGCTCTAAGTAATGGGGCATGACAAATAAGAGGCACTGCTGTAGAGTTCATATTTTCATTTTATGGCATACATTAAATATTTGATCATCAGCCAGCAGATAGGAACAATTGGGCTAAGAGCATCATTTGCAAATAGAAGGGTAAGATTTAAACTGTCATAGTCTGAGCATGAGGTGGAGAACTTCTGTATCTTAATCCATGCTTCAGTATCGTCTCTACGTTGTGGTGTGCAGACCACTTACAATCCTCTTCTGTATTTCCTCAGTCTGTAAAAAGGAGTTAGTAATCCATATTTACTTCAGAGGGGATAATAATCCTTGTTTACTTCACAGAAGGGATATGTGAAGAGTAATTAGTATTTGTAAGTGCTTTTAAGGATGAAAAGAGTAGTGCAAGCGGAGAAATCTCTCTAGTAAATTGTGTAAGGGAAGGGAGAGAGGCAGGAAGAGGTTTGTAGAGGTATGTAGGTGTTTAGAGACATAGACGGGCTCCCAGTCAGATTTTCAGAAGCGTATAGGTATCTTAATGTTGGAAGCGTATTTGAAGATCTCTTACAGCAAGACAAACTCCATGTTTTTGGCACTTTAGTATCTTTATAAATCTGCTTTATATCCATGACACGTAGGGTGAGTGTGGAGCAGAGGGAAAGGGGGATAGGGGTGTAAAGACCTGGTAACAACTGCACTTTCTGATCTTCCCCGTCTAAAGCAAGGATGGAGATGGGGCTGGGGACAAAGTAGGCGAGAAAGGAAAAAAAACCTCTGTACATCTGATGAGCTCTTTTACAAGGCAAGTTTTGCAGGCTCTTAAAAACGCCAGCCGGGAATGCTAGCGTACAGTTGCATGCTTGGTCCGTCTTGCAGGTAGATTAGTGGAGCCGGAAGTATGCTGTTGGTTAGAAATGTTCCCCTAGCGTTAGTTTTTATAATTTTCGAGACTTTATTTTATGGTTGACTTTTTTTAAAGCTTAAAATCTGATACACCCGTGTGAGCCATTGAACAGAGAGGAAAACTAAACAGAAGGATCTTTGCTTTGTTTGTGAAGGAAGTGACGGGTGGCTAGATACAAGTTAGAGTAATACGGACAGTACCCTTTCCTAGGGAACTGTTTCTTTAGAGTTAGTTATCCAGGGCAAGGTTGGAAAAGGGGCTGGTGTCCATCATTATCTTGATAGTGCGTCTGATGAATGCAGTATGCCTCATTTTCATTGTAACGAGGAGTTATCATCAGAGCTACTGAACAGTAGAGGAAACTGGAAATCGGAGCTTGTGGCTCGCTGTCTGAATTTGTCCCCGATTTGCTGTGAGAGGGTGGGTTAGAGCTCTGAGTTTCGCTTGGGTGCCAGTACTCAGAAGTTCTATGGGTAAACAAGAACCAAACTGGTGCCTGTAACGGTTCATCTGTGAAATGGCTGTTGCCATTAGTGTTTCATGATGAGAGTATGCGAGAGTCCTTTACAGTAGTTTTCCTGAGTAAAATGTGTTCATTAATTGTAAATTACCATGGCATTACCTGGCAAGGGGTGAGGTTTTTTTCTTGTATGAAGGACAGAGAAGGGGATCCAGTGAAACTGGACAGTCTAGTGAAAAGGATTCAGTGATGTTCTCCTGCTAAATGGTGGTTTAGGGTTGTTTTGGTTTGGGTATGTTTGGTTTTGGTTTTGGGTTTTTTTTGCATTATCACTGCCCAGAAAAGAAAGATGAATAAATTTTTACATAAATATAGTCAATAGGTAAAACAAAAAAGATTCTTAGAATCTGTTGGCAGGGCTGTATGAAGGAACTTAGTTTTGCAGTTTCAAAATACAGTAGCTGAATAGAGTACTTAATTTTTGCCCTTGCTATGTGTCATTATGCACAAAAGCATCGAGTAAATTAACGGTACAAGCAAGTAATACAAACAGCAATCACCAATAAAATGTCGTCTTTAAAAAAAAGAAAATTGGAGAATTTTATAAAAGCAGTTAAACATTCTTATCTCTTATGTAGAAATGGAAAAATTGGGAGCCAGAGAGATTCAACAAATTCTGTGGGGTCACTTGGGAAGTTGCTGATAACTGGGCACTGAATAACAGTCTTCTGAATTCTTAATGTTGTGTCCTGGTTTCGTAGCTTATACTGAAGCAGAGAGGGTATTCAGCAGCAAACTATCTGGTCATAGTTTCAATGTTTGTGCTTCTTCAGCAATGATCAACGCCAAGGGATATTGTTATACTGCAGAGTTAATTTTCTGTGATGAATTTCGATCAGTCTGCCAGTCCTCTATCCCAGGTGTCATTCAAACAACTGTAGAGCTTGCCAGATGACTACTTACCCAAATCAAAAGCTATTTATTACCTTTTTAAAATTAAAAATGGGACAGCGGGCCTTTCTTGTTGCATTTTGTATCCAGTTCAGGCTGGTAACCTTGAAAAGATAGCTGATCATCAGCCTGATATGGAGGTGTTTTTTAATGTCTGCTACAAATGAATCCATGATTTTTCTCAAGCGTCCTAGTTATATAGTTATAATTATTCCTGATGAGTTACTTTGGTTGCAGTAGGTAGCCCATGGAGTTACTGGGCATCCTCTTCCAATTAGGAAATAGTATTTCCAATATTATCTTCATATACATCAAAAGGCCTTCTGGGAGATCTACTTTCTGTTGCCTATGTGCTGTGTTTTTATAGGGATTCACGCTTGAATTGTTCTCAGTGCCAAACCCATATAGTTAGAAAAACAAAAAAGTGGTGTACGTGTGGGGAGTGTACAATAAAAAAAAGAAGTGGGAAGTAAGGAAGTTTGGTTGTTCATTTTTGTTTAACAGAAAGGTTAATTTTCTACGATGCTCAGCACCTACACCTCTTACGCCTGAAGGAGTCTGAAGGTCCTCACTTCCTTTGGACCTCAGGCCAGTGGTGCCCTTCAAATGCCTTGTTCTCCGTGCAGTGGTCATTTTCCTCGTAATACCCATGACATACGTTTCAGATCTGCACATCTGGATTCAGATTCATTTGTAATATAATTAGGTGTATCCCCAGCGGGGAGAAGGTTTTTGATGGAAGAAGTCTTTTCAAGAAAGCTATTATACCACTTGTTATGGCAATAGCGGCCAGGTTTACTTTACTGTAATGTATATTTATTTTTTTTCAGAAGACTATAGCTCTCATCCGAAGTTAGACCTCCATGGCAATATGTGCCTTAGACTGCTAAATTGTTTTAATACATCTTAGTAAAAACAGTTCTAGGCAAGCGCATTTTAATGGTGATTTTTTTAAAGTGTGTTTGAAGGCAGTGTGTGGACAGTGTGATGTAGGGGAAGAGCCAAATGTTTATTTTAAGATGTGTTTGAATGAATCTGCCTACATAAACTTGCCAGTGTTAAGAAAGAGGGGCTCTGCCCCTTTTAGATCACAAAGGCCTCTCAGTGGGGGATGGTTTTGGTAATGGAAAAAACAAAAAAGGTTCCAGTATGTGGTGGAGGAGGTAAAATAAACAAACAGCAATGGATGATTACTTCTCTCCATCAAGGCTTCTTTATCCTTGCAAGCTCAGTCAGTGGTCAGCATGTTAGACACCCCTCCCTGTTTTATCCATCCCTTAACTGTGTTCTTTGACAGCATTGGTTTATACAGCTGGGTCTTTGTGGAGCTGGATGGGAATGGCTGTTAAACAACAGGCTTGAAGGTAGACAAAGTACCTATGGAAGGGTGAATGGCAGACATCCTCTGACTTTCCCTGGAGGGAAAGGTACTGGTTTCAGGGTTTTTCTCCTCCTTTCCACCTAACCCCCCAACTGCCAAAGATTTTTCAAGTGGACATCTCTTTGCGACCGTGTTTCAGTGCCTGCCACTGCAGTCTTTCTAAAGTAACTCCTTATGGTCCTAAAGGTATGTTGTCTGTTTAGAATGGTCTCTCATCTTCATATTTGTGGATTTTTTTTTACTTCACAGACCAATATGCGTTTATTTGTGCAAGGGTATACGTGTGTTATGTGATGAATAGTTATATTTTTCTTAGCTAACAGCTCCAGCAGTATCTAGGCTTAACGTTTGTTAAGATGGGTAATTATCAGCTGTTTATAAACTGTTACTTCTCTTGAAATTTGATGGGCATTTCTTGAATCAGATACGGGAAAAAGTCTGCTTTCAGGCAGTGGTGAGCTGAAGTCAGTCCACTTAGCTACATGTACCGGTACAGCGGTGAGGAAGCATGTTAGTATGTGCGAGCAACAGTTTTGAGAAGTATTCAGTAACGCTTTAAACTGAACACAGATGTTCAGAAATCTGAAAATTACAGAATTGAAAGTGGTTTGAACAATACCGCTGCAAGTGAATGGGCATGTGCCGTGACTACACCACACATTTGTTAATGGAGATTTTTAATTCTTCTGGTTCTATGAATAAAAACTGGGAATCAATACAAAAACTGTCAACCTTTCGCAAGATGACTGAAGACTTCACAGTACAATATGCACAGGGAGTGAAGCAGGAGCCCTCACGTCATAGCATAAACTTTTTTCTGTTATGTCCCTCACGCGATCATCTGTTGGAACAGAGATGGCATGACTCTGCGGATAATCTCAAGTAGGAGACGTGAGCGCAAAACCACCTGAACACTTGAAAAAAAGTTCATCTTCTCTTTTGGCGTGTCGGAATGTCTGAGTAAAATTATTTTTATTTAAACAATTTTTGTTTTTACTCTATTTGTATTTCAGAGTAATTTTCAGAGGCAGCAATTTTCACTAGTTTCTGAAAGGCAACATCTGGGCTTTGGAACAATCTCTTTTCAGCTTTGAAAATTCTACCTCAAATTGCTTAGACGTTATAGATGTTCAAAATTTTTGTGGTTTTGTTTTTTTAACATAATAGAAAGGCAATAATATACTTACTCCCTGTCATTTTATCTTCAAGATCAGTTTGATTTTTCTTTCTTGGACTCCCCAGGATTATTTGTTCCTGGGCCAAGGATGCACCTGTCATGTGTAAACCCGCCAAAAAGGGGGGAGCACGCACATGCACGTGAACAAAAAAAGGATAAAATTCTAGGCAGCTGGATTTAACCTGTTGGAAAGAAAATGTTTACGTCCATTAGAGATGTTGCTCTGCTGAAATGTATTTTTTCATATGTATGCACACACACAGACACAAAAACTGTTTCACTGTGCCTATAATTCTTAAAGGTACACACAGGTTCTCTGAGGCCCCAGTTCTCCTCCCACTAAAGTTATTTAGAGGCCCAGTATTTCAGCGATGCAAGTTCAAGCTGTGAATTCATCTATGCATACTAACTTTACTAACATGATCAGTTTTACCAGGAACCATATAGTTTACATATGGATGTATGTGCTTATGTGTTCCTGTGTATATTTGCATTTTTTTCTAAAGTGATGCACGTTTACATTGTGTCTATATGAGTAATGGCTGGAGCAAGAATTTATATAATAATGGTAGAATGATACTGTTAAGTTCAGATGCGTAAACATCAGTGAGTATATTGAAAATTATTTCATAAGTGCAATTATAGGTACATTTATTAGAAGCAAACATACCTGCAATATAAAGTTGTTATTCTGAACTTACCAGTAGGGAAATTCAGAGTGAAGTGGGAAAAAAAGAAACTTTATTTTTTAGGGTTTTTTATTTCCTTGTTTCTGGTTGGTTTGTGATTATACACAAACTCCAGTGAGGGAATGTTGTTGTTTCAATAAAAAAAAAAATCTTTTTGTTGAGTTTGAAATGTAAGTAAGGAAAAGAAGGGAAAGGAGAAGGGAGGCTTTTGAAGCTGGGTAGCTGTTTCTTTGGCAATCCCATTACTGAGCAACGGCCTGATGGAAGAGTGGGAAAAGCTGTGTCGTAATTTACCAAGATCTCAATCAAAAGAATGGCTTCTTGTATTGAAATCTGGGCGTCTTTTAGGAGATAATTTTTATTATTAATGTTGATTCTACTGAAAGTAATTCATCATTTAATAATGCTTGAAGAAAATTTTCTGTCAGCTTGATCAGACAAAGACTACAAATGACCAAGAATAAGCTCCCTAAATTGCAAAAGTTTTAATATTAGCTAACTTTTCAGAATGAGCCTGTGCTGCTTCAGATTTCTTTGTAATAAGTAAGTCATTCATAATTGTCATAATTTTAGAGCTTTTTCAACTCTTTGCCTTCATTTCACTCAATGTCAATGGAAATTAGGTATGCACGTCTGTGTGATGTATAGATTCCTTGTAGCATGCAGCACAGCTCTCCCACTCAGCGTCTGGAGACTGACTGACTTCTTTTCTGTCGTTTTCAAGTATTAGTTTGTACAGTGAAATTTCAAGGCCTGAAATCTCTAATTATTTGACTAGATTCCTCTTTATAGTTCAGCAGGCAGAAGAGTGATGATTGCCTAATGTCATAGTGATTGCAATAGTACTTTCAGCAGTGAGCCGTTCCTAAAACTTTACATGAAAATAAACCCAAATCTCTGCTATTTCTACTGTGACATGAGGACAAATGTAAAATAATAGTACTAATAATAAAAAGTAAAAAAGCGAGATGTATGAGAAGCTGAAGAGTGGGGGGAGGTACATTTCTAAAATGTTGGGGAGGGGGGGAAGGAAGCCAGAGTTAATTTGAGGATGCACTGGAAAATAAATGAGCTTGTGGATTTAATTCAAAATCATCCAAGCAGAGTCTTTTGCATGAAAGAAGCCAGTGATCAGGCTCAGTTTACTTGAAACATCAACAATGACTGCATCCTGCTGTTTCAGAGTTTATGCTGATAGATGCTCATTGTCTTTGACACTGCACCATTACCGTTGTACGCTGCCGTACCGTAACCACATTTTCACTACGTGCCTCTTCTGGTTTCGGGAAGTTCTCAAAAAATCCAGGTTTTGAAATTTGATCTTGTAGAAACATACTTTTCAGCAGAGTAAAATCTGATCCTGTCGTTTCTGGTTTATAAACATACCATTAGATTTTTGGCTCTTTTGGTTGACACACAGACTAGTGAAAAACAAAAGGCTTATGAAGTTGACAGGCACCAAACAAAAACAGGATACAGGTTATGCTAAAGCTGATTTTTGAATGTGTGTGTCTGGGTAAATCACTAAACGTTCCTGCTTGACACCTACTAGTTACTTTACAAAACAGGGACAATAACGCAAAATCCTGTATGAGATCTACAAAAGCATTGGGGAATATTCTTTGCAGTACTCGAATATAGTATCCTGATAGGAGTTCCTTCACCTTAAAAATTCTGTTTTGGTTGAAGGTTGGTTTGTTTCAGGCTAGAGTATTTCACTAAACAACTTAGTCAAGCACAAAGGATCTTTCCCAGTTACCTGCTTCAAAAGGTTGATGAAAATCTTTGCGTAACACATGTTGGGAACATTCAGCATGAACTTTTTCTCCAGAACCTGTTTTCTCTAGGCTCGGTTTTACAGTGGTTTTTCATGCATAACTTCCTTGCAAGTGCAAGAAAATGGAGATGATAAATTTTTAGTTGAGAGTGTGGAGTTTATAGAAAGGTTTATTGTTTTTTTCATTTTTCTAATGAAAAAAAGAAAAATTTTACAAGGTTTTGTTAACATTTTATTGAAAGGTGCTTGTAACAACTTCCTTATTTGAGCGTTTCAAAACTTGTCAAAATGAAACCATTTAGCACTGGAATTTTCAACTGTACCTTTACTCAAAAAACCATTTCTGCAATATGTGGGATATCATGTTTATCAGCCAAGCTGCTGATACTTTACTATATTATTCTTTAAAATAGATAGGGGATAGCATATTCCCTGCCCATTTTATATGCAGAATCTTCTAAACTAGTGGACTAAAAAAAATTGTTAAAGTTACCCCGTACAGAGAGGAAGTCTGGAAAGCAAAAGGGAGAAAGTGAGTTGGGTGAAATGGAAATTATTGGGTGGCCTGAACCATAGGATTACTTGTGGCAGCTATAATAATAGACGACTGCACAGAAATATTGCACAGTTTATGCCATAGCGATCCTGGTTTGTGTTAACAAAAGAGACTTGTTCACCAAAAGCCTTTTTGAATAACACAACTTATTTGTGGTGTCTCTGCATTTTAAGAGATGGCTGATTGATCTGATCTTAGAAAGTAATAATTAACAGATTATTCCATCTCAGTTTGAGTGACAGATGAGAGCACGTTTTGTGCACATTTTTTATTGATTAGCAGATCAGAGATGTTTGCTTCCTTTTTCTTTTTTTTAATTGTAAAATTACTTCAGTAAAGAATTCCGAACCAGGCTGTAAATGACTCAAAGATATTGCCAAGTGAAGTCTGTTTTTAGTGGTATGTGCAGAAACAAGTCGGGCTTGCAGTTCCCAGTGGGACAGAGTGTGGGAGTCTGCCACCCTTACTCATGTTGAGTAATACCTTATTACACAAGTAATCCTGTCAAAATGAACAGAGTTGGTTTTTTAAAGGTACTAGTTATTTAGTGTACATAAATAATGAATGAACTTGGGGCCAAAATGGAATGGAGACGGTCATTAGTATTGACTAGCACCTTTTGCTTGCAATGTCTGTAGAGAGGTCATAGCTTCAGTAAACCTGGGAATACGAACGGTTTCGTTAGTATTAAATATGATCAGAGGGAGGCAGATGTATTGCCGATGTTTTGGGTAAACTTGTGTTTGTGCATCTATATGTGTGTTAGATATATGTGTGTGTGTAATACTGCTGCTGTCTGTAATCCTAAGTATTTTCTGTGGAAAAGCAGAGTCTGCAGATTTCCAACATGTACTTTAATTAGAGGGACGTATCCCTGCAGATCAGGAGGGGAGTCGGATGGAATCCCATTGACGTTCCTGGGACTAGTTTAGCGTATCACATTTGGGTTGGAATCGGGCTGTGTTAGCGAGTGAATTCCAGATGCCGTTGGTAGCTGGAATGACCCTCCACGCTGCTGCTGGGGCATCAGATCTGCTCGTCTTGTTCTTGTGCATCTTTTCAGACTGCAGCTCTGTGCCTGTCTCCGATGTACGGGGCCGAGTGATTTAAACTCTACCCATGAGAAAGACTTAGTTTATAGCTGCCAGAGAAACTCAAGAGGTGAACATTTTCATGCCGATTCAGAAACTGGCTATGCGACTCCAGTCAGGCGCTGTCACGCCTAGTTATGGTGAGAAAACAACAATGCCTCTCTTGATAAGGGAAAAAAAGAATGTCTTGCACAGTCAAAATTTTGACATACAATTTAAATCATCTCTCTACATCCTGTGGACTTGGAGCTGTCAAAAAGGCAAAGCCTGTGTTTGAATGGAAAAGCTTTTTATTTCTTTAAAAAGTGTACCAACTATAATTATCCATAACTATGCAGGCCTGTTTTAATGCTGGTTTATAATTACAGGTCTTAATGCTAGATTATACAAAGTCATTTATAAATAGTCAGAACAGAGGGACTTTGGGAGTTTTTAACCTGTAGATTTCTGTAGGTTATGGCAGCTGACGGGATTTTGCCTGTATGTGTATGGGGTGAGCTGTGTAATGATTGATGAATCCCTTAATTAACTCCCAACAAGTTAAGATTTATGGCCTCATATCTTTTTCTCCTGACGTATCTGTGTTTGTCACTTTTGAAGACATGGATAAACCATTTCTCCAAAAGCTTTTGTGGGTATCTGAAATGTTTCTAAGGTATTTTGCCTAATGTAACAAGATTAGAGTTTTATGACATAAAATTTATGAAATTTTATGGCATAAGCAATCAAATTGGAATGGATGCCGGTTGTGTGCTAGAGGGCACTATCTCCTTGAATACTGGATACCATTTCAGAATTATTTTGCGTATACAATCATGTACGAAGTGAACCAAAACCAATGAACAAATGGAAAAGTAGTGGGGACACTTAAATGAGGTTCTGTTAAAAACAGTAATAATGAAAAAATAGAGCTGTGGCAAGATCACTTTTGTGAGGCACTGAACTCAAGGGGAAAAAAGCCCGAACAAAATAATGTTGTTTGGTAATTATTTGGGTGGAACCAATACTTGTGGATGGCATGAGGAAATAATTCATGTGGATGCAGTGTAGCTCTAACTCTCTCCAGTGGGGAAAATCCAGCCCTGCTGAAGTCGGTCCAAAAACACTGAGATCAATAGACACAGGATATCAGTTTAAGCCCACAAAGAGTCTGTTGTAAATTGAAGGGGAGTAAAGAAATATGTGGAGAAGCTATTCTAAGATGAATTGCATCAAATATTTGTGGGATAAGAGTGAGCCAGAAGAGTGAGATTTTACTTCCCTGAAAAAAAAATATCCTTGCTACCAGGAAAAGCATTTATTTAATGAAAACTTAACAAAAGGCGTGTTTTTTATTGCAATTTCTGCATATTAAGAAGCCTTTCCAAAACCAGTAAAAAGAGTCCCTTGACAAGAAATAGGGTGGTATTTGAATTCATCGGCAGAATTTAATCTTCCGTTCCATCCTAACCACTGATAAAAATCAAGTATGGGGATACGTTTCATAACTCTCATGTGTCTCTACAGTGGGCTGAATACTGCCTGCGTCCCACTGTGTCTGAACTTTGCAGATATAAGTTGTCTAAAAAGTTACTATTTAGCTATTTATATCCAGTAGAAATGATTAACGCCAGTTCAAAATGCAGCTCTTCTTGCTAGTCTTAAATTGCAGCAGATTACTTCTGCTGAGACACCCTTTAGATTTACTGTATTGCTACTTTTCTGAGAATTATATCTTGGGGTTTTGTTGTTTTTTTGTTTGTTTTTTTTTTTTTTTTTAATCCTATCCAGTAATTGGTGTTTGAGCAAATTGGTGTAAACCTTCTTTCAGAGAGGTGTAATTGAAAACTCTTCTGAGTTTAAACTAGTTTGAGGAAAAGATCTTCAAGTCATGTAAATTGTAAACTGTCGTGTTATCAATGAGGGTAGATCCAGGATGTTTGCAGTCCTTTGTTAAGATGAGGTAATTCCAGCCCTTTGTTAAGATGGGATAATTCCAGCTCTTCATTAGACCTAGATCTGTTTAAAAGAGCTCAGTTTCAGATAACGTTGTTACTCAGAATTTAGCTGTTTTCCTTTGTATATTGTTTATAATGGGAACTCCACTTGCATCTCACATATAGAATCTGTTGAGACCTAATATTAGCTCAGTAGGAAAATTAAGATGTATGAGAAGAAGAGAATTGAAGGAGCGGGAGTGGGGAGCAGTGTGGGATCATTTCAGATTCGTAAAAGGGACCAATAAAGCTGTAGAAATCATGAAAGACCACCTGTGAATGAATTTATCTTGTATCATGTTGTTTGCTGCTCGTGAACCTGTCGGAGATTTGATCCTTTGCTGCTGTAGGCTTTGGTAGTTACTGTCCTTTTGGAAGACGTTTCCAAAAGTAGATAGGGATTTACTTATTTATTTGAATCTTCCATTTTCATGTGGAAATTTCCCAGATGTTCATAAGGAGCAAGTATTTTCTGTGAAACTATGATGTTTGTGTTTGATGTTAAAGGGGATGATGAGATTTCCGAAAAGCCAGATTATGCCTAAGTCATGTTGGCTATGGACAGAGCTACCTGAAAACAAATTGCAGTCATTGTCTGAGCTGCGTGACCCTTACCTAGGGTTGTGCAACCATTTCTTTGAGTGTATGTCCTAGTTACTTGGAAGACTAATGCAGATTAGATCTATAACTTTGCCACCTAAGCTATTTTAGCAATTTCTTAGCCTTCTAGCATTATGATGAGCACATGGCTTCAAATTTCAACTGGATCTTCTAAGAGCTGCACGAGGAAGAAAAAAAGTTTCTCCTTCACCCCCCCTAGTATCACTATAGGTTGGCCTACGGTCCAACCCACAGGTTTTTGTTTTAGAACAAAACCGTAATAGTCTCTGTTATTGCTAGTGCATAGAGGTGGTCACCTCTATTGCATTCCTTGGCTGTCTTTATAAATTCCCTGCAGAAAATTATATCAACCCTGTTGGGAACAGTGACAAGCAGAAGGCGATGATGATCTGCAGCACGCTAACTGAACACAGTAGAGGAAACCATTTATTCACTGATAAAGTTAGCAGGAGAGCTTTACTGCAACATGGTAGTCAAACTCTCCTTGTGAAGCAATGTGACAGAATCTGGGTTATTCTGGGTTAACAGCAGTAGGAGTTCTTAACACAACTTGGGTATAGAGTGTATAATACAAATCATCAATGCAAAGGAAGGCATCCTGTCTATGTATTTTATTGCCAAAGTGAATTGTAGAGAGCTTTGTAGATGGTTTACAGTATTTTCAGTCCTCATACTGAATATAAATGTCCTAAAGTATAGAATATTAATGTGGAATAATTGACTAATGATTTTGTGTCCCTCCCTTTTTCTTACCTAAAAACTGAGACAACTGTTTAGTGCTGGTTTTCAGAAATGGAGATTTTGTAAAATCCCAAGCTTCTGTTAAGGCAGCGTTGAAACGAGTAACCAAAATGTTACACTCGGCAACAATAGCAAATGTGTATCTTGGTGCGGTGCAATGCAGAATATGAATAATTCACATTAACTTCAGGAGAGAGTTGCATGGTTTCTGCGGAAGAAAAGCTTGGGATCTGTCACATCAAACATAGCTGTAAAATCCTGAATTCAGTGGGCTAGTAGAAAACTGCCAGTAAGAGTCTATCTGGTGATCTCTGTCTTTATACATATGCTTCGCTGCAGACACGTAGGTGGGAAAGCCTAGAAGACAGAATTCAGGTAGGATGTATGAAGTGTTAGTCTGTTGGACTAAGTCAAACATTAATAGAAAATACAGATTGCTTCTCCATGTACAAGCAATAGGTGGTGTTCAGAACAGGCGATGTGCAGCTGAGTATAGGTTCTGGTAGGGATTTTTTTTGTCTGAGGGTTTTTTTAGTTGTGGGTTTTTTTGTTTTTTGTTTTTTTGTTTTGTTTTTTTTTTATTGTAATCTAACTTGGCTCAGGAGGCAAAGCTCAAAATGAGATCATTAGAAACAAAATAAGTCCTAACAAAGGGCTGTTTAAAGTCACTGTTTGTTTTCAGACCCAGTTGACTGCTGCTAAGAACCATTTCGTGCTCAATATGCCAAATCGTATGGACATGCTCCACCTCACAGCAGCCCCACACACGGTTCAAGAGGCTGCTGGGCTTTTGAAATGCAGTCCTTTAACTGTGAAGTGGAAAATCAAAATGGGGTAATTAGAATCATAAACACTGGATTTTTGAGGAGGAGCAGTATTCTTCATCCTGTCTTATCAACTTCTTATGTACAATAGTCTTCAGTTTCCTTGTTCATAACTTCCTATTTTCCATGAAATATTTATCTATTTTTTTTTCTTTCTTTTCTTGACTATGCCTATAGGATTTCTTACTTCTCATTCTACTCTTTATTACAGATGCCCCTGCTTAGCACAGTGGCCCATTATGCCATCCATGCACATACCCTGATTTTCATGAACAATGTTACTGTAATTAATCCCAGAAGTCATCTGCATTTTAATACTTCAGTGGACCCCTTTATTTTGAAGACCAAGCTTGGAAGTGTTCTGGGTTCAGATTGTCCTGTAAGATTTTCAGTAGTGCTTGGTTTGGATGAAAACTGGATTTTCTGATGACATAAGGATTCTTTCAGTCTGTCTAAAAGGTGAAGATAGATACATGCGATCATAACAGTGTTATCAGACAGTCTCAGAAAATTCGGAACGTGGGCCTGAATTTTAAGTCAAAATTTGTGTGCGATTTTTACAGTGCGTGCTCTATGTATCTTCCTTATTTATCCTTTAATATATAGACATAGGTGCAAATTACATTTACATGTGTTTTTTCCTGATGTGGCTATAGGTAGGAAGTATAGGGTATCTTGATAGCAAATCTTCATTCGCTTAGTACAACCCTGAATTTGTGTTCTCAAAAAGCTTAGATTGTTAATGTCCGAATGTTTAATTGCTTAACTATCCCAGATCTACAAACCTGAAAAGATTCTTGCAACATGACTATAACACTCTGTTGTTCACATTGGTGAAGTTTTATAAACACAGATGTTTTGGCTTGCTAGCAAGTTATTTTATTTTATTTCACTTTATTTTTTTATCAGTTATGGTTAAATACATGCGGATGATTATTCCTTAAAAGCTAAGTTGACAATAGCTTGTGTCGGGAGACATTCTATCTTCTTACAGTCTCTTGCAAATGCAAAACCAGATGGGTATTTTTTTAAAGGAATTGCATTTCATTATACAGTCTTCTTAGGTGAATTTTCATGTTTAAGAAGCCAGAATACAAGGGAGTGCTATATTAGTGTATTATTCTCACAACAAACAAGCCACTGTTCTGTTGCTACCTGCTTGGCCATTGTTCCCAATTGTGTATGCTTTGCAGTGGTATTTGGATGGTTTCCTGCTCTCTGCCAGCACAAAAAAGGCATTTCTGTTACAATGGCCCCTAACCACACAATGACGGCATTAAGGATTTATTTGGAGGTTTCATTATTTTCTCCTCTTTTGTTCCTTCCAGGATGTCTTCCAAGCGACCAGCCTCTCCGTATGGGGAAGCAGATGGAGAGGTAGCCATGGTGACAAGCAGACAGAAAGTGGGAGAAGAGGAGAGTGACGGGCTCCCAGCCTTTCACCTTCCCTTGCATGTGAGTTTTCCCAACAAGCCTCACTCTGAGGAATTTCAGCCAGTTTCTCTGCTGACGCAAGAGAACTGTGGCCATAGGACTCCCACTTCTCAGCACAACACAATGGTAGGTTTGCTAATGGTCTATTGTGCTTACATCCATTCTTTGAATTCTGCCTCTACAGTAGTTTGGCATCCAGATCTGTACTTTATGGAGTGTACAATGCACAGTTACACGTACAGAACATGCTACAATAATGTGAAAGCTTTGATCTAGCTGGACTGCCTTTGCCCTCCGCTACTAGTGCTAAATCACTTGCAGCGCAAACTCCGCTTTTCCTCACCTTTGCCTGCTGGCATTTAGGGTGCTAAAATTTTTTAGCTACAGTGATGTGAATTTGAAGTGTATGTGTTCAGCAAACAGTAAATGGTTTTGGAACACTGTAAGTCAGAGTCATGTTTGGCATGGTGTCTGAAATATCACCCCAATGCCAAGTTTATGCAATAGTAAGGCACGAAAGTCTGTATAAAGGGTAAAAAAAGCAACTTTGGATTTTGCTGGTTTTAAAATTTCACGTCTGATGGGTATTTTGCGTGCCACGGATACCTACAAGAAAATTTGCTGTGCTGATGGAATTAAATCAGCCTACCACTTTTTCACTTGTGAATTCCCACCTTTTTGTGCACTTTACAAGTGACACAGTGCACTTAATTCATTACGTTTAGCAGCCCACTAAAAGTCCAGAACTGGCTTTATCTAAAAGCAGGGAAACAAAAAGAACAAAAAGCAGTGCCATGTTCCTCAGTCGTATCGTCGTGTCACTATTGTAATGTGATGTGTTTCGATGCAGAGTACTGCGATACATCTTTATAAAGGTTGAAAGGTGCAGGGAAAGGCATTGAAACCCCAGGACTTGGGCACCTCAACAAAGCTGAGTTTTGTGAAAACACTTACACAGCTCTTGCCTGTTTACAAATTGACTGTAACTTTTCTGTTAGTCCCCCACTTCGACAAGGGCAGTGACAATTTCACTTTAAGTGAAGATAATGAATGGACCTGCATATTTGAAGGCTTTTAAAAAGGCATTGCAAAATAGGTGATAGTGTACTCTCGTAAAAGCCTGCAACAGCTCCACAGTGGTATTTAAGCCCTTACAGCTCATTATGCACATGTAACAAGCCCTAAGTAAAAAGCCTTAAAGATTATTATTTCTCATAGGACCAAGTCACTGGATATTCACTGATGCTGCTCTCCTCGACAAAATAACTCCCTGATCGCAGTCCATTTTTCTTCCTTTTTGGTCTAATGCTTAAATTCAAACAGTGGTTTGGAATATTTAATTTTACTTTGTCTTATCTTTAAATGAAGAAAGAACGTCATTGGAGAAATTACTGATGGGCAGATGTGTCATTATCTTTTTATAGCTTGTTTACTTCTCATCCTTTATCATATGTTTTTATGGAGATGTAATTCATTAATACACCATTCCAGCCAACGGGATGTTGGGGTATGTAACTGGTGTATGAGCTTTGCTGTATTTTGGACTATTTTAAGAGAGTGCATTGAAAATAAGGGGTTGTTCCTGACAACATTTAAGTCACTAGATAAATTTGTGGTGACACCAGTAGTGTAGAATTAGAGCCTACTGAAATAAAACATCATTGTCTTGTAAGGAACTCAGCGCGAGTATTTTAGCTGCACCTCACTGAAACACTCCACTGTTCTTTAACTGATTTTAACAAACTTCTTTTTTCATTTATAGTTTTTAAGACCAAAAAGTTTAGCTGATCATCCAGTGTGACTTCCTGCTGCGAAGGCTATATTTAACGTAACGTCAAAGCAGTGTGTTCTGTCTCTTTATAACACAAGATACGGAATTACTGCATGTTTTGGATGGTTTTGCTGTAGGCTTATCTGAAGCATGTTTGGGGGGTTCTAGGGACTGGTTTTGTCTTCATACGTATTTAAGAAAATTGCAAGTTTGCATGAATGTGACATTTTTGTAGTATCTCTCTTTTAGTGAGGAGTGTCTTGCAAAAATCAGCCAGGTAGGTCAGAAAGGATGTGGCCTACTTGTCTCCAGAAAGAAGAAAGTGACCAGTGTAAGGGAGTAAAATATACATAATCACTCCCTCTGCTGTTGTGGTGTGTAGTTATAAGAAGGAAGTAACTGAACCTAGTGCTTGGATAACTTTTAGGTGACTTCAGTTTGGGTGATTAGCAGTTACACAAGTCATGCCCAGAGAGTATTCATTTTGGTAGCATTACAGAGGTCATTTTTATACTATTTGAATTGACATTCCGTGCTATTTTATAGTCTCTGGGAAGCAAATCCAGGTGTATGCACATGTGCACACATCACCACAGTGCGGTCCAATACAGTTTTATTGATAGACCTCCAGCAGTGTGCTTCACACTTCTTAATAGCTTGTCAGCTGTACTACTACACCTACTAACTGAGTCTGCAAGTGACTATGGAGTTCTTGTTTTGCAGCCACATGCTGTCCTTAGCAGGGTACGCCTTTACAGATCCTCTCCAATGTCCGATAAGACAGGGTCAGACATACAGCCAGCCTGAAATCACGCAGTGTATCACTCTGGTGCACCCTTTTAGACCATGCTGCTTTGTGCGTGATTGTTGGCTAAGACTTCTCTGAAGGGATTCTTAGATAGACATGGTATAGATCCAGAGAGGTCTTTCTGTGTTAGCTTCTGTGTACAGTATCCATTTGGCTTAGGGAACAATCTCAGTGGGAGAAAACCGCAGCTGAGGGGTCTGGAAAAGGTATGGAATTACATAGCTTTGTCTCATCAGTAGGCTGCATAGCTGAATTCCTCTTGTCACCACAGCCATCCCCGTCTCCTTGTATTCTGCCTCAGCACTGCATCATGAAGGGACTGTTACGAAAACAATTTCAACCTTGAGAATCAATTTCTTGGCCTCACTTTTCTAGCTGCTAATTTACCCTCTGTTTCATAGGTTACTTCCAGCTGTGCTTCCTTTTACAAGCCCTGCCAGCTGGGACATCGTAGGATCCTTAAGGTAAAGGGCTGATTGCAACAGAGTGATACTCAACAGTTTACCCAACTTAGACTTTTGAAAATTTACCCTGTTGCACTTTACAAAATTGTAACAACTGCTAACTTAGAGACAGAGCTCAGAATGCTGGGTACATCTTTATAAAAGGAGGGCAAAATCCCTAGAAAGAAATCTTCAAACCTAACCCAAATTGGCAAAAAAATTGCAAAACCCATCTTCCCATCAAAATGAACAGGGTATTTCTGAGGATGCTGGAACTACAGCCAGAGAAAGGTTAGTGCAACAAACTAAAACACCGGAGGCTCCGTCTGAACATCAAGAAAGGCTTTTTTACTGTAAGGGTGACTGAGCACAGGAACAGGTTGCTCAGGGAGGTAGGAACAGGTTGCTCAGGGAGGTTGTGGAGTCTCCATCCTTGGATGCTCAAAAGCCATCTGGACACGGTCCTGGGCGACTGGCTCTAAGTGGCCCTGCTTGAGCAGGGGTTTGGACCGGATGACCTCCAGAGGTCCCTTCCAAGCTCAACTGTTCCATGGTTTTGTGAAAGGCAGGGGTAACTCTATCCCAGATTCTCTTCCTCTCGATAGGAGAAACTAGATACTTATTGCAAGTAGGAAAGCTCTTCCAGTGATAAGAAAAGAAACAATAATTTATCAGACTTAAACCAAAAGCGCAGAAGAAAATACAAGACAAGTCACTGGACTTAGAATATATCTGAGGGTGCCCTTAGGACGTTCATAGCAGGCCATAAGCGTAGTGGGGAAACTCTTGAGGATTACAGTATCAGTCAATACCTCTTTTGAAGAAACCTATTAAGGCTACAGTATTTGGATAGCACAGATAGTTGTTAGCTCATCTAAGTTACGAGGGTTTATTTTATTTATTTCTATTTGTCTGCCTTACCATGTTGCTTTTGCCACCTCTCAGGACTACTGATCTCACCAGCAGTGTCTGTGTGCTAGTTTCTGAAAATAAGAGATGTCAAGGCTAAAAGCACTGATTAAAGTACACCTCAGGCATGGTATACTGTGGTCAAATTCCACCATTCTTCTTAACAGTAGAATATCAATCAAATTCTGGATGAGATATTTTTAAAAAAAAAAAAAAAAAAGGAAAGAAATGCTGACCAAAAGGTCAAACTGGTAAGGTGTAACTTTGCCATTGTCGAGCTGCTCCAAACTGCATGACTGCACTGCTAGCCCGCATTTGTCCTGCACTTTCAGTGGGATTTGGAATTCATTTTCAGCAGTGCTTTACCTTGATAGGAAATATTACAGTGCTCTGTTAAGTAGCTTTATTGCTTCACACTAAAAATCTTGCATTTCTGTGGTGAATTAAGTTATTTCTCTGTAACTTGGGAATAATATCAAGAAATTTTTGTTATATTAAGAATAACAGCACTACTGCTCAAAGAGCTTACCGACACATTGCTTCACGCTTTTCCTCCTCTTGTCCAAAATAAAAGGTTGTTTTGTGCTGTATTTGAATTCTCTTATCGTGTACATCCTGGCCTGCACTTCACCTGTTGGTCTGGGGTCGTCAGCATGTGAATAGTACTGGATCAGAACAACATGCGGCTAGAGGACTTAGCTACTCTTCAGAAGTTGTGAAGAGAATGGCAATCTGAATGCATATAGCTTTTTAAAAAGTCAAAATAGGACTCTAATTATACTGAGCTAAAGAATGCCTATTAAAAAAAAACCCCAACACAGTGGTTTTAGAGAAATTTTAATTTCCAGTGTACCTTTGTGCATCAAGCTTAGGATAAGTTATTGTGATGGTACAATGCACAGTGTTGTGAACACCAGTGCCGTTATTGTGCCAGCTCTAATAATGAGAATTTCATTGTTTGGGGAGAGCAGTCTCCTACACTCTAGACAAAAGTGTAATTACTTTTGAACGATGTGGAATGTGCTCAGTTTAATAGCACGGAGAATAGATTCACAAAGATTCAGATAAAGCTAGCTTGGAAGCCATATGTGCAATGTGGCAGTATGAAATTGTTAGCAGGCACCATAATTACAACACACACACACACACACACACACAATTTCACAGTTTAAACTATAAACTGTTGTTTTTGTAAGAGATAGACCGGCTTATCTGAACAAGACTAGTTCAATTAAAACAAAGCAGAAACGGTGGTAAGTTTGCGTTTGTCTTTTTTTTTTAATGTTCTTTCCTTTCTCTCTTAATGGTAAATTGATATTTATAAGATGATGAAATTGCATTCTTACAAACATTGCATTAAAAATGTCATCACAAAAGTAGCACATGAAAGCAGTTTCTACAGATACAATTTCAGGCTCGTATCAGAGTTTGATCTTTTCAATCCTTGCACTTGTGCTGTTTCAGAGAATGACTCTGCAGGCTATTAGGAAAGGGAGCAAATAAAGAAGAATCAACCAGGACCCGTCAAAAGCTGTAGAAGTTGCCTACTGCATCACTTAGTCCAGACCCTAGAAAACTCTACGCAGATATTGAGAACCAGTCGTCATGGAGCCAGAAAAAGTTTTGATGCCTCTCATATCTGCCTGACAAAGTATCTTCCATTTAAGCTATTGTAACCTGCCTATCCTCCTTGTCATGATCCGTATTCTTCCGCCTCTCCAATCCTGTCCCATCTATGTATGTAAGTAACGCTAATAGTATTTAGCAATTACTTTAGCAAACTACTTGTTGTGGAAGTAGTTTGTGGGTTCTGTATAGGGCAGGTAAGCAAAAAAAAAAAAAGTTTTCATTCCTCAGGTGAGGCGGGAATCAAAGCCATAGTGCAATTCAGGAGAAGTATGCTAGTTTATGGAAGTTCCCTTGGTTTGTTCTACCACTCTCTTAATACAGTGAGTTTTGCTTACTTGTGGCCATGGGGAACCAGAGTGGATATATCATTCCAGCTGAAGTCAGTGGGCAGAAAGACTGGCTGAAGTTTGAGGTGACCCGGTGGTGTTTTGATCGGACTCTGAAGGGTCCAAAGGTGGGTTAGGGGACAACAAATAAGTAATGAAGTAGGAAAATATTTTTTTCCCCAAGCAGGAAGGTTAGAACTGTATTTTAAAACAATAAATTAACAAATCAAGACCAGACTTACCATCTATAAATTGCCTGCGATACAGGGTGCAGATGACTGTAGTTTTTAAAGGCCATGAAGAGAAGTGGAAACAGCAGTTGTTTGTTTTTGCTGAAGATCATCTTACTGTGAAGCAGTCACGTTTTTAATGGATTCATTTGAATGCAGTTAAGCAGAAAATAATCAACAGAAAAGTAAACACCTTTGTTTTATAGAAGTGCTGGGAACTGTATGTATCCATTGTTTGCAAGTGATTATATGCCTAGGAATCAATTCATTGACTTCATACTGGAAAATATCTTCATTTAAGCTTCTTGCGTAAATACTAGTAAAGTCTAATTCCAGTGAATAGCTGAAAAATTCCGCAGGAAAAAAGATAGGTAAAACCGTAAAACCCACAGTCGGTAGGAATATTTGAACCGGATGGTCCCTCTTATGATGAAGAGAAAAGAAGTATTAAGTACACTATGAAAAAAATACGTAAGCCTTAAAAGAAAAAAACTTAGTTATCTTTCTAAGCAAGGTAATCTGCCCTAGGACATCCCCAGTGGACACCATTGTTTCATTCCAAATTAATATCTCAATCCAGACTGCCTTCAGTAAGTAGCTCAGTTTGGGATTACACACATTTGCTGAGATCTGCTAGTAATTTCACTGAGCATTGTACGTTTTTACTGGAAGTAGTGCATTGGCAACAGCTCTGCCAGGTCAGCCTAGTGGTTCCTGGGTTGGAAGTGCAGCAACGTGCCCACAGCAGTACATTGCAGAAGACTGGGATAACGATGTCTTCCAGAGGGAGGGAGGAGATACTGCAGATATGGAACAAAATTTTGAAGCTACCAATTTGAGGAGCCCTGGTGAAGATGAAGAGTAGGGTATGGAGAAAGCCCAAGCAGGACTGCAAGATTAGCTTATAGCAACAACATAAAGAGACTACGTTTAAGTGTTCCTACTTCTTGAGACAGCTTTTGCTTTCAGCAGTCAGTCGCAGCTGTGACATAACCTAGGTAGGATCTACAGTATCTCCATCCTACCGGAACTCAAGCAGTAGCTGTGGACTTTGTATAGTTTCTCCAGTCTAGATCCATCACCTGTGGCACTCAAATGTGTTCTGAAACGCTGCCTTTTCTTTGGTGATAGTGAATCCTTCTGGTATTGTAGTGAGGCAGAAACTCTGCTGCCAGGTAAACACCCAGTTCTCCATGGTTCTGGAAAGAGAAGGCAACGGAAATGTAGTTAAGTTTTCATGTATTTCCTTTCAAATGATGAAGTTATCTCCTTTGGCCAAGCTCTGTTAAGAAGTCTGTGGCCTTGGGCTGGCAGTGTAACTACTATGAGAATACAGAGCAGCATACCAGATTTTCATACTTTTATCTGACCCGTACTGCAAGGCAAGGCACGTGGGAATCTATTGATTATATTTTGCCCCCTATGTAGTGCAAATTTCTGCTTTTGCACACCATCTTTCTTCAGTAGTTCCCCATTCATTTTAGAACTTCTAGAACATCTTCCCTGTGTGCTTTCGGTCCGCTCCGTATGCTTTTCATATCTACCTTACTTCCTCTGAGCAGCTGGTGTGGCTTTTTGCCTTTCTTTTCACTGTAGGTGAAAAAGCCTTTTTCTCTTATTTCCAGCTTTATAAGAACAATATTACTCTATCGCTTTCTGTCTGCTTTCAGTTGTCCTCTGAAAACATTTTTCTGCCTTGCCCATTTTCTTCCTCTGCTTGGAGTCATATTTAACCTAGTCATTTTTATTATTTAATCCATTCTAAAGCCTTTTAGTAAATAGCTCATATGAAGACATTGCACAGTAAAAGAAAGTATTGTGCTATTTGCTTGGACAGAATGTCAATAAACTAGAGGATGGTTGTTTTTTGATATGCAGCTTTACTTTCAGTAGAGAGATACCAAAACTGAAATGCATTGTGAAGTATTGGTCGTGGTTTCTTGGATTTCAGGGTTGCAAGGAATCTCTGTGATTATCAGCTCTGGCTCCTAGAAGTGCCAGAACCTTCTGCTACACTCAATACTCAGTCATGTTTTACAGTCTCTTCTCTCACCATCAAATGTTTGTGTCCATAGGTAGGATGTTACCCATTGCAGTGACAATTTGAAGCATTTCTTTCTTTTCTGTCCTTTTAATGGCTGAGTGAAATGCTCTGTCGTGTCTTTTGCCTTGTCTCTTTACGTTTTCTGAGGTTATGCAAATTTAAGTTGGATTAGGCTATGCCAAGGCCGGCTTGCTTCCTCTAATTTTTCTTGCTACTGTTAATGCTTTTGCAGATTCACCAAAAGTAATGATGGTTGCAGTGATAATGAAAATGTGGCTTCAGGCAGTTGCTAGCATTTAAAGTGCCGTGTCATCCAGTCATCTTTGTTTTCTTTCATGGAGCTAACTACTTTCTCTTGTCTTGAGTATATCAGTGAAATACCATCATCGTCTCCGCTGTAATAAAGGCATTTATTAATTTTCCCTGGAGAGGAGCATGCTGTAATGTTTCTGAACCATCCGATGTTGCAAAGTGTTTCACGACGATTAAATGGAGGAAACAAACTTTCTTAAGTAGAAGGAGTCTTTTATGTCTGGGGTAGCAAGGTTGCCGGAATAGTTTGGCCAGCCACATTTCCAAATTCTCTTTAATGCTGTTAAGTTCTTTGTTTCTTTTTCCAGTTCAGGTGCAGTTGTGTGACCAGATAAGACATTTTTGCTCTTTGCAAAGGAGAAGTAGACTCAATGAATCCTGGGAATTTAGCATCACTAGATAAACCAATGAACGTAACTGAGTGGAGTTTGTGCCCAGTTTAACTAAGGATAGTCTTTGCCAGAGCGGTGTAAACAAGACTGTCATTATGCATGGAAATAGTCTGCTTCAGCATCCTTTTTTCTTTATGCTTTTAAAACTGAATCCACCCCAAGGAAAAAAAGGGCTATAAAGATTAAATTTTTGTAGTTTGTACAGGCAACAGGCAAATTATATAGATTGTCCGAAACACAGACCAATAAAATCTAACATCAGACTGTTATTATCTTTATTTATATTGTACCCAGAGCATGATTTATTTTTATAGAGACAGGGAAAAGAAACATTCCTGCCCCAGAATGCTTAGCTTATGACCCTGTTCCTGCAAAATAATCTGGTTGATTGGAACCTAATGCTGATGGTAGCAAGAGGGAGGGAAGCAGAGGTCACTGACTATAACTCCTTCTGCACATAGCTTTTTGTAGGATTGGAATTTGATGACACAAAATAAGAAATATTATAGCAAAAGGTAAAATCTTTCAGACATCTCAAATCTGAATTACTGCGGTAGATTGTATGTGTGGCTATGCACTAAGTCGTGTCAGAAGTGGAAGCTTGCATTGCTTATTAATATTGCTAGCCAGAAATAGTGCAAAATATCTGTGCTTCAGACCTTCCTCTGTGTTGATTTTCAAATTGAATTTCACGTGTGTGTTTCATCTCTGAAACTGTAAGTGAAACTTCCCTTTTTCTCATTCTTTTCATTTTAAACTGCTGCAGTTGTAATCGGGAGAGTTGCTCGGGTTTGGATCTATGTGTGTTCAAAGGCAATAGCGTTCGCTGAGGCTAGCACCTAGCTGCGTAGGATCTGTGGGTCTCCAGAAAACAACCATATACAAATGCAGAGCTTAGTGGATTTAGGGCTCTGTAGGAGAGAGTTAGTTTCCTGTGTAATTTTTAGTTAAATTTGTGGGGGGTTTTATGGTATATCACAACAGTCAGAATCGTAAATTTCTGTTGGAACAGTAAGAGAACATTTTGGCTTTCTCTTATATAAGATGGATGTGAGCGTCATTAAGACATAATGCAGTGTCTTGTCAATCACAATGTCACTTCTGGGGTGGGGATTCAAGGGCGACGACTGGTCAGACAAAATGTTTACAAAGTGTATGTCCAGAGGTAAGCCAGTAACTTTAGGTTTAACTTTATGGCTAATGTAAGTAAACAGGGAATAGCAGAGTGTGATTCATTTTGTCCTAACATAGCTTCTACGTAGGACAGAAAAATTGCATCCTAGAAGGGCCTATTTTTCTTCATAGGTTACAACTGGAGCTTAGGGTGGTAAGCTCAGCTGTTGATCCCTATAGTTTAGAAATAAGTAGTTAGGTAATTTCAACCAGAGAAGCCTTGAGTGAGCGCTAATTGCCTGGCCGGAGCATTTGCTTTTTTGTAACTAAATATTTGCTATATGGTGCTTAGCTCTTTTGGGGAATGGAAAGCATTCTGCATCTCGGAGCTCAAAACGCTCGACTCACTTGAGTTTGTCCTGCATCTGGCTGATGTTAGTGTGAGTCCATGGTATGTTCTTTACTTTTATAAATATAAAATCTGCAAATACACCCCCCTTTTTATATTATTCTTAAATTTTTATTGTCTTGACACAGGCAGTAATGCACATAGAGTGGGAGGGAGAGTAGATTGATCATTCATGATAGTTACATGTGTAAGATTTATTTAAATTCTATTTAAACCAATTTGATAAATTCTATTGGAAAACAATTTTCAGGATTTTATATATCTACAAGCAGAATTGAAAATAGAGTCATTCAATTCTGCAAAGAATACATCTGCGGTAGATGATGTACTTTTCCTGTTTGCTTGTGGCCAGTGTAAACTTAGCTTTTGGGCAGAGACCATAGCTTCAGTTTTGAAGCTGTCAACATGAGTATTGGGTAATATATTGACACAGGGCCACAGTGAATTCTCTAGTTTTCCATGTGGGTAAACTAATTTGACTGAAATCTTTCGTTTATACGTAGGGCTTGTATCTTTATTTTGCTCTGTAAAATATCACAAACAGTTGTTGGACTCCATACTTGTAATTTCGTAAATATTAACAAAAATGGCAACTTTTCAGTTTACTAGATGAAATCAGACTGTGTTCCCAGCTTCCCAGTTGTTGATTTCTCATTGGCGATTTACTTCTCTTGTCTGTGCCTTAATTTATACGCTAGTACAATGGAAATTATACTTGTCCTTCATCCATGATGGTCTATGGTCTGAAACTCTCAGATTTTTGAATGCCATACAGGGAGGCTGGGGTTCAGTTCACTAAAGTTTAGCGCATAGGAGTTGGGTGTCTGGGCTCTCTTCACAGTTTATGGAAAAAGATAACCACCCTCCCAGAACAACCTTTCCGATCTTAAAATAAGCATGTAAGACAGGAAAGATGAATTGCCCTCTGAAAGTGCTCGTCTATTGACTATAGAGGGAGCCTTGATGACTAGTTTAGACTAGGTGTTTAATTTGGGGCTAAAATTAGGTGAGAGTAATCCCATTCACACTACACTGTGGAGTTGACACTTATACTGTATAAATATTCTCTCGTATTTTTGTTGAAGTAACCATGTTCAAGCTCATATTTTTGTGTGTGTGTGAATATTCTAGTAAACTTTTTTTAATCAGAACTATTTAGTGGGGTTTTAAGAATTGGATATTCCCTAAAAGCAAGCCTTCTGCTGTATATCCAGCCAGCAATGTTAAGTTCAAACAATAAATTTTATGCTTAAATGTACAGTTTGAAATGTGTTGGTTAGCAACATGAATCAGAGAACAGAAGCAATCCAACATGCCTTTAAAAGGCTATTTTGAGAGGATTCTCTCGATATTGAAAAATGGCATATATTCCCGTGATTTTCCTCATTGTAAATTTCTTAATGACTATTAAAAACTTATGTGCTTAATAAGGCATTTGTCATTCTTGCTACAATGAGTGTCAAAATACTAAATTTAACTCATTAAAGAGAACACGGTGTATGTAACCTGTTGTGTCTGAGAGATTTGATTTAGCCTTGCTCCGTCGTTTTTATAGCAGTACTGGCAAGTCCAAATGCCACGCATAGGCTTAGTAGCTAGACCTAGCAATATATTACTCAAGAAACTGTAGTTAAGTTCCAGTCTTACTCTGTAGAAACCTGCCTGCTGTGCCTGTTTTAATTCTATTTATGTCCTCATCTATGTTTAATCCAGAAAGTGGGTATATATACATGTGCGCGGTTTCACATTTTGGCACTGTAGTTGGTATATTGTGTGCTGTGACTTGTATCATGCCTGCAGGCCATAGGAAAACGATACAAATTAAATGTGAAATAGAGAGGAGACATAATTTAAAACTTGCATGTTCTAGAGATGCAGTATGGCATATGAGAGTTGCAACATATTGCAAAAAAATTCACCCTATTTCCCCAACAAGAAGACCATGTTTTCAGTTGTGCAGGCTGCTGGAGACATAGGCATCTTTCTTAGCTCTTCGCTCGAAATAGCTGTCACTGTATTTTATTTGAGGCAGTATCATGACCACTGCTACACGTGCTCTATCTTCTTTTCGTTCCTGTCTAACTACACAGGTCAGTGTTCTCCTCTGCCCTCTTCTGTGATTCTGCAATTATATTTATTTTACATAGACATGTGAGTTCCTTTTTCCCTTTTACATATGTTGTTTTGCTTCATGCTGAGAAAACTCCCCAGCCTGGCAGGGCGCGCTTTTTTCTTTCTTTTTTTTTTTTTTTAAGCACTCCAAATTCTATCCAGCTTTAAACTCTTATGTTTATAACCCTGAATATCTCTAAAATGTCTTTACCTAAAACACTTTATGGTTTTATTACCAGGTTTATGCCAGTAATAATATTCACATCAGCTTTCTTAGGGATAATCTTTAAGCAGAACCTAGCAAGAAAGGCTTTGAAAACTATCATTCCCAGGAACGCAAATCTCGGAACATGAAACATCGGTTTAATCGCCCTCTCTGACAACTTAACACGACAGATTGAAAAATACAAGCCGATATGGAAGTGGGATCAATGGATTATCAAAGTCCTAAACATCTTCTCTTGCGGCGGGGGGGGGGGGGTTTGGGGGG
>VZSZ01002971.1:1562749-1585207 GCA_013398815.1 Ibidorhyncha struthersii | reverse complement strand
TAAGACGTGAAGTTTGCATAGCTTACGCAGATCCGATGCCGTCTGACTGGCAGGGAAGTTGAGAGGGAGAGAGAGAGATTTACATGAGGGAACTCAGGGGGCTTTGTCACGGCAATTGTATAAAGTGATATACAGTGCAAATCGACTCGAGCATGTCCCTGGATAGCAGGCGGTTTACAGCCTCTTCGAGCAGAGATTACTGCTTTATCTTGTCATACTAAATTAACGTGGCAGCACACTGTTAAACAGTGGTGACCTCTTCATCTGTGGAAATTGCTGCCTAGAGGAGAGATGGTATTTAAGACACTCTCTCTCTCTCCCCTCTCTCTCTCTCTTTCTCCCCTCCCCACTTTCTCTCCCTCTCCCCCTCCCTCTCTCTATCTTGTCTTTTTTTTCCCTGTAGGGCCCTGAGGCATTTTTGGGTTAGGTTGTAACGTTAAAGACAAAAAGAAAGAGAGATGGGGGGAAGGGAGAGGCTTTTAACATCAAGGTGACAACAGCTATGTGTTAATTGGGCCTTTGTTGTTTGATTAATAGCCACTTTGGTGTAGAATATTAAGACAGTTGTTTGGACAACTTTCTAAAAATGACATGTCCTTTCAGTAAACTGGGATTAAGCAGTGTTCTCTGGTCTGCACATTTTAACTCCTTACTGTTATTGTATTTAGCCCTGATCTTACTGTTATTTAGGAACGAGCGTGGTGTCCGGCTCTTCTGGCACCGTCCTCAGTTGGCATACATTGCCATAGCTCACAACAGTGGCACTTCAGTGAGCTGCTCTCATGCTCGTATTACTGAGGGTCAAGGTGATGAAGATACCACCGAAATGTAGTTGGGCTCTTGCGTTAGACTGTACCAGAGGATTTTTAGAATTAAATAATGCTCCTAGAAATACAGCTAAGCGGGTAAAATGCCGTAGCCATTTCATTGGGCTGGCAGTGTGATACAGAAGAATGGGAAAAATAAACCTTGCACTCCCATCGTTTTTCAGTAAACTGAGGTGATGAAGGAGAGAGTGACATCTCTTCTGTAGCCCAGGTTTTCTGTTCCTGATTTTTCTGTTTACTATGCAGTGATTCATTGTGGGTCCAATCCAAAGCTCTTTGAAGTCAATATAAAGACTGTTTTGTATTTAACAGGCTTTGGATCAAGACCCACATGACCTTAGGGAAATTATTGCAAATCAGTGTTATGAATTGCTTTGAAATTTGCAAGCGTACATATCCAAAGGACTAATTTTTGCTATAATTTTTTGTAAGCAGTTGGGAGGCCAGGCGGAGTCAGGTTGGCCAGCCTAGCATCGGAGATGGCCGTATGTTCTGAAAATGGTGACATTATGGCTGCATGTTTGGGTGAAGGAGTCCTTCCCTACCTCTTCCTCTGCTGAATCTTTTAGTCTTTAGCATATTCTGTTCCGTTGTTGATGAGGTTATCAGTTCACAGGAGAAAATGCTTTTACGTCAAAAACTCAGCACTGACTCTGGGATTCCATAGGACTTAAGACTACTTCAGTCATACGAAGAAGGTTATGGAAATTTAATGATCTGAGATGGAAAAGGACTTCAAGATCATCTAGCCTGGATTATTCCTTGCTCTAGATAATTGTTCCTTACTGTGAATTTCTTGAGCTGCCACCTACGCAGATTCATGCAAAATTCTGTGCGTTTTGTATTGTACATTTTGTATGTAACATTTTCGGAGGCAAGCTTTTATTCATTTCTCTCAGATGCCAGCAAAGCTTATTTTTGCAGTAGAATATTTGCCATTTGAGATGCAATGTATCTGTAAGCACTGATGTTATCATTGTTTTCTTAGGATGAATTTTGAAGGCCATTGAGCTAAGCACTTATACCAGAGTTATGGAAAGGACTGACTTCCTGATTTATTATTTTTAGAAATCAATGTATTTGATAATTTATGTACAGCTTACAGAGGCCGCATAAGTGGCTCATGAATCGATCAGCAGCCAGCAAAAATGAAAGCTAATGAGCTCATTTTAGTAGCAAGTTGCTCATTAGCAGGTAGGCTCACTGATCTTTCAGGTTTTCCAGTTCAAAGTCACATGGTCTTTCCATGTTCTTGGAAGAAGTAGTTTCCTTGAAAAGAACAAAACAAAAAGAAAGCATGGCAAGGTTTTGAACATTTTCTCATTGTTTTGACATATACATTTACAGTAAATCCTTGCTATATGGCTAGAGGTGCAGCCACCTAATGGTCTGCAGGGCTAAGTCTGTGCCCATCACTATAGTACCAACAACTTTCAGCAGCTGAAATTGAATTTACTAGTGAATTTACAAGATGTATGGGAAGATGGGCCTTTTCTCTGCTTCTGCATAGAAATCAATACATTCCCAGCACAGCACTTTTCCCAGCACAGCATTTTCAGCCCAGGTTTTCTCCAGCTCAACAGTCAGATGTGGGATGCTAGAAACTGCATTACTGTGCAGAACTTGGCAGTATGTCCTTCCCCCCGTTGACAGTTGACACCGTGGCCCGGCCTGGTTAGATAACGCCAAGCCTGTGTCCTCCTCTCTCCTAGTAATAATTATTTGATGCCTTGTTGGAACACTTTAGTGATTCCGGTAGGATTTTTTTAGAGTGTACACAAAACCTAGCTCATTTGGCCCAGGTGTTATCCTTCTTGGTAGAGATATCAAGAGCTGAAGAAACATGGGAATTAACCTCCCCCTAGAAGTACTGTAAGGGGCAGTACCAAGAAGTATTGTGGATTTTTTGTGCTAGGCTCATAAACCTGCCTGAGAGCAGGTTTTTAGCTTTGTGCATTAATAGAGTACATTGGTGTCCAGCACTACCATTGATTTTTTTTTTCCTTTTAGTAAAGAAGCAAATTTATTATTAATATTTTTGAAACGCAAACCCACTGCTTTAATTGCCAAAACTTTGATAGAAAATTCTTGAATCCTTATGTTATTTCTGTATGTAGGTATATATGTAAAAATATTTAGTTGTATACATATACAAACACACACATACTTTAACTATCTCCTATAGACGTGAGAAATATATTGCTGCTAATCAGACTGGGAAAAAACAGATTCTTGACAGAGTTGCCTGAGGCCCCTGCAAAAGAGGGACTCTTGAAACATATTTTTAAAATAATTTAAAAAAAGACAGGTTTTCCAAATCTCAGGAATAGATTTTCGACTGCCTGATTTGGCTTGAAATGAGTTGGCTGAATCAGTTTCTTTTTCTTTTAAGTAAGTCTATAAAGCTTTGATGAATCTGGCTCATTGTTTAGCACTTATCTCATGAGTAAAGCTTGAGAGGTTTGGCTTGAAACTTACCAAATCACATCTTTGGAAAATGGCCCAAGCCTATTGATTTATTTGAAAAAAATAAAAAAAAAAATAATAAAAAAAAAAATCCAAAGCAAAACACAACAAAAAAACCCTGATCCAGCTTAGTGAGTAAGTCCCTTACAGATCTATAGAGCCTCTACTGAATGAGCCCATCTATTTATCAACATATGTGAGCCCTGCGCTTTATGGAGTTGTAGGGCTGAGAGGGATTGCGAGAGGGCATCCAGTCCCAGCTTCGATCCAGGTATCAGCTGTACCAGTGTCGTTTCTGTCAGATAATAGTTGAACCTCCTAAAGTTACTCAGCGCAGGAGACTTGCAACCTACCAGTCTATCTGTCCCGGGGTATTGCTGTCTTTACCATTAGAAAGTTATTCCTAATGTGTAACTCAAATCTTTTCTGCTTCAGGTTTGGCTCATTAATTCTTGTCCCAGCCGCTGCAGCAAGAGAAATGTAATTCCTCTTTTCAGCAATTTTTTTTGTATTTGAAGACTGATACCGCATACCCTCTTCTCAAAATTGTCTTTTAGTATATGGAGTTCTTGTTTCTACCTTATTTTTCTAAAAAATTTTTACTGTTTTTTTTTAGTTCCCAGAAACTAGCAGTAGCGGAAATATTTACATTTTAACAGCTATGTCTCCTGCTTAACAAGAGGTGATTCTCCATTAAGGACAATGATGTCTGCAGCAGGTGCATCTGAGATGCTACTGAAAAACTCTAATTCCAAGTAAAAACAGATCCAGGCTGGCTCAGTGACGGTTTTGTAAATGGTGCTGACTAGTTTTGTCAATTAATTTGCAGTTAAATCCTCTGTCGTACTAGCCTTGACTAGTTAGCTGTGGTTTAATTTTTGAATGGAAGGAAGGCTTTGTGTGCCACTGTCTTTTGCTTAGTTCACTGGCAGAAGACAAGTTTTGGGGCTGCTTAGCTTTGCAGAGCTCTGACTGCATAACTGTTGAATAGTAAAATGGATTACAGTGCCTCTTGCATATCAAAGAAATTGCCAGTGAAGTCTGACTACAGGATCTTCTCTTGTGGGGAGGAGGAAGAGAAACGTTGAGTCTCAGGTCCTATAGTGAGTTTCCAAGACAGGGAGTTGGCAGGAAGGAAATCTTTTAAATGTAAGACATTTGATCTGGAAGTCAATGGGGAAAAAATAAACATCAGGCCTCATGATATCAATTTTCTGAGTCACGTTTAAGAAGTAGTCAGTCCTCTGAACGTAATTATTTTCACATGTACAGGATAAAGTGTGCAACAGATTTAAAATCAAAATCCATTTCCTTTTGTGATCTTTAAGGAATCCACTGTTTGTACAAGCTGAAATAAGGTAACTGATATAATAAGGGTTGTGCTTTTCTGTATTTTATGGATTTAATAAATCCTCTGTTAAAAGGAGTTATCAAGTCAATCTTCCCACTTTATTAGTGGGAAGTTGACAGTTTTAAGTTGTACACTTAGTAGAAATTCACCTTGATACCAGTCAACAGTTCTCTTTTTATTGTGTTTTGGGCTACTTGAGAAGAGAAGAGCCACGTTCCCCTTCAAGTGATTCTTTCTCCCTTGTCTCTCTATTTTTACATTTTGAGACTTTGTCTTGTGACCACCAGAAAGAAGGTATATGAGCCGTCTGGAAATCATAGCTGTTTGCGCTCGTGGAACTTGATGCATTTTACAAAGCAGTAAAGTAAGTACTGATCTTAAAGGGAGAGCGAAGACTAGGAATACAGTTAATTTGCTGCACGCCACCGTTTTGGTTTTTTTTTGAGCTCTGTTGTGGTAACTACAACTCCAGTGGTGAATACTTAGTGATTTCTTCCCATCTGTGCATCTGAGAGAGGCTGGAGATCAGTCTAGGCTACACTAGAATAAAGGAGTGTGCTTTACTGCCAAAGGAAAACCAGTATGCAAGACAAGATGGCAGTGATGGATCAAATTTCCAGTTGACCATAAGGGAATCTTCATGCAGTGCACGTTTACCAGGGGTGTAAGGGAGCACAAGCTGGTTGGCTAATGTGTACCTATCTTGTGATGTGCTGCTCAGACCCCTCCATCTCTGCAGTGGTTAGATCAGGGCTGTATTTTTCCCCATTGGTAGGATGAATAGTTTAACACTTGAAACTGGAAAAAAAAAAAAAAAGAAGAATTCTTTCACAGAAAAAGTAGTCACATCACTGATTTTTGCTTCCCATTCTTCCTTTCCCCATGCGAAAAAAACTACCCTTTTTTTTTCCACTCTCCCTCCTGACACTTTTTGGTAGAAGATTCTGGGAAAACCTCCTTCTTTGGAAGCAGAGTGCTACTGAAGTCGAAAAGTCAAAGTAATTGATGGCAGATGACAGCTGCTGATGAGCAGCTCAACCTCATGCTTCAGTGAGGAAGGCAGATAGAATTTCACAACATAAGGATATTATAGAAATCTTACAGAATTAAGAAAATTTGAAGACCACATGGTAATAAACCACCCCATGGGTCCTGTAATAAAACAAATAAAGTTTATATGGTGGTAGGAAGATGATGGTCAGCTCACCAAATAGGAATATTGTGAACAGGTGTGGTCTTTGTGCTGAAACTAAAAGCATAGAAGAGTAGATATGACCAAATGTGTCACAACTCTCCTGAATTTTCTGCATATGTTTCTATATAGAGAAATACAGGATATCAGCATATATTGTTTACAAGAAAAGATGGACATAAATAAGAGCAAAAAAGCTCTGAGATTTTGTCAAAACCAATGAGAATTGAGGGACAGTCCTTTAAAATGAGTGGCTGTGTTAGAAAACTAGCTGGAGGACTTGCCCCAGGAATTATGGTAGGAAATAGCTCTTCATCACTGGCAAAGGATCAGTTTGTTCTGTTACAGTTTCGTTTTTTCGCTTCCAGATTTATCAGTTCTCTGTCGGGTACTCTTTTGAACTGTTTTGATAAATAATTGTACTTGTGAAGGTTAATGGAGTGTCAGTCCCTTATTTACTCTCAAGTCAAATGTGGTGCATGCTAGTCAGAAGTGTAGCTCATGCTTCATGACCAGCTGACCTTAGTGCTTTAAAGTGTGGTTATAGTCAGATAAATGACTGTAAAAATGACATGAAAGGGTCCCATCTTTTCTGTCTTGCTGTGGCTTTAGAGGTCAAATTTAGTTGCATAAAAATATGATATTTTTATTAATTGCCTATAATGCTAACTTAACCTGGGGTTTGAAAATAAAGCTGTGTCCTTTTTGCCTCACGTCATCCGTAGTGATAAACATTTTGCAAATGGTACTCGACTATTTTGTTGATATGTCTGCAAAGCAGAGTCTAGTTCCTTCTTTTGTAGCGGTATTGACTCTTTAGCGCTAATGGCAGTTAAAAAAAATTTAGTCAATAAAGCAAGCAGATAGACGTGACTCAGAAAATACATGGAGAGCAAAAACGTTGAATAAAGATGACATTTTAAAGCCACTGTTGTTCTTATCCCCATACCTTGTTGTAGGTTCACCTGTTACAGAAGCAGAACACAAATGCTTCCATGTAAACTTCTACTAATCTGTGCTGATCCAGAATTGATACAACCCTTGCAGTCACAAGAATGGCAATTGCCAAAGATGTTTGTTACTGTCTATTTTCCAGTTTATTTTCGTTAGTATCTTCACGGGGTATTATAAGAGAGTGTTTCTTTTCGTCAGTGCTTAAGCAGGAGAGTAAAACCTAAGACAAACTAGTAGTTCTTTTGAGAAATTTTCACAGCTAATTCTGGTCACGTTTTATTAAGTGTATGCTCTGCATAAGCTGACCTCTCTGGTACTAAGACTCATTCGGTTACTTCCAAGAAAGAAAGTTCTACTTTTTATTTAAGTGAATAATAGCTGCGATGAAAATTAATAAACTTGCACACAAAGGCTTAAAATAGAACGTGTTCTGGAAGCGAGATTTCCAGAACAGTTCAGTCTTCTGAACAAGTGATCCTGTTGTTACTGAAAATAACCTGTGGAGGTAAATGCAATTTGCTGATGGACATCTTCTGAAACTCTTGCTAATCATTGAATATTCTGGCCAGCTTCTCTAGAGAATAAATATGTGCTGAAATCAAGAGAAACAGGCAGATAATTAATATCTTAATGGAAAAAAGTTTACAACAGGATGTTGTTTAGAGAGTCTTCAGAAATCCTCCCTTTAGTCACTGAAAATATAACTCTGCATCCCTGTTCTGTTCTATGGGCCTTCCTAATCCCAGGTTTTCTCCTTTGAAGATAATGTTTTTGCTTATTTGGTACCTGTGATTTCTGTATCATCTAATGTTTTCACATTACCAAGTCCTTATCTGGTAAAAGTATCTTGATTTGTAGAGGCTTGAGGTGAATCTCCACCTGCAACATAAAGACTTCCTTAGTTTATGAAACTGATTCCTAAATAATCAGGGAAAACTGATGTAATGATAAAGTTGTGTAAAACTGGGTTGAAAGACAGGGCAGCTGGTAGAGTATGTGTGTGCTCCTTCCAAATTTTTTTAAATTTTCTTTAACATGAGGCCTGGATGGAAGGAAGTACCTTACATTTCTATGACTGACACAAACATGCTTCCCAATTAATATGTGATACTGATGAAAGAAACAAAATGGTTATATTGTAACTATTGCTAACATCAATAGCTGTGAACGTGAGTGTGATGTACTACAGTAACTACTCAAGAAAGCAGTCAGGGGTCAGGTAAATCGGACGTTGCAGCATAGTGTCACTGTAACATCTTTCGACCGTCTTTCTTTGAACCTTGTTATGACCACTATGTGATGTCTGAATAACAGAAATGTAATGCCAAAATGTATTGAGAAGGGTTTTATATAAATACGTAAGTGCAACTTCCAGTACTGTCAAAGATACTGAAAGGAAGATTGGATGCCTTTCAGATGGACTGGTCTTAAGTGTCAAAGACTAGCTTTTGCCTGCTTGTACCTTGTGCAGTACAAATAAGCTGTCAGCACAGTTCCTGTTTATGATGTCATTTGCATGTGATTTTTCACTCTTACTTCACATAATTGAATTTATTCAGGCAATTTATTTTTCAAATATGTAGTCTCCACATACATGTACGTCTGAAGATTAAAAAACTTCAATCAAGAAATTTTATGTAACTCTTTTGAGAATGTTTAAACATGTATACTGTAAGTGTAGACACTTGTAGACCAGAATAGAAGGGAGGAAGAAAGTAAGAAACCCCTCCAAAATATACTGTAATTTCCTTTAATGTGTATGAAAATATATATGTATGTGTGTATATATATACATATGAAAAGAGGAAGTGTGACTCTTATAACCATGTCTTTGTGTTCAGCCCCTGTCTGTGCCCAAGATCTCTAGGTGCTCGATAGGTGCTTTTTAATTACTTTTCCTTGTTTGATGTTGCTAAGTATAATGAATGGATTGCAGAGAACTTTTTGTTAGAAACCTTCTGTACATCAGCTCAGCGCTGGTAGGCACAGTGATACCTGGCCGGATTGCATCCTGAGACTCACTCTTGATAAATTTAAGGTCAGAAAAAGACAGATTTTGTAAAACCATGCTCTATTAGTCAACCAATACTTCCTCGTCACAAAGTAGGCTTATATTTTTCCAGCCAAAGTGGAGAAAATTGTGTCTGTCTTATTTGGGTTGGGCAATTCTGTGGTTTTTTCAGCATCATTTCATGATGACTGAAAACTACAGGGAATACTCAGAAATCAGTGATTCAAAGAAGAGCTTGGAGAAGAAAGGCTATTTCCAGCAAAAGTTATTCATTCTCTGCTGATGGTGGGTAGCTGGCTATGACTGTAGAAGAAAAGATGTTATTTGGGTTTTTTTGTTTGTTTGTGAACAGGACATACAACAGTGCACAAAATTTAATTGTTAAGGAAAAGGTATAGTGGGCTTGATCAGCTACAGGAATATGGTTTCTTTAAAAAATGACATAAGAGAATGAGAATGAACTACCCTAAAGCTAATAAAGATCATTTGTATTACTCAGAATAATTTAGGTAAGTGATGAGAAAGGGGAGGAAAATTAGCATTTCTGTACAGTTTGCTTACTGTGTAATTCTTAATCAGTGGTGTCACAACATCCCTTGGTATCATCTTATCACAAAGGTCTCTTCGTAGTAGGCAGTGTACGCTTCTGACTGCAGTTTAAAGGAACAGAAGAAAGAATAACTGGTCTGCAGAGTGAGAACAACTGTGAATCTGCCATAGATTAGAATTTATTGGGTTTTTTGTGTCACTTGATCACAGTCTAAACTGGCTTCTTTGTGCAGGGTCTATGTGCATTTTAAATCTTGTTTAAGCTCTGCTTGAATGAGCTTTAGAATGGGACTTAAATGATAAAATGACATCATGCTGCTCCCCTGAGTAGAACATAATGTTAACCGTTTGAGGTGTACTAAGACCTAGAGGAGTGAACAGAGAATTGGTTCTCGGTAATCCTTGGATGTTGAATGTGCCCTGCTATTACTTTGGTTTGGAACCTGGGAAGTCAGTTCATGTCACTTCCTAATTTGCCCTATATGCAATATCACAAAGGGATTTTGTGGGGATTAATTAACAAATTTTTGAGTAGCTCTAACACCTACTACATTTACGTATCAAGTGTTATGTGGACTGACTTTTGTCATATTCATTTTTATGAATTATTCTGATATATTTGGCATTCTCTGATCAAACACCACATTGTGTCTGAAGTGTGTAAGATCCAAATAAGATTGATTCCTACTCTCTCATCTTGTGTAGAACTGACTGTCTGTGATGGTGTTTATTCTGTGTTTTTCGATAAACACAGAATATGTATATTTCTTGTGATTTTATTATTATTTCCTGTGCAGTCTCTCCTCTGAAGTTGAGAAGACTACTTTGGTTTGTACCAGAATTCCAAATTCTATTTCACTAAAACTGTGGAGCATTTTGGAAGGAAAATCAAGCTGTAAAAGACATAAAAAGAAGAGCAGGTGAAATAAATTTTGGATGGAAAATACATCTTTTAATAACTGTTAAAGAGGATGAAAACAGTTACTGCTTGGAAAAATCCTTCAAATTAATATTTGTGTAGCCATTACTGAAGGAGTGTAAGAGAGTGAGTACTAGAGAGAAGGTAAATGGTGACGTCTATAAGCAGGTGAAAGAATAGAGAACTTGGATAAAAGCAGATCCATGAGTCTCATGTGCTAGATGATACGCATTTCAAAAATAAATGAATGAGACAAACATATTTTTGAACCAATAGAATTCATTTTGAAAAATTCATATTCTAAATGTGTTATCTTATGCTACAGTTAACTCCAGTGGAGACAATGGGGCTATTTCTCAAGTAGCTATTCCATTTTAATAAAGTAATGTTTCGTGGCCCTTGTAGAAGATGAGAACTTCCAGAAGATTGCTTTCAGAAAAAGAAATAAAGTGATACTAATCTCTGTGGAGGCAAAGATGATTTTGACAGTTAACATCCTGTAAGTCTAGTTGTAATCTTTTGAAAAGCAAGAGAACAAATAAATGGTAAAAGTAAATAAATAGATAAGAAATGAGAAGGCTCATGAACAATATACAACATATATAAAGCAGAATGTGATTATTTTAGAAGTGTAGTGGATTCAGCCACACACCTACACTTCATGTAGGATATTTCCGATATTAAATGTGTGGGCCAAGATCTTTAAAAGCATCAAGAACAAATAATTCCAAAAGAGTTGATTATTGGAAGTTGCATGGAATTCCGTCCATAAGTATGCATGCATTGCGAGGTGCTTCCTTCATACAGTGTTTCGTGCATCTCATTTGAGTGTTCCCAGTAAAGTAACTGTAAAAACAGAAAAATAGTAACACGTCAGGTTATTGAGAGGAGGGTAGGATGATGTCATGCAATATGATTTTATTTTACTAGGAAAGAGGCAGATACACTGAATGTCAGAAAGGATGGGTACCTTTGAAAAGCCACAGTGGCAGAGATTGTCAGAGGAATTCCTTCAGTAGAAACGAGGAAGAAGTTCCTAGGACAATACACTCTGCACACGTGTCCTTTGTTATTGTACCTTTTTTCTTCCCCTGGCCTGTCAGAGCCTCCTAGTTATGTAGCGACATATGTCTCTTGCGTTATTCTGAGGTGGCTGGGAAAAAAAAAATGGACTGAAAGGAATATGGTTGTGGTAGTCCTTTGCCTGCTGTAAGCTGTCTCGGTCTTGGTACGGGATTCATAGGACAGCGAGTGCCTGTAGCAATGTTTTAGAAATAGGGAGAAATAAACACGTTGTTACAGAAGTTTGAAGAAGTGAATTACAATACACTCATTAAAGTTGCCAGTGGTGCACCCAGGAGAATAGAACCATAATATCAAAGGAATCAAGGGGAGACTGCATGGCAGGAAATAATCAAATGTAAAATTACAAACTGGTACAGCTGGATAAAGTAATCCAAAACACAGATAATCAATGGGAGTAAGGCACTTGGAAAACAGTAATGCTGAAAAAGATTTAGGTGTGTTAAAACAAATTAGATATGAGCTCGTCATGCAGCAAGGCAGCAAAAAAGGCGGTAACGAGGAGGTAATTGTCCTTCTCCTCATAACTCTGCTAAGATTACATGTGAAATAATGTGTTCAATTCTGGCCACGTTAGAGAAGTCAGCAAATTGGAGGGATTTCAGATGCAAGCAACAAATGATTAAAGAGTTGTAGGAGCCGATTTGTGAGGGAAGACTGAAAGAGGAAAGGCTAAATACAGGCCAGTAATAACAAAGTAAACACATGCTAACTGTCCAAAAAGATGTGGATGGTACAAGCTCTAACGTGGTCGAGGAATAGTCCAAAGCGCTGGAAGAAGCTGTGTAGGAAGAGTTTTGGGTGGAAAGGAAGCAAATACGAACAATGAGGGGTTCTTTTACTGTGTAGAATATTTGTAGAGGGAATGGGGAACCTCACTGTCTGAGACATTTTACTAGCCCAAATGAAACAACTGGGTCCATACCAGAGGGGCGAGCGTGCCATTGTGTTATGTGCCTGCTTTAGGTACTTGGCAGAATCACACTGCCCTGGGAAAATTAGAAATACGCACATGAGCACAAGCCCTTATGGGCGCAGGATATTTTCTCTTCTTTTGTTCCTGGTTTTGGAGGGTTCTTCTCTCCAGACAAGATACCCTCCAAATCCTCCTCAACACAGAGGACGCAGTTTTGACCAAATTGTACGTGGCTTGTCTTTACTCTCCCCTCAGCCACCCAGGCAAAGGAATGAGGTGAAGTATGTCTGTCTGGTATGACTTTCTGTAGGCTACCAGAGAACAGATGAGGTGATCTTGCATCCCTTTCCCATCTGAAAACTGTGGTGAATCATCATATATGAAAGCTGGGTAGCTGGGAACAACCTGGAGCCATTGCTAGTCTTTGGCATTCCTTTCATTATATCACTAAATTCTGTTCAGACAGTCCTCTCCTGTTCTCTCAAGGAGTTAGCACAGACAATGGGTTTGTTTCATAGTAAGAAGGCTGGTGATGAAACTGTTTTTGACACTTAACATAAGTTTTGTAACACAATACCAGAGTTGTTGTATGTGGTTAGTAAGCTTCTATTTTTACAAAGATAATCGTTTTATACGACATGATTTCCAAACTATTAGAAGGATTTAATGTATGCTGAAGACTCTACCAAGCTGTTTTGATAAGTAGTCTTATTTTTTGTTTAGCAAGGTCTTAAGGGTGATCTTTAGTCCCCCAGGGAAGAGATCATAAAAGTCTTAAAAGTGCTTTTGCAGTTTTATTTATTATTTTTAAGCATGAGGATTACTAGCATGAAGATAACAAGGCTGTTATAGTACAACATGTTCTTTGTTTTTGCAGGTTATAGCTAACATATTAGGAGTTCTCAAAATGCCAGTTTTGTTTGTTAAGTATTTTGAGAGCAAATAGATGTAATCCTATATTACATTCTTAAAATGAGTTTTGCTGGAGAAAGAAGCAGTAGGAGAGATCTGGTCTGAGGATGGGTGTCAGTAATTATGTCACTAGCCAGCAGTTGCCCAATGCAAAGTAGTCATTACTATTTTACTATATTTAATATCTTTATTCTGTAGAAAGATTTGCAATTTACTTTTATATATGGGGGAACACTTCATTGCAAGAAATGGGTCAAAACCAAAATCTGCAGCACAAAAGAAAATTATTTAAAAAAAAAAACCCTGTTAGAACCTTTTAATATTGGATGTCTAAAATTTCACTCACGATATTTTCTCATATATTTTTTACTACAAACAGATCCAGCTTGCATATAATTCTTTGATTTGTAATAAATCAAGTAGAAATGGGGGATAAGCATTAAGAAATACTAAACTTGAGCTGTATGTTTGGGGATGGGCTGGAATGCAGAACAGCCAGAGGAGAAATGTTTGTCTTAAAGCACAGGTTATCAGATTGTGCTCTGTACTGTAGATAGTCTGATAATGGTCTGTTGAAGAAGCGCAGAGTCAACCAGTCACACCGTGCTGGTTCCAAGTCTTTACTTTCAGGGACTTATGATGAAATCAGTGGGAATTAAAGGAATATGTATTATTGTGCATTTTCAAAAATGCCAGTAGGCACCTCCTTATACCTTTAGATACTTTAAATCCTTGAAAAATCTGCTCCTATGTTCTATGAATCACAGAGAATAAAGTTAGAAATCGATGCAAAACGGATTATAGGTTATTCCTTTTGTGTGAACACAGCTGAACAGTTTCTTACAACTCATCTCCAAACCTTGGAAATGCTTGAAATTTTCTCTTGCTCGTGCAGTTACGGCAGCAGTCAGAATATCATGGTATTTGGAAAAAATCAAAGTACATTTCAGTGTTACTGTCAGATATTGTGGGGTGGCGCTTGATATATGGGAGAGTTCCCAATTTCCGGTTTCAGATGATTGGGCTGTAGTACGCCACAGAGTAATGTAAGAGCTGAGTATTTATTGCATCAATAAAAATGAAAATACAACTGCTATGAGGCTTTTGTCCAATAATCTCTAGGCTTTTTACATCAATTATATAAAATGCCCTAAGCTGCAGGAAATATTTATTATTGTCTCGGTTTTACATATGCAGGAAAAAGGTAGAAGAAATGAAAGTGTCTGATGTAGCAGAGTTCATAGAGCAGATGGTCTTCTTTTTGGGCTTCAAATAGTTTTCAACAAGGTTCATGGATGTCAAACACTGGAAATACCTGCTAGTCGTCTTGTTGAAACCTCTGCCAGATATCTTCTGCTTCGTCAAAAAGAAGTCATTAATTAGGTACAGCATTTGACGTCAAATAAATGCAACCTGAAGGACAAGAGATAGTAATGATTGCCAAATAAAAATTTAAACAATCCAGTACCAAGCAAAGTATTAACATTTTAGAGGGAGAGCTAGATGTGATCAGGGTTCTGTACGTCTGATAATTTGTAATACTTCCAAAATGTGGATCATGAAGTCCCAAATACATCGTCTCAGAAAAGCCAAAACAATATTTAACTTGAATGTATTTTGCTTGACTGCAGCACGATAGTAGAAAAAAGAAAAAAATGCTCATCTCTATTGATAGTGTTTAGTTTACCTAATTCAGGTAAAATTCTTAGTTCTCTGCCATGATGACCGCTTCAGCTGACTTTTCAGATCTATTCATCAGCTTCTTCACTGTCCATTACATTTCAGTTCCCCGTCACTATTAAAACCAGCCCTAGAAAAAAAATACATCTGTGTAAGAATAGCTGTTGGTTTGCATGGATGTGACTGCAGGACCATAACCTGTAGATGTATATCTTTCTACGTTTGTTTACATGACACCCTTTGACATCTCTTTTATCTCTCCCTGGATTATGTGTTCTCGTCAGTTCTTACTTCCTAAAGGTGTATTTATCCTCTTCCACTTTTTTTCCCCCTCTATGCCCTTGTCTCCCTTTTTTTCATTGTATCCTCCCTCCACTGTTCTTTTAAATCTCCTTGGGATCATTCCTTTGCATCACTGATGAGCAACTTTGCTCCATGAAGGAAACCTATAGACAGAAGATCTGTTTAAATGTAGGATAGCGGCAAAGGAGTTCGAACGTGTAAGAAGAATGATGTGCACTGGGGAGCCTTGTGGAATACGTATTTCATCTTCCTGAAGGTGCCAGGTTGACAGCCACCATAAACCGTACAGGTTTATGGTAATGTCTGCCCTACAGCCCCTATGACATAGAATGTAGAAGGAGAGAATTTTCCAAATCACTTAAGTGATTTGAAGATACGATTCCCACTGAAAGATGATGGCACTTATGCTCCTAAAGTAAGTTAATTACATTAATTAAGGCAAAGATTATAAATGGAAGGTTAAGAAAAAATAAAAGATCATTCTTGCTTTATGAATACTGTGCGTGTGTTTTGTTTCTTTTAAACCTTAAAAAATATTGGAAATGTCAAGTTTGGTCTTTCTCATAATTGCTGGTGGACCTCCTGTGGGCATTGGGAGTGTTTTTATAGCTTTCAGATTTTCACTTGAAGTAGCTATGGTGTTGAATCTTGAACAAAGATACTCGTTTCCTAAAAGTTTATTAGGTAAAATAAATAGCAAACAGTACTAAATTGTTTAAGAATCATTTGTCCTCAGAAGTGTGAAGTATTCTGTTTTTTGATTATGTTTTATGTCATACTATTACCAGCTTCCTGGTCACTATGGAGACTATAAAATAGATAGGCCTACATGTGTAATGCAGAAAGCAGAGCAAAAAAATTAGTTTCGGGTCTTCTTTACACATTCTAAAAGAGCAAAGTTTGGGCAAAATTCCAGCTTTGAAAAAAAGAACCTGCTAGGTTGCTTTTAGGATCACAGGCTTCTTAAAATCAGACAATATCAATGCTTGTTTTAAAGACGCAAGTATTTTATTCCAGGTGTTTTTGGCTGCAAAGTCATAAGCTTGGTTCTGATAATATTTTTTGTTTCTGCAGATGCAGCCTCCTTGCATACCATATGGTGGTAATTAACAGTTTCAGACTTAGTTCTGAGTTTTCTGCTGCTTCAATTATTGGTTGGTTTGGGACAAAATTTTAATGTCACAGAAACAGAGTTTTCTGTCTGAGTTTAATTGCAGATAGGAATAACGTGTATTCCTAGATAAGGAAGGAGGAGATGAGATCTATTTAGAGTGCTAAGAGATATTTTGGAAATCTCACCAAGTACAACCTGTTTCTTTTCATCAAGTGTTTCGCTGTGTCCCTCGGAAGAACTGAAATAGGCCTCGGTTGGCCCCTGGAAACGGAGAGAGGCAATTTGAAAGATACAGTTGGAATGAATAGTTTCTTTTAACAGCGAAATGTTTGCGCTTTTTATGAGAGCAAGGGTAACATTGTGTAATCTTTAAAAAAGATATTGCTCAGTGAGGATAAGTCCATTGTCCAGTGACATGACTTTTCCTGTCAATCACAAAGGTGACAAGGGGGCTAGATTAAGTAAAGCTTGCCCAAGATTAACAAAGGAAGATTATTGACCTCATCCTGAAAGGGCAGAAGCCTGTTTTATCATTAAACCTTGGAAGAGGTATTTCCTCCATAGGTGGAAAGCTGTTTGGCAAAATAGAGGCAACTTTCTTGAACAACGAACAAGTCTTCCTGCGGATTCTAGCTTGGAACAGAAGCAGAAGACGCTTAACGTGGGGCCAGTCTGGTTTTTTTTATTGCTGTTGCGGGGTGGGGGGAAGAAGGGCCTAGGGTGTTTTGATTCAGTGGGATCTGTGTAGGTCCTTGTCTGCCTTTCCGAAGCGGGAAAAGCAAGAAGCAGCAGCATCAGGTGTTGGTGAGTACAATCCCGGCTCAGAGTTCGATGAAATGTTGTGCCAGCACACATTAGCAGAGCAATTCGCAATGCAAATGAACAATAGAGCCCCATCCATGAAGCAGCTGCTAACTGCATAAAACTGTTACCAGGATTAACAGTGCCAGAGGCTGGAATGTAATCAAACTTGAACAGGTGAAACGGTTACACAGCCGAGAGAGAGAGACTGTTCTCCAGTAAAAGAGTGTCTGTTTTTCCACTGTTCTGGTGACGGAGAGATAGGTCGTGTGTGTGGCTGGATGGACTTCATTTTAAAATGTCAGTAGTAGATATTTAGGTTCTTCAATACCACGCTTCACAGTGTTGTTGCTTTTTTCTCAGTTAACTGAAAGTCATGTGAGTTTGTCTTCAAAAAAGGAACCTACTAAATCTCACTTGTTGGGAGGGGACTTCCTTCTCAGGGGATTAATTTCAAACTGCTGCTGACTTATCTTTCTTGCCATTAAGGATTTCTTTCTTGCCATTAAGGATGTCTCTGAGTGTTTTCAGGGGGATAGTTAAACTCTCCTACATAGTATCAGAGGAGTTTCTTTGCTAAAAGTTTTTTTAGCTTCATACAACCATTGACATGAGTAGGCTTTATGTGGAAGTGTCCTTTCTTTTTACATGGTAAAAGTAAAAATCCAGAACCATCAAAAGTTCTTTTTTCACTTGCCTCAGTATCGGCATAAGAAAGAGCAAAATAAAACACAGGGCCGTAAAGCGAAAGCCGAGAGAATGACAGAATGAAAAGATCATGGCCAAGTGGGGAAGGCAGATTCTCGAGCTGGTGTGCGAGAGGATGGACATGTTGAACTCTCAGCAGCAGCAGTAGCTGATGCGTGTGCTCATCGGCTGGTATGGAAAGGAGAGGATTCCTCTTAGATTGCAAATCACGCAATGAATGTGTGATTGCTACAGATCTTTTTGAATGAATAATTCACTGGTGTACCATAATTTAGCCCACTGAGATGTGATTGCAGCTGTTCCCCTACTGTATATGTGTTTTGATTAAGTGGAGTGTATCTTAAACCTCACAAATGTATAAATAGCCCATGTATGTGAGATGCAAACACTGCATACATGCACACATAACAAGAGCAGTCTAAGGAAATACTTTGTTTTGGGAATGATTACTTATATATTTTAATATATAATTTATCTTTTTAAAAAAATCTGTGTAGAACACTTCCATTTCCTTTTTTGTTCAGCTATGAAGTCTTCTTAACTATGGTACCGTATAAACGTTGTAGTATCAGGGCATCTCTGTGTTATTAATGAGTTTATCATTCCAAGACCTTTCCAATATAAGAAATTACTTCTTTTGTGCCGATTTTACAGGTAGAAAACTGAAAGACAGAAACAAAAGTGACTTTTTCTGTGGTTACACAAAACATATAAAAGAAAAGGAACTCAGGATCCAGAGTCCTTTCATGATGCTTTACCCACAAACTACTCTCTTGTCCTCTCCCCCTCACACTTCCTTTCCCCAGAAAAAGAGGCAGGGAAATAGTAGTAGTTTTGAAAATACTTGTGGGTTCCATTTGAATGCCAAGCGATTTGTGATTTTGAAAATCACTTTCTATTACCTTACGTATCATTCAATCTTGTGTTCTTATGCTTCTTCTCTTACAACAAACTTGGAATGTGTTTGTACACACTCAGAATATATTTGTACACATAAAAACACTTGCCTGCACCCAAAACATATGTGGAAGCAGCATTGATGTTTCCTGAGGTTTAGGCAGCTGTTGGAAGTACTTTGTGTCTGTGACCAGTATGTGACACACACAGAAACACAAGCGAGTGTCTTTGGGGCCCACTTTGGAATAAAAACAAGGAACTAGTTCCTGGTGAAATTAAGAATTATACTGTTCCTACGCATAATCGACAGTATAGGTGGATTTAAGAACTGTAACTAAGGATGGCATTTGGCTTATCTGTCTTCAAAGTGTGAATAAGAAAGCAGCTTTCAAGATATTTCCTCTTTTGGCCTTGTCTGTAGGAGAAAAATTACCACTTGGTGATAAGAAGTTTGAATGTTAGATAAAATCTGAACTGGTGCTGAAGTTAACTGTTTTACTCGTCTAGATCAGTGTTAAAAACAGGGTTATTCAGGTCTATATATGTGAAAAAAAAAATTACACTCGGCTCCAACTCATTTTTGAAGTCCAGTGTTAGCAACTAGTAATTTTCCAAATGTAGAACAAAAATGGAGGGAGTTGCAAGAAGAAAAACAAGGAGCATTTCTGTTGACTAGAGTCGAAAAATTTTTTAGGGCTTGGTCAAAAGCTCATTGACGTCAGTAGAAAGTCTCTCATTAACATCACTGGGTTTGGCTTTTGGGGCATATGATGGCCCAGATTGTAATCTCAGTTAAATCCGATTCTGTTAGGGAATTTATTCACTAGTATAACACATTCAAGCTGCTCAAAACTGTTTGCACTGGAAGTTTTCTTAACCAAAGGTAATCTTTTTGCCAAAATGAAGTAGTCTGTGAAAACAAATACGTTCTTTACTTTGTATCTCCCATGTTGTTTTATTCAAAGTTTGTTGAGATAATTTTTAGCAGTATATGTTCTATTTATGAAAAGACAAATTTTTTTTTGCTGAAATATTGGGGTTTATGAAACCAGAGACACCAAAAATTACTTGGGGGAAAAAATGATAAAATTCTAATGTAAATTGCTAAAGAGAGTATATGTGTCACTTTCATAGCCTGTAAAATGAAAACAATTTAAAATTTATTAAGACTTTTTCAACCAAGTCTGTAACTCACATCACAAGATGGTCTAGGGGCTTTTTAGAAATAATAGTCATTAAACATCTGGAATACAAACATGTAAGGAAATAAGATAATGAAAAAGAAAAAAAACTCTGGAGCATCTGATCAAAATAAAAACTTTGCAGCATTATATTATGCAGTGTATGTACTCTGCAGCAAGCTTTGTTTGGAGACATTGACCCAAGTTTTGCAAGGTATAGATGGCATATGTTAGCAGAGAAAAGGTTTCAGAGATGTGTACAGAAAGGTAGGGTATAAAAGAGACGTACAAGGGGAAAGGAATACATGCAGAGAACGTTGCTTTATGTTGGAGGAGGCATGGAGGAGAAGGCTCTCACATTAATGAAGGCAAGTTTAAAGATGCTGGAACCAGTTCTGGTTTCCATTAAAATTAATCAGTAGGCCTCTGTGGACCCTGGATCATGGAGGATCGTGTGTATGTTCCAGGTCACAGAGTTTTGCTATTGTGCTGCCAGTGAAAGTCATTAGGACCACCTGTGTGAAAAATATTGTATCTACAAGAACTGAAGGTATGAGCTGGAAGAGAAGAGAAAGCGAACTAGAAAACAGAAAACAATTGCTTCTTCCCTTATAGGTGGGAGAACTACTTGAACTGTGAGTTAAAATAAGTCACATAGTGAAGGGCATTTAATACTTGGTTACTATTTCGTTTCTTAAAACAACTAGCTGTCAAGGCATTAAGTAGTTTATAAAGTCAGGAAATTAATGGTCCTTGTAAAGATTGAAGATTTTTTTCAAAGGCAAGCTGTAAAAGAACAAACAATTAAAGGTAATCAATACCATTGTTATTAGGAAACCTATGAGCGCAACACTTCTTCTCAATTAGGGAAAAACTGTATTTTATGTTTTTCTCCTGCAAGCTGATCTTTGTTCACTTCAGCCTGTAATCGTGGTTTATGCTGTATGGATAGGCTTTGTTCTGGGTGTTTTTGAAGCATTGCATGCCTTTTTAAAGGTTTCAACAGAAGAACAAACAGCAATGAACTCAAAGAACAAAGGCTTGCTCTTTTTTCTATCTTTATTTTTTTCTTCTTTAAGAAAAGAAGGAAATGTTTCATCTCATTTTTCTCCCCTTTCAGGAAGTTGATGGCAATAAAGTGATGTCTTCATTTGCCCCGCACAACTCATCTACCTCACCCTTGAAGGCAGAAGAAGGTGGGCGTCAGAGTGGAGAACCGTTGTCCAGCACAGCCCTGGGAACCCCTGAAAGGCGCAAAGGGAGCCTAGCGGATGTTGTAGACACCCTTAAGCAAAGAAAAATGGAAGAGCTCATAAAAAATGAGCCAGAAGGTAAGGCCTGGGAAACGGGCCAAAATTTTCTGTTTTGTTTTCTTTTCTCCAGATTCTTTGGATACGTATACTTTTTAATCTTCCCATTTTCTGCCCCATTTGCTTTTTCTTGCTAGCAAAATTGAAGTAAAGAACTCATAGTTCTTGTCTACATTAGAGATAAATTTCAGCAATATCCCATCATAGCTAACATTTTTAGCTTTTCCCAAATGAGAGCCTTTGTCTGTCTTTTTGTCACAGTTGCAATAGACACGGCAACCTCCTCAACACGGGTACAATGAACACTGTAATTTTTACAGCCTGGGCGTCATTTACACCACTACTTCCCCATCCCCCATTTCTAGATCAAAAAGCAGTGTTACCAGCAATGTCAATTTTTTTGTGAAATTATCTAGTAGGCACGTCATTGTTTGAAAGGTAAGGAGTTAAATTTGGAATTCATGAAAGCTTTTGTCTGGAGCGTGTCCTATCATGTCATCCTCTATTTACCTGTAGTGCAGGTACTATACAAACAGAGACAGCACAGGCTTTCTCTGCATTATGTCTGGCCAGCAAGTTTCAACCTTGGTGTACAGGTATCATCTCTGGAGAATCAGTTTCTTTTTTGTGACTGTATGTCCAGTTGGTGACTATGCCACTTTTGTGGGCTGAGACTAAGACGGAACATCTCACCTCTGAGAAGCTGCAGAACAGCTTTCCTTTAAATAAGATTTTCTGCCTATTTGGGGCAGAGTGAAACCCCTGACCGGAAGATGAAGTTCTCACTATATTCTCCATAGGTAGCCAGCATGGAGATTTACAGTTAGTTTTCCAAGGGACTGTGAGCCAGCTGCTGTTGCGTGAACATACTGAGCCCTGTTCCTTAATGCACGGCAATAAGACTTCATTTTCATTTACACCCCCCTATCCTGTTGTAGAAATCTATTTCAAATGTTTAAAAGCATGGCCTTTGGAGCCCGTGTCAGTGTTGAAGCATGAATTGACAGCACCTACAAGAAAATTTTAGGACAACCTGCATGCTGGAATGAAAATATGGACGCAAACACAGCCACGCTTGTCACAAACATGAGCATGACAGGATTGTAAATTGGTCTTCTCTTCTTGAGCACACAGTAGGGGTCTGCTGAGAAACACATTCTTTGTCTAAGCATTTTTTTGAATATTACGTATAATCATAGCATTTAATTTTGCATTAACGTTGACTTAATGGTCAGTGCAGTGACCTACCTTGTGCCTTTGAATGGAAAAGATGTTTCCCATGTA
>VZSZ01002971.1:1507412-1562741 GCA_013398815.1 Ibidorhyncha struthersii | reverse complement strand
AAAAGAGGGGGGACAGAACAGGGAGTTCTGGGCAATGTACAAATACTCGGTTGAGTATGAGGTTGTACAAGCTCCATTAAGGAAAGGCCACAGATAGACATGAGAATGGTTACAGAGCCTGTGCATTATCTCAGCTCTACTAGAATGAAAATATACAGTGCAAACAAAAGATCTACAGCTTTGTGAAGAGATTGGGAGAGAGAGGGGGGCGAGCAACTGAACGTTGGGCTTTGCAAATGCATGCAACAGAAAATCTTTTCTTCCCTCTAGCCATTGTTCTATTGTCTTTCAAAGGCCATTAAAATGAACAGCAGGTTGTGATGAAAATTTCATTAAGCCCTAGTTAAATCATTATGAGGGTGCCATATTCATGTCTCTGCTCACTCCCCATCCAGGAAAAAATGAATAGGAAAGGGGTGGGGTTTTTTTCCCTTTCTCCTTAAAAGCGAACTAACAAAAGTTCAGAAGTTAGAAGAGAATGGGAAATGTGACATGAAACAAAAGGAGGCCAGAGAGGTGAGCTGGCTAGGAAGAAAATTAGACTTGCGTAAGAGCATTGAAAGGTGGTGAGGGACAAATACATCATTTTGACAAGTCTCCCTCCCCCTTCCCTTCAGCCAAGACGATTGTTTTTAGAGTGGCTAATTAAAAAATACATATTTCTGGGTACAGATGGCAAGACTGTTCTTAGAGGTCCTCCACAAATAAGAATCTCTTTCCCTAAAAGAAGTATGTACTACTGCAAGTGCAGTGTCTTCTCTGTTTGACTCCAGCAGAAAATCTACTTATTGTCATGTCTTAATGTAGTGCTAAAGTAAAGTTGTCAGTCATCACTGGTTACTAGTCAGGTAATTAGCATATTAATAATAGAATCATAGAATACCAGGTTGGAAGGGACCTCAAGGATCATCTGGTCGAAGCTTTCTTGGCAAAAGCACGGTCTAGGTAAGATGACCCAGCATCCTGTGCAGCTGGATCTTAAAAGTGTCCAATGTTGGGGAATCCACTGCTTCCCTGGCGAGATTATTCCAATGGCTGATTGTTCTCATTGTGAAAAATTTTCCTCTTGTGTCCAATTGGAATCTCGCAGGAGTAACTCATAGCCATTACCCCCTGCCTGCCTTTTCCATGTGACTCCTTGTAAAAAGGGAGGCTACATCTTCTTTGTAGCCACCCTTTAAATACTGGAACATGGTGATAAGGTCTTCCCTAAGCCTTCTTTTCTCCATGCTGAACAAACCCCGTTCTCTCAGCCTTTCCTCATACGGCAGGCTGCCCAGTCCTTTGATCATCTTTGTGGCCCTTCTCTGGACCCCCTGCAGCCTGTCCATGTCTTTTTTGCATAGCGGGGAGCAAAACTGACCACAGTATTCCAGCTGTGGCCTGACAAGGGCTGAGTAGAGTGGGATAATGACTTGTTTATCTCTACTGGTGATGCCTTTGTTGACGCGACCCAGCATCCTGTTGGCGTTCTTTAACGCTGCAGCACATTGTTTGCTCATATTGAGCTTGTTGTCCACCAGGACCCCTCAGGTCCCTTTCCACAGAGCTGCTCCCTAACCAGGTAGATCCCAGCCTGTGCTGCACTCTTGGATTATGTTTTCCCAGGTGCAAGACCTTACACTGGTCCTCGCTGAACTTCATAAGGTTCTTGTTCGCCCACTCTTCCATCCTGTCTAGGTCAAATAAATTTCCCTGTGAATAAGAGAAGTTGCAAGTGGAAATCTTTGGTACTTCATGTAGGTAACAGTTCTACAATGCGTGATCACCGTATTTCGGTAACAGTTTTTAGTCTTGCTAGTTTGTGGAGCTTTGTAGGAGAAGACCAAGAATCTTGGTTAAGCTATGCTGCATTATGTCAACAACAATAATATAACACTTTATTTCTCTTTGGGAAGAAAGGGAAACATTTGCACCAGTAGCTGAGGTTTAATTAAATCAATTTCCTGTGAATCTTTCGAAGACCAGATATGAGCCAGATTCCCATTGCTCTATGTAGTCAAAAGTTTATATATTATTTAACTTGTACAATGGGCTGTGTTTGCTCTGGTTTTATTGTTTGAAATTGTCTTCTGAATTACTGCGGGAAATGTGCTTTTGAAGCATTCTTTCAAATGGCCTGTTTCTTCAAAACAAGAAAAGGGGTGGTGTTGGCAACTCTTGGTTTTGATCCAAACCTTGTATCAGTCAGGGAAAGGACTTCTTTTTTCTTAAGTGGGTTTTGAGGACAAGTGAGTTATTCCAAAATACTGATAACAGCTCTGACTGTTTTTAAGAAACTTTATTTGTATAAGGTAATTTGTTTTCTTAAATTGTGTTTGTTGGAAAGTAAGAGTTAACAGTAAATTTTGTCAGCAAATGACAAGGATTTTTATGGTGTTCAGAGTGCAGGAATGCACACGTGTGCATATATGTAAGCACATACATGTACCCACACATGTGCTGACAAGGGAAGCATCAGTGTTCAGATTAATGTTTTCCACATTGATTTGTTGTATATATGCCCTTGGTGAAAGTCCCTTGTAGGAAGCCATGCTACCTACTCTTTCCTAAGAACTTTGCGAAAGCTTGTCACTTTCTTTTTCTCCTTGCATATGTGTATGATTTTGGTTTTCATAGGGGTTTGTATTATACTTAGCTCTAAGGATCCGTGCTCTTTTTTTTTTTTTCCCCTCCCTAAACTTGCCATTTTACTCATGCTGTATGAAAATATGTGATTGACAATGAGTCATGCTGACACAGAGACGTAGAGTGTTTCAGTGAATGTAAAACTTGTGGAATTTTACTCATTGCTAATACAGTGCTCATTTTTCTTCTCTCACATTCTGCAGAAAATCCTTATATGCAGCTTTAGTATTAGGCCCCCAAAGGCATAAACCTATTACTGAAGTCACACAATGTTATTTTACATGAAACATTCTGTCCTTTCTAACTTGAACTTCAGAAGAAGAGTCAGTCCCCTTTTATTCCTGGTATACAATAATGAAGATAATGGAGTGGGTTTGGAGAAGCCTTATATACTGTGACAGACCTCAAGCCCTTGCCCTGAGGGTCGTCTGCCGACCATGGGATTCCTTTTGCAGCTAAAATCATTAGGCGAATGAGATACAGGCATGTTTTTCTTCTGTTTTCTTAAGGCATCAGAGGATGGCAGAGACTCTCTGTCTGTCTGTTCTCTTCATTTGTAGAAATGAAATGGAAATCTCTTTGAAGTCACTGAGCTTGACACAAGTTCATGAAAGCAAAGACCAAAGCAGCCACTTAGCTTTTTCTTGCACTATTAATGGGATTGGATTGCTGTATTTTAATTTATGGCCTGTGCTTGTGGAAAATTAAATCTCTGAAATCTGTGCAGCCTTTCCTGTAAATGTATGGCTTGGCTTATGGAAAAAAAAAAAAAATAGGCAAACAAATAAATTCTCTGCTATTTTTAGAATAAACCAGAGTACTCACCGGCTCTTTACATCTCCTGACTTTTAATTAAGAACCAATCTTCTTTTTTGATTTTAGTAGTATATGTTTGTAACAGGTTAGGTATCTATCTGTTTATCTTTAACACTTACATACGGTATCTTCTGAGGCCAGATCTATGTTATTGTGCGTAATTTGTAGGAATTCTGCATCAAAGGGATCACATGGGCATCTACCTGACCATAGAGACTGTGCATATGAGAGTGTGCACATGTGGGTGTACTCATTCTTCTGCATGACTCATTCTCTAATGAGAACCTCTGAAACTCAGTTCGGTTTGGCCGTTTAAATGAGTACTTTGAATTTTATATAAATACATGTACATGGCTATGCATATGTATAAAGTGCATCTATTATGTATTTAGACATAAATATATATAAACATGCACACACAAGAATTATGTCTATATGGTGTTTAATATTCTTCCTACTCCAGAATTTCGATCTACTAGTTCTTAGGTCTTTTGACCAGGAACAATTAGTCTCAAATGTTTAGTAAGCAGGTGTAATATATATGTTTGCAGGGCTTTAACAGGCGATGTGAGTACTAGTGCCTCAGGTATTATAGTATGCTGCAATACTATCAGTAATTACTTTGTCGGAAAGAAGGGGATGAGAAAGGCCTCTCGGGCATGATTTTTGTCTTCTGAACATCCCCCAAAGGCTATTCGTGTTTGATGTTTAAGTTTACATTATAAATCACAACACCTGTTCTTGTGGTAATTTAAATGGCTGTTGTTTAAGCAGTTCTGTAGTCTATAAAAGTGAACCATATTGAATTCAGGCTCTCTAGTTGAAATGGGATCTCAGAATATCTCCTAATGTTATCAAACTTTTAATCAATATATCTTGTAAAGAAATCAAGAGGTCTCCCTCTTCTTAAGCCATAAATTCCAAAGCAGACCATTAATGGGCACAAGAAGGGAGTCCTTTGAAATGCAAACTCTTGTTTTTAAATCACGTCTGATGAGATGGGAAGAAATAAAGTGAACAGATTCGGGAGAAGCCTAAGGATACTCTAATTGGTTGAGGTTGGAATGTCTTTTATTTGGTTCTTCACTGTCCCTTTGACAAAGCACGTGTTGAAGAGGCTTTGTAATGCTGCTCTACTGAAGGACAAACAAGGATACTTCGCTGCTGAGTACTTTCAAGTTTTGTTCGTACACTCCTGCTGCTGTGGAAGGATGCTTCAAGTGTGTTGTGGTTCCGTGTTCATCTATGCAGTCTGTTACCAGGAAAGGTGTCTTTTCTTGTAGAGCAAGCCAGCATCAAACTTCCATGCACCTCTTTCAAAGACCCTGCCATATGGAAATGTGCATTCATGTACTGCTGATAAAAATAAAAGATAATTTAAAAAAAATTTAAAAGATGAAGTTTGTGAAATAGGCCTATGTGAAGAGAAGCCACTGTTAAGTGCTGCAGTAGCGTAAACCTTTATGAACATGTGCTTTAACTCTAGAACAGATATAACCTAGTTTGAAGCCCTGCCAGCTCTTACTTGCTCAAAGAGAAGTTTATTCATTTGTCACCTTAGGTTTTTAAGTGTTTTCCTTCCTAATAGTTTAGCCCAATAGTCACGGTTTATTTCAATGGACGTTTTCAAAATTTGCTTAGATTCCCATCCAAGTCTCTCTCGCTTACATCCTCAAAGGTCTGTAGCTTTGGGATTTTTCTTTTCTCTTTTGATAAAGGCATCTGAGGTGCTGATACAGCATCTTAAATATAGAAGAAAGCATTATGGTCAAGTGAGATTCAGGAAACTTGTGCTTTTGTAGAGAAGATGTACTCCCTCTCCCCCTCCCTGCTTTAGAATGAAAGTCTTCTCTGATGGATCTCCATAATTAAAATTTGCTTCCAGAGCACATTCACTCCATAATATTAGACAAGCAGCAGCCAAAGCGAGATGCTTGATCTCTCCCTTCCCATCTTTTACAGTACAATTTTTATTTGGTTCACCAAATAATTATTTGGGCTTCTGTCTGCTCCTGATTCCCCAGGTAACCAGGCTCTTTGATAGCCGTGATTAATTTCAATAGGGGTTTTAAAAACTTGCTGTCACTCTTACCCCCGGATCATTTTGATGTGCCTGTTGCCCCCAGTGTATTCCAGCTCGATCAGTTTGCAGTCTGCCGCCTGCCATCATTTTTTGCACTCTGTTTTTTTGTTGTTTTTTTTTTTTTTAATTTCCCCCTCCCCTGGAAAAGCCATTTCCTTTCTGAGCTTTATTTCAGTCCTTGGATCACTGCTGGAGAAGGCTCTGACCCAGACTGGTAATATACAAATATACATGAGGGAGTGTGCCAGCTCTTTCTGTATGCTTATATGCCACAGCTTTTGGGAATGTCATTTATTCAAGAGTGAAGAGCGAGCCACCTGTTTCTCAGGCCTCTTGTCCCTCATATTAAAGGTTCAAGCCCTTGCTGAATAGTAACATCTTAATCTGGGCAACATACACAACATTTAGCTGAAACCCATTTGTCGAGCTAACAGGGTTTGTGGGATTTTTTTTCCCCCTCTCTCTTACCCCCGAGGCGCTTGTCACGACCGTGCATATTAAAATTAATCAGACCTCCCAGGCTTGTGCGACTGTGTGGTTTAACATGAAGAAGTGGATATCAAGCATTTGCCCTAATTAAATAGGCCTGCTTGGTTTTGTTCTAGTGGCTACTTGGTCTTTTTTTTAATAAGAGCTGCTTATGGAGGAGGCACGGCCAGCTCTAGAGTTGGTGGAGAGCTCACTTCAAAGTTTTCCCCACCACCTGCGCCCAGGATGCTGAGGCCTGAAGGGCTCCCCGCGTTCTTTCTTAACAGCGCAATTTGCGGGAAGTGGAGGGGGAAGGGGAAAATACGGCCAAATGAGCGAGAGAGCGATGAGGGAAGGAGAGGCAAGGAGCTGGGACGAGCACGTGGATTGGCTTTTTGAAGTTGATTAAGATGACCTATCATCCTGTCTGATTAGCTTTAGATCTCAGTCTGTGCCATGAGCTATTCGCAAGGCTGTCTTGTGTCTTCTGTTTACCAGAAGCAAGGGAAAGCCTCTAGTACGGCAAGGAGCAACATTTGCAGCAACTCCCACTTGCTTGTTTAGCTAATGAAGTAGCCTTGTAAAAACACTCTGAAGCTGTTGCTTACTTTTATTAGTTATGTGTCTGCTTAACTTTGATATTTTTAAGGTGGTTTGAACGTTAGCGGGTTTACACAACTGTATACGTCTCTTGCATTGTAAACACGCTGTACTAGGAAGATAGGACTCCTGTCATCATCTTTGCTTCTCATACAGTTTAATTGTATTGTGGTTTCTGCGTTGCCTCAGGAGAAAACATGCTATGAGCGTGTGATTTCTATACTGTATTGTATAAATTCAAAAAGCACTCAAAACAGAGTAAAGGAGAGTTGGGGGGACACCCTGAAACCTGTTAAATAGTAATTAAGGACTGATACCGTTTAGCAATTCAACAAGTTAATTTTAGCCAAAAATAGTAGAAAATTTGGAACGGTCAACATTTTTAGACAAAATGTTTCATTGGAAATGATATTTTTTGTTTTTAGATATTTAAGATGATTAATCTGAAAGAAAAATGAAAACATTTCAATTAAGATTAAATAAAACATTTTGGGTCAGGTGGAAACAGCTTTTCCCCTGACTTGGTTTGGCAGCTGAAATGAAAAAATTCAAACTAGTCAAACGAAAATGAGTTTCAAAACCTGGAGAGGTTTTGGGGGTGTTTTTGTATCTAATGACCTGAGATGGACAAATGAGCAGTTGTTATAAACACCCTTAAATGTATTTGAATGTTATGCATTGTGGTTTTGAGGGTAAACTGTAATAATTTAGTCAGAAAAGCTTTCAAAATTTGATTTTCTCCAAATGTGCAAATTTCTGTGTCTTCTGAAGTGCCAGTCAGAAAAGTTTTGCAGCACCCAAGACTTTTTTTTATGAAACATTTTGGAAGTTTATCATACTTGATATGGTAGACATACTTGGCATGTCTTTGTGGCAGAAACCCGTGAGTCTGTTCTAGAGGGCCTAGGAATCTGCAGGTGTTACACCCCCAGAATTTGATTTTTCTTTCTATTAAAATTCTTGCAATCCAGTATGCAGGCAAAAAGCAAAGCTTTATTTGTCTGTTTCCATAACAGTTGAAATTGCTGAAGTAAAACCCAGCAGGTAGGATGATACTCCATTGATTTAAAAATTTATTGCACGTCCGTGCACTAACTCGTTGCCATCCTTCTCGCTCTGTCTCGGTATTATTATTGTTATTCCTATTTTATTTTTCATTTCAAACCTTGGCACAACCCAAATGTAACCATATTGACACTGCCAAGCATCTGTCTGGTGCTTGACAGCATCATAGAAACCCTTCCACTGTTTCATCTGGGTTGCTATTGGTTATTTAACAACACAATGCAAACGGTGCAGTGTGGGTGTATATGAAATGGAAAGAAAGGTTGAGGTGGGGGGAAGGAGCCCTGTACAAGTAAATACGTCTTTCATCATATCTTTTGTTTGGTCTGTTTGCTGTGTGCTATTCAGTAGTCAATAGAAGTTGTTTGACGGTTCTGCAAAAGGGTAAAAAACCTTTTCTTAAACTTTTATTCTCCCGCGTTTGTCTCAGTCAAGAAAGTTTTCTGCTTTTGTTTTTCTTGCCTGGCTTTGTTGTCACCTGTCTGTTGTTGAAGGTTTTTTTTTCGTTGCTGTTTAGCTGGTGTGACATAAGCTCATACTTAGGAAACACTCCTTATTGAGCAGTGATCTTGTACAGGTGAAGTGGACGTTTAGAGACCTCATGAAAGGTTTACTATGGCGGTCTTTGGGGCAATAGAGTTCTTTCAAGCTTGTGTTTTAATGTACTTATTTAGCCAGGGGATGAAAGTGAAAAGTGACTGAAGAGAAAATCAGTCTGTGCTTTCTGCTGAAGAATGCCCCGTTAGCACTTGTGCGACTCGGTAAGGCTTTCTGAGATGTTTAGCCTTGATTTAATTCGTATTTAAGATCTCTCCTCCCAGCGCATTAATATAATGTCAATGTAGAATGCATTGCATGGTGTAATTACTGAAGAGAGCAGTAGTTGGGAAAACAGACGGTAATTGAACACATGGCTGTTTATTACAACAGGACAGTGCTCCTACGCTGGTATTTAGGGCATTAATAGGGAAGAATTGATTTGTTGTTTTAAGATGAATTCAATCACTGTTGCTTAGGCCTTTGTTTGTTCAGGCCGAGTTATGCTTTGTTTGTGTTATGTGCCCAAGAGGTTTACACACCACAGCGTGGCATTAGTCATGCAGAGGGCTTGGGAGCAGAGAGCCATTTAAATGAACAAAGGACATTTTTCTTTTTGGCTCTGTTTATCTTCCTCTCTAGTTTTGTTACCCTCTAATCTATCTCCATCTCTCTCTCCCTCCTTCTCCCCCCTCCTTTCCGCCCCAAACATTTCTGATCAATGCAGAGGTCCTCCTGCTTTCTTCCTTCCCCCTCCTCTTTATTCACCCTCCCGAAGACAAATGGAGCTCTGATTGACAGGTGGCAACGCGGGGTTGCGGCAGGGTGTAAATAGGAGTGGTTGCTCCCAAGTTTGTGCAGGGAAGAACTGGGGTTGGGGGCTGAGGGGGGGAAGGAACATTCATTTTGGAGGGAAAGGATTGATTTCAAAGCGAACAGAGCGGGAATGAGATGTCCCACGGCACGTCTCAACTCTGGTGTTTTTGAAAGAGGGAACGCGCACACCTCTTGTGGCTCCTGCTGGCTTGCACTCTGGTTGGGCACTGTGCAGGCCACGGCCGGGGGATTTAATGAGCCTTCTGCCCTCGTCTCCTTTTTACTGACGCCGGTCAGAGGGAGGAAGGGAGAACCGTATGACTGAAGCGGAATTCCTGGTCACCCCGTTGTGAGCGGTATGGTTTATATTTTAGGCTCATTGTGCTTGAGAGGAGTCTTGTCGTGATTTATTTCTGAGTGTGGGAGAGTTAATAGACACTTAAGAACGAGTGGGCCAAATTCTGCTCTCAGATGTAAGTTCACAACTCGAATATGCAGGAGCTTTAAGAAGGCAACGTTTGACCCAATACAGGATTGGTAAAGAACCCAACGTGAATTGGTTTTTTATCCCTATACAGGCAGGGATTAGGTCTGTTCCTAGAAAGAGCGCTATTAAGAGAACTGAAAGGTAGCAACACCAACAAACTGTGCAGTCATTAATTGCTAGAAACTTAGATTTCCTAGATGGTGAGATACTTGTATCTAAGTAATACAGTGCATGATGAATTAGCACCCAGACTTGCCTTTTGGAGGTACAAAAAGTATTAGCTTGTACAGGACAAGGAAGGAGAGCCACAGATGTGTGACATGGAGAACCAGACTCTTCTTGCCAGAGAGAAATAGCAATTTAGGACACATGTTTGTACACTGCAACATGCAAAGAAGCATATGAACCTCCGTGGTTCATCTGAGCCTTTTAGCCATGATTAATTCAATTATTGAATCTCTGAGTAAATAATAGAAGCGTGGGAGATGACAGCTACAAGAGGATCTGAAGTCCAACAGTGGTTTTATCCATGCCTGCAATTTGGTTATGTGTGACATGCTACTTGGCCATTACTCAAATTTTTTCTAAATATCTACCAAGTGTAATTGCAAAGGCCCAGCCCNAGTTACCATATTGCTCTGCCAACAAGCAAAAATGATCATAGCTAAAGATTTATATAGCCCTGAAGTTACAACTGGTGTCCAAGTACTTTATCGGAAAGGAAGGTGTCTCCCTGACTTGGAAGTGGTTATCCAAGTGTCCTGTTTTTCCAGTACAGTTTGGAATGTTGCATTAGTTTTGTACTGTAGATTAGCCCACAAGGTAAACAGTCTAGAGACAAAGACCACGTGGAAGAAGAAAAAAACTCTCAGTTTTATGTGCATCCTTGATCTTTTTTTGCTAAACCTTTTTTTTCCCCTCTTTTTTGTTTTACCCACAACACATATCCCATTTCAGTAACTGAGCGTCTTATCTCCCACAGAGTCAGGCACCAGGGGGAAAAAATATAAAATGGCAAAAAAGTCAACAACTAAGCACAAAAATGGTTTCAACTGTAGTCGTTACTGTGTATTCACTCAAATCCTGTAAGATCACTGTCTTGTTGCAAAGTGTAAAGCACATTAATGTATTTTTTTTCTGGGATGTATATACACTAGACTTAAATAAAGCAATATATTTCCAAATAGTTCCTTTTCTTTGTATGTAAAATTAATATATGAAGATGAAACTAGGGGACAGCAGGCTTTCGCTAATGATTTTCAGCTGCAACAATTCTGGATTCCACACTGAGCTCATGTACAGCCTTAATCAGCAATGCTGCTTAACTAAATATGGAGACATTTCACTGAAGATTATTTTATTTTAAGTCTTTTTTTTATGCATTTCCTCTTGCTGTGTCATCTAATTGATTCACAGCTCCTGTGAAGCTTTGGGGTATGGGACATGCATCCAGGCAAAATGCATTCTTCCTTTAAAAGTTTGGCCAAGCCAATCCTATCTGAGTTCAGAGGAATTAAGAAGCTGTCATTGGGAATCATTCTGTAACTAACCGTAAAAGTATTAGATGAATAATATACATGACATAGGGGTTTAGGCTATAACCTGTTCTTTCTGCTGAAAAAAAATTGGTCCTTTCAAGGTGATCATGTTATTACATTACCATTTTTACCAGTAATTTTTTTTGCTAGACTGCTAACTGAAAGGGGGAACATGGTACTCAGTGGATGTTACGCCGTATGCATGACCCAATATTTTAAATGTAATGGGGCCCACAGAAGACAAAATGACAAAAAAATTAGAAGTGCCTTCTTACATTGCCAAACTGCAAAATTTTCTCAGTTTCTGTAATGTAAACTGTTTTTTTCGGTTGTTGGCTTTGTCCTGGCCTTATTCCTTAAATACAGCATGGAGCAAACTGCTGAGTACTAGAGAGAGAGAGAGTTCATCTGCCAGTTTAAGTTTCTTCCTTGGTTTCTCACATGTCTTTGCTAATGATTGATCTGCTTATATTGGACATTATGAATGTTCAGCAGAAATCAGACTAAATCTACCAACTACCACGCTCGTAAGTATTTTGAGGAGCAAACGAGATGCAGTGTATGGCCATTTTTTAACGCATCTGCTTCAGCTCTTTTAGTAGACAGGTCCCTATAATGACAGGTGAAAAACATCAAGAGGAGAAGAATGAAGATGCCTTCTGCATTTGCATGAACAGGCATCATTGTGGGAAAATGAAACGGGGAGGCAATTTTTGTAAGCTTTTCAGTATAGCTCTTTAAGGGGAGGTTAAAACTTGTGCTGTACTGTATTCTTCAGACCTTTCGTAGGATGCATCCTTACAACCTGATTGATCTTGGGATAGGGAAAATATTAGTGGGGACTTGTTTGTTTGATCAATTTATCTTTTTTTTGCAAAATCTTATTCCTAGTAGGGAGAGGATGTTGGGATTGTTTAGGCAATCCCAGGTAGCTTTCCTCCCAGGCTGAATGCATTCCATAAAGCTGTCAGTTCTTTAGCTTAATACTGGGTCTTAGTGTATTAATTCAAGGCTTTCAGTGATCTAGGACACAGCATGTGCCAGGAGTAGGAACTAAAATTAGAGGCAGACTTTTGGCTGTGAGAGCTGCTTGAGGCTACTTGGGGTGAAAGAGGAGGGAAGAGGTCTGACGTCAGTCACAGCCCAAGGACTGCAAGATGTCCAAAGCATCCCCTCAGATAGAGGTTTTTCTGCAACACGCACTGTAGTTAATGACCCTTCCTTTTTTGTCTCATCCCACTCACTGGTACAGCATTCGGTGGTTCGTTTCACACACCAACTCCTTGTTGAAAACTCCTGTAGTTCACTTGTTACAGCAAAGTCCAGTTCTTGATGTACTGGGATTGTGATCCACCACCCCCCAACTCCCCCCCGCCAGCTAAAACAGGAATGAAAACTTAAATAGTAGCTAATCTTTTATAACATGCACGTAAAAAAAATGAAAAAATTGTGAGACAAAGTGAAATCCTTATGAAGGATTCTGTTTCCATTCATAGAAAACAGCTTTTGATGATGTAACCTAATGGTAAAAAAAAGATTAGGTGAAATAGGACTGAGTGACAGGAAAATTGCTTCTTCCTCCTTCACTTCAGTGAATATATTTTATTATGTAAAATTTTATGCTCTTGGCTGTATGCAAGAATCGTTTCCCTGTATTTTTTTTTTATATATCATAATTCTGTTAAGAACTGTGAATGAGGAATAATTAGGCATTATTGTTTGGTTATGTAGATTCTCTTGTGATCCCCTCTTGTTTACTTCATTTAAACTGTCGATACTGTTCTTCCCATGTAGAAGTAATGACTGTGTTACTTCATGAATATGAGATTACGGGGACCTTGTTTTAAATTGCTCTAACACTTGTTCCTCCTCTGTGATCATTTCAGACCATGTGAAACACACTCTTTTTTTGTGAAAAGATAAATACTCTGAAAGACAAGTTTAGTGTTTAGAAACACATTTAGTCTTTACTAAAAGATCTTCAGTCTTTATCTTATCCTGGCTTGTCGCTTTCTAATAAAGTCGTAAGGCTGCACTTTGGCACTGGTGTGGGATTCACGTAAACATAAGAGGGGGTCCTGGTCTAAAAAAGATACGTAGAGGCCATTCTGCAATACGAGAATTTTGCCTTATGTTCAAACATAGAAAGATTTGTAAGTTTTTATTGTTAGGGAAAAAAACCTTCTCCTCTGAAATCTGCACAGTGAATCTGAACTCTGATATTTTGCTCCTATTCATGTACAGTACTTTCTTTGATGACTGTTGGAGTTCTGATCTCACAGGGAGAAGAGAATATTGGAATTGAGATTTCTTGAACAGAGCATAGGGGATAATATTGTGTTTAGTTTGTTTCACTAGATGCAAGCTAATCAGAGAATAATTAACAGTCAAAATGCCAAGGTCCTTATTCATGTAAAGGATCTGGTATTGAAGTCCTCAATAGAGTAACACTCACATTGAATTCAATGAGACTTTAAACTGAACAAATGCTTCAGGATTTGTCCCCAGCTATTTTCTCCCTGACAGTTTTTAATGAGCATCCCATAAAAGTGTTTAGCAATTGTACTGACTTTGATTTTTCAAGGTTTTGGAGAAAATTGCTTTCTCAGGTTGTGAAAAAAATGTTGAAACAAAAAAAGCACATTTTTCCATCGTGATGTCTGACATACTGTAAGCAGATTCAAAGACTGTTTCACCTCGTGCTTTCTGATAGGCAGCATGTTAAGGATGTTGTAAAGAGTATTGTATAGAAATTGCTGGGAGGAAGTATTACAGTTGATAGATGGAGGCATTTCAGACCTCATCTTAAGTTCTTGGGATTGAGATACAATTTAGATAGAGAGGTAGTTACAGACGCCAGTACTTTGTTTGTTTGTTTTACAAATGAAAGGGGAAAAAAAATGCCACTGCTAAGATCACCATACAGAGCCTGGTGTTTAAATGCCACGATTTTGTGTCAGAAGAAGCAGCTAGTGTATCTGGATTCATCCTTTGCCTTGCTTTCCTCGGTTGTCACTGAGAGCTCCCAGGCTGAGACAGATGGCTGCTGGTTTAGTTGTGTGCGTGGGAGACAGGAACTTCCACATGTGATTTTTTACCATTTGGTAGTAATTAGTTTGTTGTATAAATTAACATTAACTGAACCATTCTTCAGGCATTGTTTGTAATTATCTTCTTTGAGCCTCTGAGTTGTGTAAAGAAATAAAAAGCGGGGAAGAAACTGCTTCTTATTTTGTTCAGGGAAAGGACTCTGTCATTAAGCAGAACAGAGCAGCAATTATCATCGCATGCCCAGTAGACTGAAAACTACAAAAAAAACCTTTAAAAAGAAAGATTTTTTTTTTCTGTAAATATTAATGGAAATTAATGATTTAGAAGTTCAGATAGATTTTTACAAAATTTGTAAGAATGAAGTATGAATACAAGCAACGGTTGATCATGCCTTCTGACATCATCATTATTACTGCTACTACAACTACCATTGCTGCTACTTTATTTGATGTGTGTTTATCAGGAGTAGAGGATTTCTTTCATTTTTATAATATAAGTTCTCTCAATTTTATTCCATTTTTTTTCCCCGTCTTTGAAACATTTCCTGATTTTTTTTTTTTGTGGTAGACAGTAAGGAACTTGTGACGGCGTATCAGGCAATGAACTGTCGTTAGTGCTGGTTTTCTCCAGGGATTTCTGTCACTTCCAGCAACCAGCCAAATTGGAATTGTCAGGAGAACAGCCTCTCACATGTTCCTTGGCAATTCTGTTTCCAGACTTGGCCAGGATCCAGACATGCAGAGGTTCATGGACATGAAAAATAACAGGGAAAATGCCCCCTGGTATTAGCCCAATATTTTAATAATGCATTGGGAATCTCTAGGTTCATCTGCTGGAAAAGTTCAATGCTTCAGCAAGTAAGAAAGTTTTATATTTCATTAGACTGAAGTTCTTCCCTTTCCTACCCAGGAGTAGGTGAGAACTGGTGTCGGTGTCCATCTTTTAGTCTAGCTCTCCTGCCCTGGATACAGAGCTGGCAAGATGGGCAACACGGCACTGCGCAGCAAATCCTCTCGCGTTTAGGCTAGGTTGCAGTAGTAAAACTCAGGTACAGTCCATCACAAGGCACTCCACAGCTTCATTAAAATTAATTTACTATCCAAAGCGCACCCTCTAGAGAAAAGTTCATGTGACCTGAGTTTTAAAGTGTCCTTTGTGAAACAAAATGAAGACAAATTTAGACCTAAACTTGAACTTGTCTAGGAAAATCGGTGCCGGTTGTGGTTTTACTTAAATTCATTGCATACAGGGCCCACACCTGAGAGGTGCGTTTGGGTCTTTTTTTCTCCTGTCAGAATTGCCATTAATACTTACATTTGTTCAGATACATAGTTTTACCTGGACAATAAATGCTAAAAGAGGACATGAAATTCTGAAATGAGTAAATATAGATGCAGCTTAGTTAAGAATTGTTCTGTTTTTCTTGGCACGGTGAATTAGCCTATATGAAGCTCCGTGCTGTTTGGGGAAGAGGAAGGTGGGAGGGAGCGTGTGGGAGCTTTAGTGGCTGGAAACGCAAAGAGAATACAAGCTGAGTATGCTGAAACCTGCGGCGAAGAGAAAGTTACCGTGGATGCTTCTCTTTCTTTTTTTTCTTTCTGGCAAGGGTTAATGCTGTAACCGAGAATATCTGTGATTCTCCGGCTTTTGATATCAATGAATCAAACGTTGTCTGAACCATTCTATTGAACGCTTTTTTTCTTTTATCAACTACGAAAACTGAAGGTGCCAACCATGCTTTGATATTGATGTGACGGCGCGGTGGATAGGCTTGCAGTTAGCTGAAGTGAGCACGTGAGCTTTTCAGTTCACCTTCGTCCTGCTGAAGGGTTGTGGAACAAGAAGGAAGAGCTGAACACAGCCTTTTGTTGGATGAAGTATACAGCTGCAGCATCATCTTACTGACTGTAGGGCTGTTTTTTTCATCCCTGAAGGAGTACAAGGAGGAAAGATTGGTCCTGTGGCTAAAAGCCCAGAGCAGAGTCAGAAAATACAATTTCTTCTGGTTTTTGTTTTGTGGTGTTTTTTTTCCACAGATTTTCCACATGAACTTTGTTCTCTGCGTCCGAGTTCTGCGCTTTTAAAGCATGGTTGATAACAGTAACTGTGTACTTCTTACAGTGGTGAAATTTAATTACTGCTTGGGAGATGCAGCCTGATGGTGGTTCTGCTTAGAAGAAAGGACTAGACATAGGTCTGAGGAAACAAGCTGGCTGGAAGTGTTTGTCTGTTACAAGTCAGCCCCATTTGTCTGCCTAACCAGAAACGAGATTGAAGGTTGAGTTTGGAAGCCTTTGGCCGGAATTCAGTAGCTTCCTCATGGGCAGAGCTCACTTTTGCCTCAGTGGGATTTCTGCAAGCGGAGCAGCTGCAGAGTTGGGCCCGTAGGGTTGTTGTGCAACGTGGAGTTGGCACTGTAGCTTTGTGCGGTAGTTGTACTACTAGGAAAACACTTGGTTTCCCTATCTCCTCCTAGATTCTCCTTTCCTGGACCAGACCGTTCTCCTTGTTGAATCTCTTGGTGTTCTTGCCTGGAGCGAGGGCTGTGCTGGGACATCAGGCTGTGGTCCTCCCGGCCTGCAGTCCTGGTGGCTCAGGACACCGCCCACGTGCGCCGGAGCACAGGATCGTAACCGTAGAGGAAAACGTACAATCATCCCCTCCTTGCCTGCCATGTGAAGAGAGTCTTGCTGTTTCACACGCTTTTCCTCACGTGCCTTGTAGAATTTATTTATTTATTTTATGGACACGCGAGTTACAAGCTTTGGCATGGCAAGAAGGTGAGGAATTTTTTGTTTTGTTTTTAGTTTGGGGAAGAGGCGGGTGGGAGGGAGCGGGTGGGAGCTCTAGTGACTCGGAGCTCAAAGAGAACGCATTAATTAACCCAGGAGGATCGCTGGGATGCAGGAGTGAGAAACTGCAGCTTTAAAATCCGGTGATCTTTATCCATTGTTGGGTTTGGGTCAGAGACCTTGGATAAGAGAAGGGGGAAGAAGGGTGAGCAGGAGGGTGGGCACAATGGGAACCAGATGTTTCAAGCGGACGGGGGCTGGCCTCTCTGTTATGGTGCGACAAGCCCCCCCGCGCAGCCAGCCTTCGAAAGTATGTCATTCTTTTCTGAAGTCCTTCTGTCCTCCGCAGAGGGAGGGGGAGGAAAAAAAAAAAGAGGGGGAGGCACACGCGTGCACGCACATGCATACAGGCGTACATACATGCACGCACACATGCTCACACAGACAGCCCTGGCTCTGCTTTTTTTCCTTTGGCCTACCTTGTCGAATGGCCCTGGAAGACTAAACAGGTGTTATCTACTTTTGATTTCAGTGCATTTAAATTAATCCTGTCAGCTCAGCTGTTAAAACAACTGTCATCTCCAGCTGTTAGTAATTTTCGACTGGGCACTTTTACAGGTTGCCAAGTTCTGAGCCTGCATTGTGAATCTCTCGCTCCCTTTCTCTCAAAGCGCTATAGTAACAATTTGTATTTTTTTTTAAAGGGGACTTGCATTGCACTGTTTTTATATCGAACCCTGTTTATTATATATTGAAATAATAATATCACAAAACCCAACATCGTCATGCCAGACTTTGGAATAAAGAGCTAAACCATGTGTGGAGTGCAGCGCATATCAATCTTCTGCGGGTTTGTTGCAGCCTCTCTGTGCATTTTAAATTTGAATGAGAGATGAATCAACCTGAGGGTTTGGGGGGGAGGAAGAGGGGGGCTCTAAATTTTTATTGCCAAAAATAAAGCCTCCTTTTTAGAAGCACTGGTCTCTTCTCTTTTTTTTTTCCCCCCTTTTTGCGTCAATGTACATTTAATTTTCGTAACTAGTATTAACAGGAGGTACCTCATAATGAAAATATTTAAAATACCTTTTGGTTGTTGGATTAATGACATGCACATGGTAGCCTTAAGGATTGTAGGGGAAAAAAATCGTAGATTGGATACATGTTATTGATTTCAGTAGACACTCTCTAATGTGACTTATTCCTATGTGGGCAGGATCTATAGTCCATTACCAGTGCTTCAGAGTCAGATAGCACTTGTGGATTACACAGATCTGAATCCTGACAAGGAAGGCTTTCTGTGCCTTTAAGGTTTCCAGTTATTACAGTTGTCTGGCCAGATTTTCAACTGGTTATAGAACTGACACTGCTCCCTTGACTTACGTTGCAAGCTGTCCTTAAAACACTGTAAAGGATTATTCAGGCATTCTTTTGCACGTTCCTAGGAAAAGGATATACTTAAAAAGTGGCTATAGGTAATCTTTTTCTCAGCAGACCACAGATGATTTCAAGTGTCAGGTAGCCAAATAAAAGGGGTCTTTTAAAAAATCATGCTTTGTGTTGTCTGTCTGCTACATAAATAAGGGTGATGTTTCTATATCTTGTAGTAAAATAAAGACTTCAAATTTGAAACCTCATTTCCTAAGATTTTAATTATCTTTTAGTTTCAAATTTCTTCAAGACAATCCTGTTAAAATAGGAAATGCTCCCCCAATAGTACCAGTGTAATTCTTTTCCTTTCAGTCTTCATTCGTATGCTTGGATAAAGAATTCTATTGTTTGAGAAAAAATTCAAAAAGTTCAGTAATTATATGAAAGATAAAAAGGAAATGTCAGATGCTGAAGTGCCATCTAATTCAGCAGGGCAGGTGCTGATCCCATTTCCACCTTTAAAATGTATCTTTGCTTTTTGGCACGTTCAGCCTGTAATACTGAATTGCAGCTGTTTGAGCATCATCCTAAACTCCAGTTCAGTTGTGGCTGTTTTTGAAGGCCCCCACATTAATACCTTCCTAGAGAAGTTTTGAATTCTTTATGGAATAACTGTATACATATGCATCAGTCTTTGGGTGAGCCATCATTATTATCTTTCTTCTCAGTGCGACCGTTTAAGTAGGAGATGAAGCAACTTCCTCAAATTTCCCATCCCTTACTTAAACAATTGTAGTAGTTTTCAGTTAAATGTGAAATGATTACTGAAAGTCCCGTTTAGAATTAAAATCTGCAGTACTAGTTTTGAAGTACGCATCTGTGCACAGGAGGCTGTGGATATGTAGGACCAAAGTACATACATACCCCCACCCCCCCCGCCCCGGACTATTGCTACTAGCATTAGCAAGAGCTGTGGTTGCTTATCTTGAATTCTGCTGCGTCTCTCCTGCTGCATGGCTAAACACGGGAGCTACAGTCATATACCAGACACATTTTAGTAGAGAGTTTAATGTAATTTCCTTAATGTAAGAATTTAATCAATAATGTATTAATCTAAAATTCTGATTTCACGGGAGCTGCTACTGGGCAGGAATGTCGTTAGGTCAAAGCAAGTACTTCCTATAAAATACTGCTTTTTTGAAAAACAAACCAATGTGATTGAAAATTCAAATAAAGAAAAGATACGCTATTATGGAAACCTTTTTCTACCCAAAATCCAAGCATTTTGTTTTAGGGAGATCGAAGAGTTCAGACTGTGATGCAGTTTCATTTTATCATTTATAGTGTATGCGGTACTTCATTGTTTAAACCCGCATCAAGCCCTGCTGGATGATGCATTGTCAAATGTTCCTGCTTACAAGGATTTATCGATACAGGTTTAGTTTCTGCTTTGCAAGATATCCCTAGTTGTCTGGAAAACAACTGACCTTCGAAGCCAGACTTGCTTATGGTTCCTGAGGTGGACTGCTGCTTCTTTACTCCTTCCATCTCCACATCTCGTCCCCACCACCTTTCATACCAGAACCGATGTTTGACTCGTGGCTTCTGCAACAAGCTGTCACCATCTCCTTTGTGCCGAATACTGTTAAAGGTACGGCAGTTCTTAAAATTAGATGGTAGGTAACATAATGCTGCAACGGCTAATTTGCACATGTTGTTCTCGTTGTCTTTTCTCTCTTGGAAGTTCTTTTCCTTGCAGACACATAGCTTGAATCTCCTTTGGCATGACCCCATTTTAAAAGACAGGTAATTTCAGTGACATCAATGAAATTATCTATGTGTAAAATTGAAGTGAGACTGAGTCAGAGCCCAGTGCCTTCAACGTACAAACGTATGTCTACTTTGCTTACTCAAATTAAAAAGTACTTCCAAACCTTTGAGGGTTTTGTGCAACTTGAAAGGTCCCATTAATCTTATCTATATGTAGTAAAACGTTGTCAATTCACACTAATGATTCTGGGAGTTAACAGGTAAGCACATTTTTCAGCAGGCTTCCACTTGAGTGAGGGACTGAACCGAAACTCTTGACCTTAGACATCTAATTTTAGGGGTATTCAAAATCTGAATTTTGCAACTCGAGTCAATATTTAAATTTCTTTGACTTTGCATTTAGTAGTTTTGGCCCACGGATTTGTGTTTGACAATCCAAAGGTGTAAGAGATATCTACACACACTATTATCTCTCGGAAGATAGACAGAGCACACATACGAAGGGTGGGGGCTGTGGAATGCTCTAGCCTGACTGAGGAGGAGTCTGCAGGCACACAAATACTCCTGCTGCGAAATTCATAAAACCTGTCCCCATGCTCAGGGATCAAGGAGGCCCTTTAGTGGCCCAGAACTCAAGGGACCTGTGATACTTGGAAGAGCATGTGTCCATCCATTTATTTCTTTCTTGTGTGACTGGAGTAAGTACCGGAAGATTTACCTGAAGTTTGTTTTTTGAGAAGAGAAGAAAGATTGCTCCATTGCTTTTTTCCACCATTGACAGAAAAAATGTATAACATGAGGAAAAACAGGCTCTGGTTATTTATTCCCCTTTTCTTTCAGTTTTCGTCTTTCAATTCCATATCTTATTTTCCCTTTCTTCTTACCTTCTTTTCTGATCTTTCTACTTGTATTCTTGCAAGAGCTCATTAACGTCCATTAACTAGATTTGACGAGCATGAACAAGCATCTCCAAGGCAAGCAAGAAAAGTGACGGTAGTAGCAAAAATAATAGTGAAAATCTGATACCAACAATCATTTGATACATGACTATGTAAAGTGCACTGCAGTGTCAATATGGTGTAGAATATTGCTAGGCTCTTAATTAAGCAGTGATTTCTGTTAGATGAGATATTAAAAGCAGTTCTTGATTGTTCTTACGGATCTCTAACCCCAGTGTATAATAAGCTATGCTTCTGAAATCCCTATATTCATAAAACCAAAAGTGCAAATTTAAAATTATCAGTATATTGCCGTGACCCGCTGTGTGTTTGGTGGAAGCGTGACATTTTCAGTTTAGTTTGTTGTCTAGGAAGAACTGTAAGCTAAGCTGAAAAAATACTCATTAGCATTCAAAGCTATAATCGTAAACGTATTGCTTAAATTGATAAAACTTCCGCAAGTAAACAAGCGAAAAATTCCGTGTCCTGCGAACTATTGCCAACTGTCTTTGGTAGGTGCACCTCAATAAGTGCATTCAGATAGCTGCACATGTGTTCAGCGGTACCAACATGATTTGTGTCCAGCATGAGAAAAGAGGTGTTTTTTTGCTTTCCTTAATCAAGTGCTTGTTTTGGTAGCTTTGAACAAAACTTTCTTTAGGTGTTCTGGGTGATGTTCAGTATTTCTCTCCCGGCCAGGTGAACTGCTGGTCAGGGGTCATGCGTCTAGGTTTTTCCAATTCCCCCTAGGTCATGGAAGATGACATTTTTCAGCACTTTCAGAAAAACACCAGAGATGAGCATATTTGTGTGGCATTGGTAGGCTGTCATGAACAAAATCATCAGAACTAATTTCCCTCTGTGTGTGTACACATACGCACGTGTTTATGTTCCTGTAAGAAGCTAATGTAAACCGATGCTTATTTCTGCTTTTCTGTGGAGGACAGGAAAGACAAAGCCCCACATTAGCCCTCTTTTTTTAAAATTTGATATGTTATAAACTCGTTAAGGCAGAGACCATGCTTACTTTGTGTTTTCTTTACCAGTAACTATAATGTTAATATTATTAAAAAACAGCTCACCTTGCATAATGCGCACTAGTACAGGTAATATTTCTCAGCGATTTCCTTAAAAATTTTTAGAATTTCCAACATCTTAACGTTTTCTGATCAATTAGATGTGAAAAATTAAAAATTTATTTCTACCTTGGATATTGTCTCTTTAAGTGGATTTTATTTTTCAAGTTGTGAAGAAGCCATGAAATATATAATCGTAAGTACCTTTTCTCCCACCCCGTTTCTGTCCACCTTTTTCTCCAAACAAAAACTCTGGACTTATTCACAGGATATTTTTCAGTAAGAGAAATGCCTGTAAGTACTTCACCTCAAGTTAAAACAATTAGAGCAGATATTTTTATGCGAAGCTAGAAGAGTAAGTGCAGCTTTTTCCCTGCTGAGCAAAATTACTTTAAAACAGGTTTAATGTATAATTACTGCATTTTTCAGCAGTTTCAGGGTACAGTCACGAGCAAGTTATCATAAGGTAAACTAAAGATCAGAATTTGCAACTTGTCAACTACTTCTAGAGGTATTCCCTGCATGATTTGTAAACTGATGGAGCGTTGTCTTCTTCCATCGATCATAAGTTAGCATGTATACTGTGGAATAAGAAGCGAGTGTACAAGCAGTTGCCCATGAGTGGTCGGTGTTCTGCAAGGTCTTATTGCAGCCTGTCTTACAAGAAGACGTTCAGATGGTTTTAATTTGGACAGGGCCCATAGCTGCTTTAGGGGTATTTCCTTTTGAGGTTGCTGTGTCATACTAATACAAGCTGTTATCCTAGCAAGTCAACCATATGAACCTTTTAGAATTAATGCACTCTTCTTTAATGTGCAGTATTCAGTTAATTTCTTTCCTGTTAGAGAGCCAGTCGATTAGTTCTCTTGTATAAATGATTTCCTTTCATTAATACATTTTACAGTTGTCACATCTTTGTTTTTAAATGTGTATCTTGAAGATTCTGAGAACATTTTGATGTTCTTGCAGCTATAGGGACTGTGGCTAGAACATAGTTTTAGGAGGCTTAGTTAATTGCCCAGGTTAGAGATCTCTGCCAGTGCTCTTGAGGAGTGGCAGTGGAAGGAAAACTCATGTGAACAAGAAGGCTCATGTGCAACTGTGAAATACGGGAGATATAAACAGCAAAATGTAGGAATTTGACTTTGATCACATTCCCAGAACTGTATAACAGTTTGCAAACTATCTAGTCAGAACCCCCTCCCCACTTTTTTGGACTTAGCTGAAAGAAATTTAATGGTAAATAAAAAAAAAGTTAATTGCAAGCCCTTTTCTAGACCTAAATTCCTTCCTGTAGAACTGCCCCTACCCTGTGACTTCTGTCTTTTCCCCACTTCCATTACATTGAATCAGAGTATTGGTAACAGCTTCTGTAGTTCAGAAGCAGCCATTTAACCCCTTCTCTAAAGCATAAAAATCTGTATTACAAGGTGAAGATACTTCATGGAAAAATTCTGACTTATTATTTCTCTTCCGTATTTTAGGAAGGGTATTTCTACTGCTGGGCGTCTAACTTAGGTGGGCTAATTCAGGCTCTGACAACACCTGCTCCACTTCATCAGCTCCATGGGAAACTTAACCCTTAACCACCCAGCTTGAAATACCTTGAAACCAACTTAGATGCACGAAGGAGTCTAAAGTAAATAGGGTAACCACACTTCTCCCCATCCAGCCGACCATTATGTATCATAGCTGTAATTCCAAACTTGAAATTTGCCCTACATATACATGGCAAATGCAGATTGCGTCAAGCAGACTAGATATTCTTAGCCAAGAGAAAATGAAAGATCTTGAAGCATTTTCAGTCAGTGTAATGCGTTGTGCCATGACATTTCATTGTGATACGATGAGACAATATTATGACGCAGGCGCTTTGACTTTTAAGTTTCGCCTGTGGGGCAAACTCAGCATGGTACAACTTCCCCTCCCACGTATCTAACAGTAGTTGCGGGACACAGTCACCCAAACTCCTTAAAGCCAAAGGCTACGCTGGCAGTGCTCCAGAAACCAGAGCACCGCAGGTAATGCTCCTATCTCCGGCCAGAGCATCTGGCTTTGGGGGTGGATTCCTAGGCTTTCTTCTTTCCTAACCCTACCTTTCCATGGAAATTGCGACGTGACGTTAATATTTCAGGGACGTGTTGAGGCTGTTGAGACTGCTTCGTAGAAAATGATAGTTGAGAATCCAAATATTTTCCTTCGTTTCAGTATGTGTGTGAGCGTGAACAATATTGTCTTTTATCTTCTGTGGTAGGTGATTTCAGCTAATTTGTTCACTACTCATAGGGTTAAAAGAACCAAAAAAGATTTAATACACCTGTCCTTGAGTTACCAGAGTGCACGGGGAGTTGGTTGCATTGACATTCTGTGGATCCTTTCTTTTTTTTAGGAGAATGGTGGGTACTTTAGAGAAGGTTATTTGTTTTGGTTTGGGGTTTTTTGTATTTTTTACAGACTCATTGGTGACAAAGAAACGGATGAGCCATAGACTGACGGTATCACATTGAATGATGGCATCGTGCTGTCTCGTGGCACTACAAGAAATAACCATATTAAATAAAACCTTAACAGTTCAGCCTATTTGGCGCACTTGTTGGCAAACTGAGCAGAAAGGGGGGAGAAGAAAGTGAGCTAGGCATACTGTGTTGTGTCCTCTCCTTCAAAGATGCTCGCTGCCTGAAATTACATTGGTGTCAGGTTGGTTCTTCTGGGTCAATAAAATGGAGAATTTAATTCTTTAAAACTTTTGAGAATTCAGCAAAACCAAATTTATTAACTGTGATCTTATTTAGTGATTGTCTAAGCCTACTGAAGTCAATGGGAGTCAGGGAACTTTGGATTAGAAGCCCAGTATCTCCTGCTGAAACTCTCTTGTGTTGCATGAAGGGCTCTAATATCATTTAAACTGTTTAAGCTTTTTCCCCAATTTGGAAGTGTCTTCTCTGTGTTGGGATGGAGCCTTCATCTAGTGCCTAATTTACGGAGTAATTGTATTATACCTGTGTAAAGCCTGCTGTGGGGAAGCTCTTGTTTGGTGAGGCAGACAGACTCGAGGGGTGACGCTAAGACATAAAACTCAATAGTAAAAATAACACTGCATAAATTTTCAAACCTTACCAGTTCCAGACAGTAGAGTTCTGAGGCAATTTCTGGACAACTGCACTTTGGAAGAATACATAAATGCAAATAATGTGCTAGGCAAGACCTTGAGCAAGGAAGCTTCGAATGGAACCCTAGTATGTAATTTTAGTTGTAAACAACATGCGCTAATTTTGCCTTGATAGGATTCAGCCAAAATAAGTTGTAGTTAAAAGGATTTGGTGTGCCGTTTGGTACAGATAGCTAACAGTTTGGTGGTTTGCAAGGTTTCCTTTAATGTGGTTATGCTCAGACTGTATATCGGACATCTTCAGACTATTAAATTACACTCCTCTTGCTAGCACTTACTTCTCAGCTTCTAGAATATTTTTCTTTCTGTTTGCGTATTAGTTAAACACCATCTCAACAATTCAGATGCCAATGTGAACCTTCTTCCAGAATTATTTCAGGAGAAGAGAACTTAAATCCAGTGGTATATCACAAGTAGTTCAATGTTTCATTGTGATTTTTTTTGAGAATTTTTGTTCTGTTTGGTCTCTGTCTATTTGTGCAGTGTCCCAGTGGTGTGTATGTTGAGGTTCATATATTCTTTGCTCAGTATCTGTCGGTAGCGAAACTTCCAGGTCTGATCCACTTTATCCTGTGGAAGTACTGGAAGCAACAGAGCCCACAGTTTGAGCCACCTTGTCCTTCCAAGCAGTTCTGGGAAAGAAGACTGGACAGTGCTGGTTTCTTGTAGGACTGTTCCCTTGTTTGAACACTAAGTCATCAGGACAGCTTATAAAGCCCTACGTTCTCCCGGCGCTGTTGTGCAGACGCATGCATCTTGTGGGACTGTGTTGACACACAGTGCTGCTGCGTCCAGGCATAGAAAGACTCATCATCAGTTTGCAGCAGAGTGACATTTCCACCTAAAGCACAAAGAACAGTTTGTAGCAGAGTAACGTTTCCACCTGAAAGTACAGAGAGTATAATGCAAAGAGTATAATGCAAATAGCTTGTTTTCACCCTCAGAGAAAAGGAACAAAAGAAAGAAAACCACCCACAAAAAGCACCTAGAACCTCACAGGTAAGGGGAAAAAACCTAAGGTGATGCTGATTAAGGGTTTTGAAGGGGGTTAGTGGTTTAAAAGGCTGTGTCAAGTTTTCAGGTGAGGCTGATGGGCATAATGAAGCCATTTCAACTTTCAGTGCAACTCAGAAACGTAACTGTTTACTTTTCCTTGAAAATGGACTTGGTCTCTGACATGATTTAAATGTTCAAATGTTACATTCTAATAGTTCTTTAGTATTTATTTCAACCAAAGTGCAACCTTGCATGTCTTTCACTTACATTAGAAAAATAAACCAAACTAATATTGTTAAATGTCTGTTTTCAAAAACATTTTAAAATCAGCACTGTTCTAGAAAAGTGGTTCTGTCACTTCACTAATTAGCCAGTAATAGCAGACATTCTGGACTACTGCAGTGTTTCAAGTCTACAGTATTCCTTCTTGTGGAAGAGACAACTGTCACCTAAGCCCAGTACTGTCGGTGTTTTTTTTTAATGCCAGGTGCAGTAACCTTGTCAAGTGCAAACCCAGAGGGGGATCCTGTGTGCTAGGCTTTATATCGGCAAACTGTAAAAGCCTTTCTTGCCTCGGAGACCATAGACTAAAAGTAGTCTGACAGTAAATGTGAGCCAGGGGGCACAACAAGAGTGGGGACCTGAATTTGGATCACCTCAACCTCACTCCCGTATTCTAGCCAACACAGTGTATTTCCAGATACAGTTTTGAACCTCGCAGCTTGGGCCCACACCTAATTAAGTTTGAATGTGGCAGATTAAATTAGTGTGTGGGTGTCTGTGGTCACGTGTGTACCGGGGGCATCGCTCCGTGCTACGCTAATTAACCAAGTTTTTGTGCGAGGTGACAAAAAACAACTCTGATATTTCTGTCTTTGGTGTGGTTGGAATCTAAGTGAGAGGAGTAAGACAGTAATGCACATCGAATAATTTAATACCAGACTTACTTTTAGTTGTGGATCATGTTTTTCTTATAAAATCCCTTTGCCTGTGGTATTTGGTTAATGAAACAAGAGTTAAACCGTGGCATTATGGGTATAAATAACATGGATTAATTCTGCTCCTGTTTACTCCAGTAGTCCCATTTGGAGTCAACAGAAGGGAGTACTTAACCAAAAAAAAAAAAAAGGCAGAATTTGCCCCACTTCCTAATAGGATGCATTGGAAAACCTGTTCATATCATTTCTCTCTCTTTTTAGTTTTATTTTTCATTTCTGTAAATTAAGATTTAGCTTTTTTTACGAGAGTTTATTTAGATTCCCCAAATCCTTCTTTACAAATACACAGCACTTTTAGAAGAGGTGCTTCTTAAAATACTGGAATGGTGCTTTTCACACCACTTTTGTACTATCTGGATTTGATCAATGTTTTTGTTTTTTTAAAAATCCCCTTTTTATGACAGTATTATCTTAGCATAAAATTCACTTAACCCGGAGGCACTTAGGCCATGCTTTTCAAAGGTGGACTTAAGCAAATACTTAAAATGAAGGGCATAATAAATGGATTTCTGAACTAGGGCTGCATATACTCAGCAATAAGAAGAGTGGTGGTAGCTATTTTCTTATGGTGTAGGTGATGCTGAAGACTTAAAAACTGAACTGTTTAACTTTGAAATATGCGATATCCCTATTTCAACTGCCGCATTAAAATGGGGGCTTTGTTGGATTTATTTTAATATTGCAAACAGTAGATTTGCTATTTTCAAATTGGTTCTGTTATGTGTTGCCTTTTGTCTCTAGTTGTATCTAATAACTGGAGATGAGCAGGGAGGTTTTCCAAAGAAGAAAAATGGAGGGGAAAAGAACATAATGAAATAAATGCTTAAAGCACCTACATAGACATATACACCCTGTTTTGTGTTAGTGGGAGGAAATCCAGCCTGTTCTTTGAAAGGAATCGCTTTGTCTAAAACATACGTCTTGATCATTTTTAGCTTAGCATACATGCCCCCAAACATTATTCTTGGCCATAAAAGTTCCTAGATGCTAGATTCTCACAGCTGCCATGTTTTACTTTGTAATATCTTGTCAGTAGAAACAAGGTTGTAGTGCCCAACAACTTGGACAAGGAAGTGAAAAGCTAAAGTTGAAATCCATACGCAAAATTAAAAGCTGCACCCAAGATGCGTGCACTCTGTACAAAGTTTGCTGTTTGTGTTTATAAAACAGATTAAGGCCTATGTGTCAAGTTTAAATTTGTGAACTTCTGATGGTTTGTGGGTAAACACCAAAGTAACCTTAGCGTTGCTTAAAACATGGTTTTGTTTGCTTTAATATCCTGTAATTTTTACTCTGACATTAAATGTGTCACTGAGTGTGATGAAGCTGGAGGGTACTGCCTCACTCAAGTACAATTTTTGTCATCGTTCAAAACTGTGGTAATGCGTTTGATGATTCTTATCTGTTCTTCAATGTATGTGGTTATCTTTCTTATTTTCATTCTCATACATATCTATAGCACTGTCTAGATCTCATAGATTTGATTTGCTATATATGCTGAAAGAATGGAAAAACTGACCCTCTGTTTTTATTATATTTTTCTGCAATCTTGTAGACCTTGAAATTGAAGCTGGCACGTTTGTAAATACGTTTTCTTTCTTGGATCTTTTTAAAGTTGATTTTCTCCATAGGTAAATTAACCTGTGATTCTAACAGTGACTTTGGCAAAATCAACACAGTGGGGTATGGATACAAGAATTATTCAGAGTTCTGTGTTAATAATGCCACCCTGCTCCTGTAGGTGAATCTATCACTCAGCTAATTGTATTTAATGCGACTGACAAAGAGCTAGCTTTGCTTGCTAGGAGAAAGTCTGACAGAGGATTCAGTGTCTGGGTGGGAACTGAATGAATACTCAACCCATTCCTGATATGTGAGTTTAATTGATCACCTGCCTGTCTATCTCTAGGAGTTTTTGACTCCGTTACAGTCAGGGAGAATAGTTCCACAAAGGCACAAAAGAATATTTTCAGTCATAACTATTTTTTCTAAAGTGCTTCCTTGTTCAAAGCAATATGCTTTATTTGCCCTGCTTGAATTTTGAAGTCATTGTGAGAGTAGAAAGTTTTTTCCATATATATGCCCATATGCATAGTTAGTGATGCCCTTTAAAGTCTCAGTGTATGAAAAAAACTACAGAAGAAAATGTTTCTTTTACAAAAAAAAAGCATTTTTCCCTCTTGTGCACATGGGAGGATTATTACTGCACTGCAGGGATTGCGTGTGTCACATTTATTAAACTCCTCATGTTGGAATAGAAGTACAGGTCAGTATAATTTATCATACTTACACTTTCCTTATTCTTGGTAGTAAATATTAATAGTCTGTTGGAAGTGTGTGTACAAATTTTGGACAGAAGAACAGCATGAACCCTTTTTAAAATGAATAAACTTAGGAGTGAATGGTAAAAAGCTTCTACATTAGACTATGCATTGATTTTGTTGCTGCTTGTATCCTAACAGCATAGAGGCATGTTAGAATAAAGCCAGAGGTAGTAACATTGTCTATGTGAAACTGTATTTCTGTCCCTCAGGTATCTTCACATGTATGTTGTAAGAGTTGAGCCATGCTGTGCAATCACAGGATGGTCATCAGGCATTCAGTCTAACTAAATTCAAAATTTGAGGTACATATATTGTCAGGTTAGTTCAAGGCTTAAGATAGCACTTGAGCCAAACTCCCTAGTTCTTTCTGTTAACTGATTGCTGTTCCTCCCTTTCATTCTACTATGGAGCAAGCTGACTTCCTCTCCAAACGTGTCAAGGATAGGGCAGGCTCCTTCTGAAATGCTGTTTCTGTTGACAGTTCACATACAACTGGGTCTAAGTTTGTAGGACCTGAGCCCAGATTTCAGCACTAAAGAAAAGAAAGAAGAATCCTTAGATACTGTAATATTTATTGTGCATATTTCTGCTTGGTTGTAGTGGAATTATGTAAAAATGCTACAGAAATAGAGACTTTTTGTAAAAGTCCAGTGACCACCTTTCTTCCATCCTCAGTTCACTGCACCTTAGTTTTGCTTGTCCTTTATCCTTGTACACAAGAATATTTTACTAGTTGTCCCACCTCCCCCCAACAAACTCCTAGTACCCGTCTTTTCCCCCAGTAACAGCTTTGGCCTGACAGCTCTGTATGTTTCTTTTGTAGCTTGTACCTTGTGTTTTAGGATTTGGAATGCGTCTTCATTTGGGGAAAGCATCCAACCTTTTCTTTGCATTACCACACTTAAAAATGCTAGGTAAAACCAAACACCCAGCATCGCTGCCCATACCTTGTTAGACAGCTATGCACCGGATCCAAGGTTTTCCTCACAGGACGGAGAGTGGAAACTAATCTTTTACTGTGATAACGTGAATAATAGTTATTGGTAGGGATTTCTATTTTGTTTTGGTTTTAATTGGAATACGCAGTTCATGAAAGTAGCTTTTATAGTTTAGTAAACAAATGGCAGTGGAGGGTTTTTTCTGGAATATTTTATTACCTAGCTGAGTCGTCCCTTTATTAATAACTTTCAATTGCTACATTAGCTCTTTTTTCCAAATGTTCCCTATGTAAGGGATAACAATGTGTCTGATGAGCTTAGCTTCAGGAAGCGATGTTTGTTACCTGCAGGAAGTGTGCTCCGAAGCAAATACAGGACAAATTCTTCCTGTGGGCTCAACTGTTGGTCATCTAGTAAGCCAAATTCATCATTGGAGTAACTTAAACATTAAGAAATGCTATGCCAAATTCTGCCTGTTTTCAGGAGACGTGGGCAACCATCAGTTTTTATTGGACATGGCAGTGGCCCTAAAACAGGAAAGACTGGCTATGAATAAAAATGATCTGGAAATTGGAAGGTTTGTAATCATTAGAACAGTGAGGTGCTGGAGCAGCACGTTGGAGGAAAGAAAAAAAACCCACCCCAAACTATTTTTACAGAAGAGCTCTGTAAGTTAATGAAAAGCATCACATGATATGCTGACTGTAGTATCAGAGGGACAAACCTGATGACCTCGAAGGCCCTTTGCAGTGCTGTAGTGCGATGTAATATTTGTATGCAGTTATGGAGAGAAAAAAAATCAACAAGCCGTAAGATTTACTGTGTGTGCTTCCCAAGGGCTGTTACAAGTCCCGGGGATTAATGAGAATGCAGAATATTAAAATATGTATTACAAATATTAAAGTGTGGCACAGCTGTCTGCATTCTTCTAACTTTCTCTGAAGACAATACTGAAAGAGGTCTGTACTCATTTAATCTTCGCTTGACAAAATTTTGCATTCTTGTGCAGTATAGTTGTCTTTTACAAAACAGCTGAAGGAAGTTAGACACTAAAATGCAATGCAAATTTTGCTTAGAAATGCAGCTTAAACTGTCAGATAGCAAGAAAGTAATACTGCCCTTGTTACTCCTGTGTTTTCATTTTTTCCCTAGCTCGGAGGCTAAGCATTTTAGTGTGGACAGTCGAAGTTTGCGAAGTTAAAAGCAATTGAAAACAGAAGGACAGAAGGGGAATTTTAGACAGCCCAATTAGTATGAATTATTTTCGGCATCTTGTGTGGCATAAATTATGTTTTTCTTTTGTTGGCACTTGCGAAAAAATAACAGCTATTGATTAGGCCTGTCAAGCCCTTGTGGCCTGACAAGATATCTTTACTGTAGTCATGTGGGCACAAGCTAGAAATGATGCCGAGAGAGTGAGATCCTCTACAATCATCTCCTCTCATTGTTATTTTTAGTGGGCTTTTTTTTAGATGTACTGTATACAGTAGAACCTTATTAAAGCTTCACTTAAGATCCTCAGATAATCACCCTCACCAGGCTGCTTCTGAGAAGTTTTCAGCAAGCCATTTTTAAACACAGCAATATATTGATTTTGGGGTGGGGGGTGGGGGGCAAGTGGGAGGTTGCTAATCTGGGCACTTGGGTCAAAGCTAGTGTTCATGTCCCCGATTCCTTATTTTAGTGGGAGTGGGCAGCAAGTGTAGGCGCATCTCTGTCACTGATTAGAACTTGGTTGTTAGTTTTTGGTGCTGGCAGTCTGAAAAACTGTGAATGTTGTCTTTTAAATGTAGAACAGATGTAGATTTTTACTCTGATGAAATGAAATGAAATGGGGGACCAACGCTGACAGTGGTATGAAGAAGAATTTCAAAGGTGGCAGTGAGAGGATATAGTGGTTTGTTTTCATTTTCAGATCTGAGCTGAGGAATAGATATGGTAAAGCTTGCAAAGATACTGTATTTTGGAGCTGAGTATAAGCATGCAAGGGTGAGATGGGCAAGTCTTTAGACTTCATGTTGTCAGGTGAAACAGGTGGGAGGGATGAGGTTTCAAACAATTTGGTTTCCTGAAATTTTCTTGTCCCTCTTAGTTTAGTATTAAGATGTAGAATGAGAGAAAATGCTCCTTGCCTTGCTTTTTGATGATTTTTTTACCAGCATAGTCCACGTTTAGATCTAGCAGCAGCCTTTGATACTGAGCAGTGAATGTTGTTAAATCATCTGTGATCTCTTCCTGAGGTGGAGGGCATTGCTTGTAGGTGCTCCTCTATTTTCTCTTCTAAATAATCACAGACAGTTGTGGTCACTTGTTCGGTTGGCAATAGAGGCCCTGAATTTCCTCATTGTTATCTATTCAAAATTCCTGGGAAACCATTTGGAGATAGGTAGCATGTGATGAAAACCACAATATGCAGACAGTGGTCATCAACATATTGGTGGATGGGAGAATTCACCACAATTTTCTTGCGTTTCTTCGTTGGAATGCGAAGTATTGTCAGGAACGATGACTTGAGTCAGAGGGAGTTTGAGTTCCAGTGAAAGGACAGCTAGCTCTGGCTGCTGGGATATCTTTGTCTTTGTTCAAGTGTATGAAGTTAAGAACAAGCTCCCCAAACCCAGTTAAGATGAGAGAGTAGTGTCAGACATTAGGAAAGCATTTAGGTGTGATAAAGGGTGATTCCAGTCCCCCTCCCTCATTCATGATGGTCTTTTTCTGTCTTTTGCCAAGAAGTTCTTTCTTGGGCCTGTCACTGATCTGTCATCTATTCCTGGAGTTTCAGGTGGCTTTGGTAGCTAAAAATTCCCTTTGCTTGTTTGTGCTTGGCTGAAGATTGCAGCCTTCCCCTTCATATCTGGACCCTACCACTGTAATCCTCGTCACTGTGATTTGTAATTGCGATTATTAAAACACATTGTGCAGAGGGCTGATATTTAGACCCTACAAAGAAGGTGATCACTCCTGCAGAATGCCTTGCTGATTTCTTATGGATGACGTTAGCCACAGGGGGCACACTGGATCTGATTTTTGACACCTTCATTGGCTTCTCATTCATTTCCAGGTGCAGCTCAACCAGGTGCTAGAGAGTGACATTATTTTGATTATTTTGGCACCTGGCTCATCTTTAGCCTTGGCTCTGCCACTGGGCCTTCTTGGGTGACCTTGGGCGAGCCATTTCTTTTTCTGCCTCATTTTCCCCACTTGGGAATAATGATGTCTTTCCAACTAAAGCTGGAAAATACCACAACCGTTAGAATGTAGAAAGTCGTCATCAGATTTGACACAAACATTGTCAATATCAGCTGATCTAATGAAGTTCTCTGCTTTTCCCGTAGGCAGCTATAACACTACTACTGTAATGATAATGACCTCTTTTGTAAAGCACTGAGATCTAATGATGAAAAGCACTATACCAAACTGCCTGATAAGTTCTAATTGGGACCCTCAGAGTAACAGCCCTCAAAGTAATTGTCTTGTACCTGCCAGGAGGAAAATTTGACATGTGCTGGTTTACATCTCCTAGCTTCCCTAAGTCTGAGTTTGCAAATTATTCAAGGGGTGGTGCAAGGCCTAATTCTTAAGTTTTCATATCAGGAGAGTGATTGAAGTGTATCAGTTTGCTTTATAGGTTATTAGAGGTACAGTAAGATACTGAGCTGGAATCCTAGGAGTTCCATAGTGCAACAGTTAAAATACATTTATCACCAACACTCTTGGTTTAATTGCTGTTCCATCTAAAACTTCTATCCTTTCTGTCCTTACAACCACTTCCTTAAAATACTGTATCCATAACTCTCCTGCTGAGATTTTTTGGTATACCTCCTTTATTCCTCTCCCCTGTTGATTTTCAAACTCTTTCAAGGACTAGATTTAAATCAAAGGGCCTGTCTTTGACTTTAATAAGCTTTTAATAAAACCTGGAAAAAAAATGCCACCAACATCCCTACAAGAGCCGTTTTTATGAGGGTTTGCCTCCCTGCTCTAACCCCACAAGACCCCATATTCTGTGAGTACTGCTTCCCTACACACCTGGCCATAATTAAGTAGTCTTTGTTTTTCTTTCAGTCTTAGCCTTGTTTTAACAAACATGGTGTAACGTAGTATTGGGGGGAGCTTATAAAAGAATTAACTTCAAGTAAAGTAAAGCCTGACTGCCTGGTAAACATGCCACCCAGTAAGAGACATTTATTTCAAGGCAAGTTCTAAACTGTTGACTGTTTTGAAACCTTGGATATCTCCCTTTACAGTAGGATTATTAATTTTCTTCTCCTTTTTTATTTTCTGTCATGTTCCCTGTCCTGATTTTTTGTTTTGTTTTTTTTTTTAATGGAAAGTTACGAGTAGGTGAGGATTTTCTCAGAGTCCTAGAAACCTGGCCATCTCAAGTTGACCAGCAGATAAACGGGTTAATAGGAACAGATCCCCCAAATTAAAGCACTTCAATGGGGTTTGTATTGAAAAGGAAAACACTGAGAGAGAAAACGAAGGGAATGCAATATGGACATCATGCGGGATCTTGCTCTCCTTTCAGGTAGGAGCTAGCACAGCAGTTTTTAACAATCAGCCCTTGTGTGTTTGTGTGTTTTCCTTCCCTCCATGTTGTTTCACAGTTATCTGTTAGTAACAGCAGTATTATTACACACAGATTAAAAGACAGGCAGCTTTTAGGCTCCCTGACAGTTGGCCAGAGCCGAGATTAGAGATAAAAGTTAATCCCGTGAGGTAATAGCAAAAAAAGAGTACAAAGACATGAGATGAGCCGATAATGGTTTGTTTAGGTAAGAAGGCTTCCCTTGCCTTGGTGATTGGCTCTTGCTCAGTGGTGTTCTGAGTGATAGCTTCCCAAATCCTTTCTAAGGTTTATAACAGTTAGCAGTGGGCTGGGGAGAGAGCTAGGGGGAAAATATGGCAGCCAGCAGTGGTAAAACATAATGAAATCATTCTAACCATAAATGGAAGGTGCCGGACCATGGGGGAGATGAGAGATGTTTTCTTCCACAGCTGCAGAGCTATTAGTCAGTTAACACTTGGATGGAGGGAGGTTAAAACAGTCTCTAAGTCGAGGTTTTAAATATCAAAGAAACTTATGTTTATGTTTCTTGTAAAGGGAAAATAACATGAAAATGTAACAACATGAACATGACTGAGGGTGGTTAAAATGTTAATAGTCTGAGAGATTTTAAGTTACGTTTCTCTTAAGTTTCACAGGTTCCTGGCTGTTTCGTTATACCTATTGCATGTTCAGAGAGAAGAGTTTTCAAAGATTTTCTTGTATTTCATGTATTTAGGAATGCTCTTCAATCTGCATGACATCACAAATGAAATTCAAATAAATCCATCCCTTTATAGTCAAGTTATGAAGGGATATTCAGCAGAAGATTAGGAACATGAAACAAGCGAATCTTTACTTCTGTACAGCCCTATCATTTTGCAGCTAACACAGATAAATATGTGTTTGAAATAGAAGCTATCTACCAACCACTGGCAATTCAGCACTTCAGTGCAGTCTCAAAATTGAAGAGGTAGAAATTCATATCTTTGTTTTTTTAAACAAAGATTGATGAAAGCAGTACCATTGTGATTCTTGAGTCTAATACTAATATGATTCTGAAATAACCAATTAGCAAGCTAGAATTACTGGACCTGCCTTAAATTACTGGACCTTGGCTTTTGCTAACACTAGGCTAAGAAATGAACTGAAGTAAAAGCGTGCTGTATTAGAGTGTCTAGCCATCAGAATTGATGGAAGAAAAAATTTGCCCTCACATTTGTTTCTTCATACTTCTCTTTTGATGAGGGCAGGGAAGTAGCATGAATACCAAAAAGCACAATTATAAATGGAAGACCTCCAGAGTGACCATAAGAATGAGTTCCATAAGATACAATTTGTTCTAATCTCTGAATTTCTTTAATTCCCCTAAGAATCTATTTCAAGGAGTCAGTAAATCAAACTCTGATTTATCCTTCTTTTCTGTCAAGGATTGAATAGCTAGATATTAATTAATATCTCACTTGGAATATTAATGAAAATTATTTGTGTGATCACAATAAGGAGGTCTTGGAAGGAAAGGTGGTGAGAAGGTTGGAAACTAACCAGTCAAATTTTCTCACTAAACTTAGAAGGAAGTAAAACTATTATTTTTTAGAAATACTGTTTTTAATATCATAACAAAGTGTTTCGATCACTCAGCAGACTGTGTGCCACTCCTTCGGGGTCTGTGGACTGTGGGACAGACTGGGCTAGTAACATTTCTAGATTAGTGTTCAAATTCATGAAATGTGAATTGTTCATATTCATCATTCAAGAGAGCTCCTTTGATGTCTGAGACAAAAATATTAGTTAGCAATCAGTAAGTATTGTACTATGTCCTCATTCTGTATTTATACATAACTGAAGTGTTTGCAAGAAGCCATCTCACAGTGGAATGAAAACACCGCTCCACAAATCAGTGAGATGATGGTTTTACTTGGGAGGCTCACCGTCTTTTGGGAGATACCAATTTACTCCAAATACAGAAGCACAGACTGCTGTAGCTACATTACAGAGCTGTAGGCTATCATCTTCTGATACGTGAGATCCTAACATTGCTAAAGTAACACTAAGATGTCACAGAGGTAGTATATCCTCCCACAGAACAGCGCGTCTGGGAGTGTCTTGTGTGGTGACCTGACCTGCAGACACTTGCAAGATGCTAATATGTGAATAAAAAGGGGTGATAGGTGGGAATTTTCACTTTCAGAATTTCCTGACAGAAAAAAGAACATTTTCACAATGATGTTTTCAAATTAGGCCTTTCTCTGTAGCAAGCGTTTGTCCAAGTATGATGCAGTTTTGCATCCTTCTCTGTCTGAAAGCCTGTAAACTTGCCAAGGTGTGTCGTGTCCTGTTTTGTTGTTTTGGTTTTGGCCATAGAAATTCCAGCCCCATTTTCTCCTTTTTGTGCTTGAATGGGCAGGAAAAAGAAGTCAGGCTTGGAGAATGTCCTTTTCCAAAGGGGCTCAGCTGAGTTGCTTTTCCTTAAATAATTCTGAAGCTCCTTGCTTCAGGCTTAGTTAGATTAGTACAAAGTCAGGTTACGAAGTTAGTTGTAAGAAACTGCGGTAACAAAATTTAGCCTCGATTTTTTTTCTTTAGAACAATTAGACAAGAGGCAGAAACAGAAGGAAAAATACCAGCCTCTCCACTTGCCAAAAGAATTGTCCCATTCCTCTCTTCTGTTCAGAGGTAATTCACGTTTTTGGATAACAACTTGCCATAGCTTTCATGAACAGTGCTAATATAATTTGTTGCTAATAGAATTTCATGGTGCACATAGCTTGCAGATAATTGGTTTAGGAGTAAATTGAGGGGAGGGTTTTTCTCCAGTCTCTCCTTTTTATCATTTGCTGCTACTATGTGTCGTTCAGAGTCCAGCTCAATCAAGAGTCTATTACTGATAGATGAACAATGTGGTGCCTACAGATCTTTTATGATGCAAAAGTGGGCAGTTGCATTGTGCGTGTTTCAAAAGGCGTGACATAAAAAAAGAACGAAAGAAAGAACTTCACATACAGGCTTTTAGATAGGAAAGTGATTCATTGGAAATAGGTTTTGGCTATAATTTACTTGTTTAGAATCCTAAATTGAGTAACAGAGCTTCCTGAAGATTTTCCTTTTTTACTGAGAGTCAAAGAAATGGTGTGAAGTTGGGGTGTCTCTCCATTTAGTATGTCAGGGTTGCTGTGGTCCTCTAGCAGTGCATCTCAGTGCTTCACATATCCCTAACTTTTCCCAAACTAAAGGAATGAGGAACTAAGATCATTTAAGCTCCCTGCAGCACAGTTTGGTACCATCATGTGCAACGGTCTGTGTAAGTATCAGGGGTCGGTGTTAGAAGCCTTAGTACTCATCATCAGAGGGAAATACAGGTTATCCAAAACCTGTGTGAAGGTTTTTTTTAAAAAGCAAACAAAAACATTTTTTTAAAGTCTTACCGCAATGAATGACTTTCTCTTGACTGAGTGGGTTTGTTCCCTTTAGGGCTAGCATACAATTTACATGAATAGTGTATTTCATGTTCTTTTGAAGCAGGGCATATTGGGAAAGAACCTTCCATTTTCCATTGCTGCAGTCAGACTTCATGTAACGATGATGAGTTGATATAGCCCTCAGTTTAGATGATATTCAAGTATTTGTGCACTTTTTCTTGACTGTGATAATCTATAAATAAACAAGTAGATTCCACAAAAACATGTTTTTAGAAAACATTTCATCTGTGTCCATTGACTCACATGGTCAGACATGCCAGAGAAGTAGGTGTGTTTTTGTTGTGCTTTAGTGCGTTGGTCTGGACTAAAAAGATGAGGTCTCAAGCCCCAGGAAAGTGAGGGAGAAAAAAAGTATCCTCAGGTTTTTTACTTGTCAGGATCAAAGTCTTTTATCTGAATTGTCCTATTCCTAACTGTAAAACGCCACAAAGTTAAATGAAAATCAGCTTTGTGATCAGGAATCAAATTGTAATTAGTAAAATAAATGTAGCTTCACTATGGTACCTTTGGAGATCCCCTGCCGTACTGCTTGATTCAAAAGTTGTACCTTTCTCCCAGTGATACTGTAGAGGCAAACAGCAGTGATTCGTGTTGCTGTTGTACAGCCCTTCACAAGAGTATGTGCCTGGAGGTGCACTCAGACCGCTACCTTCACTCTGAACCAAACAGCTTTTTGTACACTGTACAGTATGAAAGCACAAGGTAAAATTTTGTCTTTGGTTTCTCATACTATTTTGTCTTAATAGGGCAGTGGGAAACAGAAATGAAAAACGTAACAGGAAACTCTTTATCTCAAAAAGTGAACCTGTAGAAGATTTTGAGTCATTTTCTTTTCTTGCTGTTTTCAGAAACAAACTGCTGTACGGAGATGATCAATTTGGTCCGAGAAAGTAGTCTTTTGCAAAAAAACAAACCCCAACTTTAAGCAAAATCTCCATCAGTCATTCACAGGAAGATGTAGGGGATTTTGGTTCTGTTTTTTTCCAGTCTTTTCCAGCCTCCTACGCGTCTGGGTTGTAGGTGGGGTCAAGCTGGGAAGTGTTAAAAACCAGAGAAGAACAAATTTGGGTACGTTTAACATTTATCCGAAAATAAGAAAAGCTGTTCAAAAGATTTTTTTTAGTGAGTGAACTTTCCTGATAGTTTAGGAGACCCAGGTGATTCAGGGAGTCTCAACAATGTCTACAATTTTAAGTAATTATCTGAACTTTCAGAGTTTTAAAGGTTATTCCTGTCACTAGCGGTACAATACGTTCACCGTGACTGGCAACTTTAGGGAGCGTGCAGTTTTTACTCTATTGACTCTTGGCTACCGCTTTGTTCATGGGCTGCTCTGTATTCTTGACAGCAAATTGATTTAACTTGCGGCAGGAAAGAGCGTGTGTGTGGTGTGTGTGCGAGCGCGCGAGCAAGCGCGCAGGAGAGCGCAGGAGAGGGGGAGAGAAAGAAATGCGCCTATATGAAGCATACCGGGGGGAGCAAGGCGAGGATACTGAATGGCAACATTTAGGCATTGACTGTGACATTGTATTAACCTTTTTAATGGATGTATGTAATAAAGTGACATGTAAATGGAGCACAAGGGGAGATATGACACTATATCTGGAAAAGGATAAAACAGTCAGTGAATACTGGGCTATTATAGCAGTTTGCAAACCTTGGATAAACTCAGTCAGCGGTTGTATAATTGGTTATTCAATCCCGACCCTTGTTCACAGCTCAAAGCCAGGAACACTGAGACCTGTTGCCAATTTGAGTGAATGCAGTGACTGTACTCGGCCGGGGCCTAACACTGGAGCCAGGCCTTTTCCTGTGGGCTGGTTTCCACCATGTCTGGGACTGGCGCGGTGACAGTAGCCCTTTTGTTGTGAAAGGCTGGCTGGTACTCCCCTCCTTTGCAAAATGTCTAACAGCTACACAAATATAAGAAAATAGGAAAAGGGACTTACTGTAGCTTTTCCCTTACCGAGTTAAACGTAGGGGCTTTGAAAAGGAGGCAAAGTCCGAGCAATAAGGAAAACTGAAGCGTGTTGTGAAAAGTTACGGCCAGATAAGGAAAGTGCCATGTTCTTCCAATGTACGATACGAACCATGGAGAAAACTGGATTGATTCTCTTAAATCATGTGAGACACAAACTGTACATCCACAGCAATGTTCTCCTGCTCTCCTTCAAAATACTCGCCTGGCATATGCAGTTGTCTCCCACCGCGTGCTGAGCAGCCTGGGCAGCTTGCTCTGGAGAAATGATTTCTGCGGGCCCGCTGCAGTGGCTACTTGTATAAGTACAGGAGCATGGACGCACTCCATAAAAAGTTAAAAAATGTTGACGTCGTTGTCATGAGTTTGTTTGAGAACCGCTGGTATGGAGGTTGTCTCTCGCATTATGGAGGCAGCATTGTATAAGCCAGCTGGAGATGAACAGAGAGCGCGTTACAAGTACCCCGGTTCCCTCCACCCTCATCCCTACACACACAACTTTCCAGTAAAAGCAGGGAGATATTTATGGAATGTCCTGACTCAGAGGCCAGCTGTTTCTCTTCTAGTAAAATGGTAGTTAGAAATAAATCAGAAGACGATTTGATTTTGGTTGATGAAATAATGAATATTCAGTAATATATATAGAAGATGAGCCTAGATGAGCTAATGGTCCCTTCTGGTTTCCAACTCTTTGTGAATGAATGTGCAGTGCTATGAATCTACAGTTTCTCTTTTCCCTTTTCCCCTCCCTTTCCTCCCCACTTTTCTCTAGCTTTCAGTAGTGGCTTCTTGCTCCTTTAGAAGCATTGTAGCTTCTACATGTACCTAAGTTACACAGTATTATTTTCGTCATGTCATCAAACTGTGCCACTTCAGAGAGAAGGGAATTATTGACACAGTAGATTATGCACGATCTTTTTAAGTTACAAAATAAAATCGAGGTAATGGTTAAAAATTATATGCCTCTAGATCACAAAGAGATGGGCTTGGGGGCTAATCTCTTTGCCATTCTGATTTACTCTAGTTCAGAGAAAATAATACAGAGTGCCCGATTTAATGAAAGGCTGCAATTCAATCAAGAGGTTCTGCTGAGGTCATATAATATAAATGGTTACAGCACCTCTTGACTGAGTTACAGCCTTGATAATTCAGTACTTTGTTGTTATTTATGAGGGTAACTTTTCAAAGCAATCTGCATATCTCCCGCTAAAACCTGCTTTGAAAATTTTATACCATGATGTCACTGAAAAAGAATTTTTTTTTTCTTTTGGTAAGAAAAGAAAAAAAAAAACCCCACACCAGCAAAACGAGAGGGGAAAGGAATGCATTGTTTTAGAATAGAAAATTAATCACTTGGAAATGGACTGGTTATTGTGAAGCAAATGCAGAAAGAGTATTGAACTTGGGATACATGAGAAGAACTACAGAAACTCCTGCCGAGGCTTTTAATGGAAAATACACCACACCATCTCATTATAAACACAGCTTTGGGAGAGAAGAGTTGTAGCAGTGGAGAAAAAGTGGCATTATGGAAATATGTATTTTTTTGATAATCATAGTTAGTGTAGCTCAGCCTTAATTGAAGTATTGTATGGAATAGCAGGAACACAGCGTAGTAGGGACTCTTGGAATTTGGGTGTTTGGGGTGTTTATGTGAAGAAGGATGTAGTATTGTGTGCTGGTGAAACTAGGATGGTTTAGTGGTCAGGAGAACTGCAGTGAGTCCATTGAAGCCTATCCCTATTGATGTTGAAAAATCCACTCAACGTACACCTCATCTTCTTAATCCCCCAAATATTATCTGTGTTTTACGTTACAATGTGATGTTGTCTTCAAGGACAATGCACTGATGTCTCCCTTAGGTCAGTGTTTCCAGTTTAGTGAATTGTAGGTGTCTGGCTGGAGAATCTACACTCTTCTGTAGAAGAGTGAATGCTTGAGATGCCTCATTAATTTAATGTAGCTAAGAGACTGGTGCGCTTAAAGGATTTTGAAGGGAGAACTACCCAAATGTAATGTAAATAAGATGGAGGAAACTTTTTATTCCTTTATTTTCTCTGAGTTAGAAATGTTCAAAGTAGTAATATCTGCTTTAATATGTTTTAAACTTACAGAAAGTATCGGAAATATATATGGAAACAAGTGTTTCAATTAAACTCAGATCAAGGCTTTGCAGAAGCCTACTTTTTGTGCAGGGTGCTCTGGCAATGCACACCTTTGGTGCTTCTTTTTTTTTTTTTCTCTGGTAAAGGTAAACAGGAGAGGAAAGAAGGATAAAAAGTACAACACACTGCCTACCAAGTAAACCACAAATCGCAGCTGAGCTACGCTTCTTCAACTCTGAATTCTTGGAAAGCAAAATAATTTTCCTCAATTAATTGTTTTAGAATTTAATATCATTCACAAGATTCTCTGAGAATTGAAGAATTTCTGTTGCCAGATTTAGAACCAACTAGTAGATTCCATCTAGATATAGTAGGAATTTGCAGATTTAGAGGTTAAGTTTCATAAAGATCTGGAAAAAGTTTGATTTTGGGATGGCTACATTACCTTTCTCCATTTCATGTCTCTGCCTGAGTTAGAATGAGGTCAAGATACTTTTTTTTTTTTAATAAGAATTATTATTTTGATGAAGAAATATTGTAGTTGATTGAGAAATGCGTATTTCTACCTTTTCTATTTTCCTTAATCCCCTGGCCATATAATAAATTATATCCTGGCTTTTCTGTTACCTGCAAAGCAAAAGCTGATGGTGCCATTTTTAGCATTGTTCCATTTTCCACTACCTTACAAGGATAGGCATAACTTATTCTATATTATGCCCTAGAGTGTGACCTTTACTTTTTTAATTAGGCTGCCTTTTCTGTATTCCTGATTCAGCTTGTGTTGAAATAACTGGAAAGACGCTGTCTTTGATGTACCAGGAATTAGATGGGACCCTCCAGCTCCATCATCTGTTGTAACAGGGCTCAGGAAATACATGAGAAAATGGGAAAGTTTCCCAAAGACACATGATGCTCCGTGAGAGACTTGGAAGGTTAGCCTCCATTTTACACCAAGTGTCTGTTAAGGCGCTTCCATTTCTTTAGCAAGGGAGTGGGGAAGCTGTGCAAGTTGGTGGTGTAGTGCTTAATGGCTATGTTCCCATAACCAGGAGGCTCCGAGTTTAGTTTAGGGGTTAGAACATAGGAGAGAAGGGAAGCCAGCACAGAATAATTCTTTGTTTCTCTTCTGTTCCTCCCCATAACCATTGTGTTTTATGTGGCATTTGGCCATGTCTGTTTGTCATTCATATGGCTTATTCCCCCCTCTGCCCCCCGAGTACACTGGAAAAAGCCGTTGAAGAGGGAAAGGGGACATGGGAGGGCATGATTGTCTGGGTTTTGCCAATTGCAGCTCTTCAGACTTTGCTGAAGGCTTCAGTCATCACTGTGGTTATGTGATACAGAAATTTATTCCATCGGCTTTCAAGGTATAGACTGCTTTCATTTACGCCATAGCATCCCCCCAGGATTAAGTCATTTGTTGCTCTGGCATTCTCTTAAAGACTGGTCACAAAAGAGAACTTCTGAACAATGGGCCTGTTATCCCATTCAGCCTTTTCTGATCTATTAAATTCCTTATTACACCATTCTGCAATTACTCCAGAACCCACCTTCCCAGACCCCCTGTTCTCAAGCAATCTGGGAATTTGCCCTTGTCATTCGCCTCACTCCACAGGAGCCCCACATCCCTCTGTTTCCCCACCCCACTTTTGATACTGACTCTGGGTCCTTTTCTGTGCTTGGCATACTCGCACGTGTTTTGTATGACTCTCCTTTGTACCTGCATACCAGAGAAACATTTAATATATGTTTATTCAAAGACTTCTCTATCTTATTCAGAGAGAGGTAGGTTTGAAAGGAAAGATTTCAGGTCCAGTTTTATCTCAAGGTTGGCAAATAAAAGCTGAATCGCGTGCGGTTCTTTTTCCAAACATCTCTTACTGGATACAAAATAAATCTGTGTGTAAACTGCATACTGCTGAGCACAGTGTCTGCAAAGAGAGGTAGGTACCATACGTGAGAGGTCAGTGTTAGTCACAAAATTAAATCGCAAAAGATATGATTCCGTATAACAGTTTGATAATGTTATTGTTCAGAGTTCATTAACCTATTTTAGATGCGTCAATGTTAAAATTGAGGTACGGTTGATAATGGACTTGGATTGACTTCTTTTTTCACAGCAGCACCAACTGTTCTCTGACCGAAGTAATTTCAGTGCAAACATTAAAATTTAGCTGAGGTTCTTAGGACTTGGAGATAGTTTGAATCGAAGTTCAGTGCCACCCTACAAAGATAAAGACACAAGAAGACAGAGCCAGCAATAGTAAAGCTGCACAGATTTGCTCTTTGGGTCCTGTGATTCTTTCACAGATCTGTTCTTTGGTCCAATATGCTCTTCATTTAGAGATTTGGTCTTTACTTGAAGGAGCTATCACCCCCAAAAAGCACCCACTTTTACTGCAGGAGGATCATTCTTTGGTCTTGCAAGATTGTGTTCCTGAGTATAGGTCCAGCTCCTCATAAGGATTTGTCTCGCTGATTCTCAGATTGTGCATTATGATCCCTCTGTCCCGTTCCTTTACTCAATTATAACCCAGTCAATGTTTGAGATCGCAGTCATAGAGGGAAGTTTGGATTTGGTTTTTCTTTCAATAGGTAGATGTGGTCCTATTGAGAGTTTTGAATATGAGGCCAGAGTCTTAGGAGAGATAGGGCAGTGATTAGAACTTCAGATTCATAAAGACCCGTGTTGTTGACCTAGGTGATTCGCTGCTTTCTGTACCAGTCAGAGCTTTTCACAAGATGCCTTGTTCCTTTTTTAAGCATGGAAGGTAGAAATAATCAAGATGAGAACACAGATATGAAGGTCACTGGTACCAGATTTCTGCGTGATAAAACAAAGCGCAGCTTCTGCGCATTTACAGCAGAAGCCAGATGTCTCTTGCCACAACACCTCAGAAGCAAAGAATGAATAGGATCCTGAACTGCAGATGTTGCAGAGAAGGTGGTCCTTTCTTCATCTGAACTTCTTTGTCCTGCTTCAATTTGCTGATCTTGTGGAACTATGCAGACGAATTCTTTGGAACTGCAAAAAGAACTGGTTTTATTTCTGGGAAAGACCTCATTTCAGTCATCCCCAAGCACTAGAGGCAGGCCTCCTCAAACAGGTAGTTTGAGAAATCTGGGAGGATGAGTAAACCTACTCCTTCCTTGTTTTTCGACGGAACAAATTAGCTCCCAGAGTGACAAGTTTGTTGGACAGAGAGGGAGAAGGCTAACTTTAGGTGGCAGTTGATGAGATTGGTAGCACAGAGGTGAGGGGACTTTCTTGTTTTAGAGTAACTTCCCTTCATCAGAGGAAATGTTGACATTCTCCATATTTCTGGGGTCTGTGTTCTTTTTACGAGCAAGAATGTAGTGCCTCTTGATTGTCGTCATTGTGTAAAGAACTGCTTAGTGAATGACCCTAATCCTTGGGAAGATACTCTGTTCCTGCCTTTCCTTCACCTTACTGGTCTTTGGTGATTCGTGAAGCCATCCTGAATGCAGATGATCTTTCTTGTGGAACTGGACACCTGTTTGCAGAGGAAGTCGTATCATCCTGAGGTGAATGGAGGAAGTCTAAGTTTTCTAAAATAGTCTGAAAAAGTTCTCCTGCATGGTATGAGTAAGACTCCTCTCTGATAAAAAAGAAATAACATTTTGTCCCTTGAGAGTTCTGACAGTGATTCGAAGGCATAGTTTATGCTCAAATTTAAATCCTATTGTCTTTTCTGATAGCAGAAGTTCTTTACCTCCTTTCATGTTTTCCCAGGCTGCTGCAGTTATCTGTTGCATGGCTGGGGAATGGGGCAGCTCGGGTTTTGTGACCATTTTCAATAGTCAGGGAGTGGCTGCAGAGTTGCCCTGACTCTCCTACTCCTCTGGTGCATTGTGTAATAGAAGTATGTTTTGGATTTTGACAAATGAGTCCCCTTTCTTAGCCTTGTTCTTTCCTTGTTCTCAGTATTGTTTTCTTTGTCTCTCTTTTCTTTTCCCCTCTTTGACTTTTCTGCTTTTACTTTCTGACTTTCCTTTCCCCTTGTCTAGAACTATTATGTTAAAGAGCTATGCAAAGTAGACTTCCTGTGATTTCTCTTTACTTGTTTGGGGATTACCTGTCACAACTGTTACATGGCTGAACCACCCATGTATCTTGATGTTACTGCCTAACTCAGGAAGAAAAATGCTCGATCAAAAGGAAACCCAATGTATTTCCTCTCCCTATTTATGCCGAAAATAACAGAGTCCAAAAAATCCGTGAATGGAGACAAGTGAGAACAAACAGAACAAGTTGTCAGGGCAGATGGAATGCTGTACTTCGGTGGAGAAGCCTGTGTGCAAATCTTGGAAGATTATTTTAAGCAAGTCCAAAGATGACATTAGCTTTAATAATTTCTACTTAATTTGACATAATGATTCCATGCAAATATCGTTTACATCACAACTAGCAGTCTGATTTACTGTGAGACTACCTGCACTTCAGAAGCTTTGATTTATAGTGTACATCTTTTTATTATTATTATTATTATTGTTCATATCTTTCTGGCATCTGGCAATCGATGATTGAGATTTTGTTTTCACATATGTTGTGCAAGAGGAGTTCAGGATGTGTAGTTGTTTAGCATCAGGCGTATGTGCTTTAATTCTCACTTCCAGTGGTAAAACAGTCTGTCATCATTTTAAAGAGAATAGAAATCTGAGCCTGCGATGTGTTTTCTTGGTTGTTTCAGGGGGATATCCTTTGCAGTTTTCTATTTTCAGGTTTTTTTAATCCTTTTCATGGTTTTATTAACATCCCAAATGAGCGTTTTATGGTTCTTTGAATGTTATCATTAGGTTCAAATTATAATAGTACACATTTACTCTCGGAAGTACACAGACAATCTGATGACTGTAGCCCTTTCACTCCACGATTATGTCACTTTATAATTTAAATAAATAGGTCTAGATAATCAAAAGATATACATGCTCTTACCATAATTTGGTAACATATGACTCTAAACCAACCTGTTCCATGATATGTCAATACTTTGATGGTTTTTAGCATTCTATGTTCAACTTTCAAGTGTATTTGCGCTTCCAGGTGACTGGCTTGCTGGTGTACTGATTTTGTTTGGACATGGAATTGCCTCATCTGCCTTCATATTTACCTGCTTTGCCAGGACAGTAGCAATACAGGGTTTGCATTTGATGGAGCTTATCTGTTATATACAGTTTATTAATTGAGTAACCTCAACCAGTAAATAAATGTGTACGAATGTGTGTATTCATTATTAGGATCAGAAGACGTTTTGGCACTTTTTTTTTCTCCTAGCAGTAACGGGTCTGAGTGTATCGTTTAAATGGGTGCGGTCACTTTCATTTAAGGGGAAATTAACTTTTCTTCCATCTTCCATTGTTCTCTGAAGAGGATTATAATATGGTCGGTGAGATGCTAAGAAGGGTAAAGAAAAATTACGTTAACCTCAAAAGAAGGAATGTCTTATTGCCTAACCTTGTAATTATCCTGCAAAAACAGGTACTGGGAGGGGGGGAACCTCTTCTTTCTGTCCAACTTCCACCTCCCCTTACTCTCGCTCTCACTCCTGGCAGTGTAACTAATGGTCATATCTGGATCCAGCCCTCCCCACCTCCGCTCCGCTGACATCATAAATTATCCAGATCTAAATGGACAACATTCATTAGCTGTGCACTTTACAGAAAGAGCCAGCTCAGGAGCTAAGCGCTCGCCCATTTTTATTAAAAGTTAAAAAGCTCCTTGCTGTCACGGAAAGGGGAGGTTGGAGGAGGTACAATGGAGGACAGTGCCGCAGAGCTAATAAATAAAAATAATAACTATTACCATTGGTTGAGTGACCCGGGGAGAAGAGCACTACCAAGCCATTTGTTGTTCCCTTTCACTTGTCAACAGCAGTGGCTTAAAAGCCTTCGCCATTGTTCAGGGCCTAATAGCACCTGTTGGGAAGATAGGAAGAAAGCTGTCAAAAAAAAAAAAGAAAAAAAAAAGAGGGTGGGGGAGGAGGGTGGAAACGGATGATCAGTTCAGTAACATGCACTTGGGTGCAGCTGCAGCAGGACATTTTGTGGCTTCCATTGGGAAGCGAGGCTTTTCCCCCCCTCAGCCCGCCAGGTAGCCCGGCGCTCGCTGGGACGGGCGCTGGCGGAGCCCAGAGCGCCCAGGGGTACCAGGCGAGGGGAGCGGAGCTGTGCCTGCCCGTTTCCGAGAGCAGTGAGAGTTAACCAAATAAAAAAACCCAAATGCCAAACCAGGCCTCAACAGCAGAAGTTGCGGCTTTATGACAAGAGTGCTTGTTTCACTTTCTTTTTTCTTGTTTTTNTTAATTGCTCTCTTGTATTGGCAAATAAGGCTCCTGATCCCTCTTTGTCAAGGTCAATGTGACAGGTAAGGTAAGCCGAGAGGGAAGGAGCCCCGGGTACCAACAGCTCCCTTTGCAGCTGATCATCCGGGGGCCAGAGCCACATACTTTTTGGTGGTGGGAAATAATGGCTGTGGCAAGAGCTGAAAGCTAGGCTATTTAGAAAATTGTCTTCTCAGCTTCATCACGAATAGTCCTTGCTTTTGTCATTTTGAGGAAAATTATGAGCACTTCAGGACTCATTTTTTTTCCATTTTTAAAAAAGCGTCTTTTGAGATTTTCAGGTAAAAATGCTATAGCAACTGTATGTGAAGGGTTACATTGTTGCAGTTGAAGTTAGGATTTGAGAAGTGGAGGGGTTGAGCTTCAGAAGGATTTCCTTGAAATTCTAGCCAAACACTGTAGTTCTCAATTTATGTTTTATGGTTATTTAGATTATATACTTTTTGGCTCCCTTGGGGGTTTGTTTTAGTTTTTTTTAAGAAAGCATTTAATTACTTGAAAAGAGACAGGTCAGCACAAAAGATCTTTTCTGTCAAAGGATAAACTGTGGAATCTTCCTAGAACATCTTTAATGATGTGTCAATACCCATAAAACGTTAGTGTATAGTCGTCTCGTTGAATGCTTTTTTTAAGCTCTCTTGCTTATTAAGGATGTGCTGAAGATGTAAAAAATTAGCAGACCAAAAACATTGCCCTCTGTTAATATTAACAAGATATTATGGTCCCTTAATTAGAAACTGGCTCTTTCGGTAGCACTAATACAAAAATGTATTTCAGGGGAATATGTATTTCAGTGGAGTATCTCTGTCCAACTGAGACAGAAAAATAAAACTGAAGTGAAATTTAATGGTATTTAATTCCAGATGTCTCTGTTTTTATGTTGTTACTCTTGAAATAGTCTCTGGAAATATTAAAACATCTTTGTGGTTTCAGAATTTCAGTGAAGCTCAGGCTTGGTATAGTGCCTCCTTCTGTCAACTGACACAGGGTTTTTTGCTGGGTGGACCACTCCTGAGAAAATCAATTCCTTCTTTCATTTAGAGATGCCTGGAATTAAAGAGGCATTAGAAGGTTGAAGAACACAGATTAAGACAAAATTCTCTTTTTTCATGCGTAGGAGAATTTTTTTTTATTTTACTGTTGCCCTTCTTTTCATAAGGTTTCCTACTGGTGTAATTGTAACATCAATGACAAATGAAAAGGTTGCTCTTCAGGTGTTTGAAAGTGAGTTACTCTGTTTCATTTATTACTTTTCTATGTCAGGAAGGTGCAGGGAACGTTTTTAAAATTTAGCTTACTTTTTAAAGTTTGGTAAGGTTAAATAACTTGCTTCCTTCTTGTCTGTTAATTTAATTCGAGTCAAAGAAGACAGTGGTAGTGGGTAGTTGAGACCGTTCTAAAGATTGTGTATGCTGAAAAAGACGTTCCAGCAACAGTTGTGCCAGTGCAGTGCTGCATTTGGCAGAATGCGTTCACGACCGGTTCTTGCGGCCAACTCACTGGCCTGGATCTCCAAAGGCAGTCGGGAGCCTAATTCCTTTCCAGAATGAGATTTATGCTCCTGAACGCCTTTGGGAGTCCAAAGCACTGAGTCCCAACAAATTTCAGTGACAAAAGATATATTGTCCTGTGGATGGCATCCAGTGCCATTCACAGTGCCTCTGTGTGCCCTTCTCTGGGGGACACAGTTTTGCTCTACTGCAGAACGGGAAAGGCAGAGATTGAATCAATTCTCCACTGTAAGGACCAGCCACATCCTACTACATATTCGCAAGGACAAGGATTTAGATGGAGGGTAACTGAGCACTGACTACAAACTACGCTGTTCCAGTGTTGCTTCAGAATAGTTAAGCTGTAGCGGTTTTGGGGGTATCCTGCAAGTAACGCAGCCCCATCTCCGTGCAAATCTGAGGCACCCAGCCAACGGCTCCAGGCTTGATGGGGAAGGCCAGATTCACGGAGGTGTGAGTGGAGCACGCCACTGTCCAGCTGCCCTGGCACACAAATATGAATGCCACCCCCACCACAGTGGAACAGGTGGCAATTATCATATAGCAGCTTGCAATCCTAGATTATTATTGTTTAGAGGGTAATCAACGTGCACTTAGTAGCCTTGATGGGGTCTGCCGTCACTAAGGTATGTAAAGCAATGAAGGATGTGCTCTACAAGGTAGTGCGCTGGACGTAACGGAGATTGGGCTGGAATTCCCTGTTGTTCTGAGGTGAGAGTGGGGATGCAGGCTTGTTCCCTGACTCAGCGCTGTGTTCGTCAAAGAGGTGGTTTTGTCGGGTATGCAGGGCTCAGGGAGGCTTTGTGGACGTTTTATTGATGTATACGTTGTCAGTCCAGAAGAGTGTATGTCAAACAGATGTTTAGAAATACCTGAATTCTTCACGTTCTGAAAGCAGACTCTGTTTAGAAGCTGTATACCAATAAAGGGGATGGAAGCTGAGAAAATCTTGACTGTTGCCTGTGCATCCCCAAAGTGAACGTAGGCTCTGCTACTGGGAGATTGAAAGAGTGGCAGAAGGTATTACATGACAGGCTTGATCTCTTTGCATTGTACGTGTCATATCTAGAGTGTGACACTGCTCCTGGAGTGGGTGATCATTTGTAGAAACAAGACAGCCTGAAAAGTACACAGCTAATGGTGCAACTGCCAGTGCATTCAGGTGATGGAAACTATTAAAATTTCAGACAATAGCCTGACTGTTCCTGAGGGTGTAGTTGAATGAGATGCTGGTTTTGGCCGCAAACCTAGCTTAAGAAGTCCCCGTGCCCTCCCCCTGTCCTGCTTAGCCATGTGTTCCTGTCTTGTGCTGTGGTTTGCTGGCTCCTCGCTTGCATCCTAAGGGATAATTAGTTCAACAACTGGTAGTATAGTGTATCTGAAAACTGCTTGAACCTTTTCTTCCTAATAAACGTCCTTGTGTTTTTAGGTAACTTTCTTGTAAGATTGGCAGTATGCATTGGTGAGCAGTTGTAAAAATAACTGCTTGTATATTTGTGGATAGAGTAAAATCATGGTTTTAGTGGCATTCATAGATTACTGATTTTGATTTTTAAATCTTGAATAATGTATTTATTGTGCTATGGAACTTTTTTGGCTATGTGAATTATTATTTTTTTAGCACAAGAAGCAGTACTCTTGTGCCAAAAATCACAATAAAAATGTCTTATCATTCATGCAGCGTATACTTCATTAACGCAGCATGATGGGTATTGCAAAAGAGAGCCAGCAACTTGAAAACAACTGTTGTACTATTAAGCATACACAAAATTATGCAAGTATGTGCAACATGAATACTGTGGTAACCTGATGACAGTGTGCACCACAGGTAAAACTATGGTCACCTGTGGACACAGACGCTGATTTTGTCCTCTGAAATAAAATGCTATGGGAGCTAGCATGTGGCTGGGGTGGGACTGGAGATTCCAAGATCAGGAAGGCTGGTTATCCCTGCCAGGGAAGGGACCTTTTTAGTAGGTTTGGAAGCCACCCATGGACATACGTAGCCCAGCTGTTTTCTGCACAGTGGTTGTGATGGAGTGGCGTAGTAAGAGCCATGCTGTGATGTGCTGGCCAGAGCACCATAGCTTCCTAATATCTCATCAAAACTTGACTACTTTGTTCGGCTCTGTGAGATGTGTCCAAAGAGCAAAAAAAAACATTTTGTGTATAAAAAAAAACCCCAAACAAAGAACAGAACAAACAAAGAACCCAACAACATGCTATTTTCTGCCCAGTCGGAGAAGCCCCAGGTAGTATTTCACTTAGCACCGCATTTTTGCTTATGACACCTGAGCAACTCTTGTCCTACATTTGAACAGTATTTACATTTATAGAGGTGTTCCCTACTGTCTTCTCCAAAAGTTTAAAATGCTTTTAGACTGGTGAAAAATTGCAGTACTTCCTGGAAGGCAAGAGAAAAATGTATGTTGTGTGGTCTTTGATTTCCAAATTTAAATACATTCTGTGTTGTGCCTGCTCGTGATTCATAGTGTCTTGCCTAGCTGCAAGTAGTTCCCTAAAAGCATGATTCTGTTGATGGAGAACCATATGTGTATGCAGATGCTGTATGTCTATCTAACCTGCTGATACCAACCATGTCTTCATAATACTTGCTTTGTTTTCTTCGCTATGAAAGTTGTTTCTGATTTTGTATAGGTAAGACCTTCGTAATAAAAAATGGGTGAATAAAAAGAGAAATTTCTTGTGTCTTTATATGTGCTTGTCTGCTCTTTTAAAGGAAGAGTGGAAATCTGCCTTTCATCTTGTTTCCTGATTTAAACCATAAAGGGTTAGTTGTGGTGCGTGAGCACAGAACAGAGCGCCAGTGGGCTGGCGTGTCGATAGGTGAGGCTTGTAGAAACGGTGAGTGGAGCTGTGGCCAACAGGTGTAATGTATTTATGACCGTAGCAGAAGAAAAGGGTGAATAATGGATGGAGGGTATTTGCCAGCTCTTTCATAATATAAAGGAAGGTGCTTGCCAGAAGTGGAAGGTATATCAGCCAATGCTAAAGTTTATTCATGATCATTTGTGCCGACCAAATACTCCTTCCTCTAGGAATGACATGTGTTGGCAGGAAATGTCTGGTGGTCTGGCTGGGTATCGAGCAACTCCTGGCTTCTCTCCACTCTGCTATACTTCATGTCATCATCTTTGCTGAGGCCAAACGTCTTTCTTTTACTTTGTTCTAAGGAGTCTTTCTCTTTCATCCCAGGACAAGGGCTGTTCACAGTAGTTACAGAGGAGGGAGCGCTTTGGGTATCTCCCTGGGAGAGCACCCGTGCTCAGACACCCAGACACCGTGCGAGCAGGAGGCTCCAGGAGTCATATTGTTCCTCTCGCTTGTGGTGGAGTTACGTCGGCCTCCTTCCCTTTTATCGTAGTTGTCTCTTCCTTATAATGTCAGAACTTTGCTCTCCCCTTTACTCTTCAAACATGGCTCTTCTGGAAGTGCCTCATGTGGAGAGACCCCGTCCCGTACCTTGTTACGGCATGATGGAATTACATTTCTTTCTCTGGAAGCAGGCAGCTGCGTGAGACTGAAGTTTGCTTTTAGTAAATAATCAGCAGGAGCAGAAAGAGGTAATAAGAAGAGATTTGGCAGTGAAGACCATTCTGAGCCTTTATAAGTGAATTTCCAGGACTGTGACCCTGAAGCACGGATTGAAAAGAGCTACCGGAGAGGTTAGGCCTGAAGGGAACGCTGCGCTGTGGGACTGTGTTTTTGGAAAGCTGCCGAGGCAGGTTCAGGTACACAGGCATCTGCGCTGCCACTGAATTGAGAGTAGGATTAGGTCACTCCCAAAGGGGAGTTACAGTGCCTGAAAAAAAACATAACGCAACTTCTGGAAGTAGACTATATTAAATAGAAGTCTACCAGACAGTGCTAAAAATGGTGCCTCTTACTACGGCTTTGTATCCTCGGCAGCTTCCTGGAAACAAACCGCTCCTCTCTCAGTGTGAAAACTTTAAGTCTTTTAAGTAAAGAAGTCAGTGAAGCTGTATTTATACATCAAATGCAGAAGTAGAGGGGCAGTGGCGTGCTTGTTAGCATACAAGAAGTTAGATTAAAAAGCGATTTTATGTTAATTTGCTTAGCCGCTTCGCTTTCCGGTACTGTCAGAGCTATTCAGCATCTCTGTATGTGTGCCCAAGACGTATGGATGCACACGTGCTTCCATATGTGCACATCAGGGCAGTTAACGTGGGACTGTTACACCACCGAGCAAGTGGTTTGATCCCATGCGCCGCAGGCCTGCGTGAGAATTACTGGCTGCTGGCATCGGACTCCGGGTCTCATTGTTGCGGGTGAGGGAGTCAGCCTCCGTGGTGCTTGGCACGGGAGGGATGGAAGGAGGGAGAACGGCGGGGCCGGGGGGCGCCGAGGAGCCAGTGTGCTGCTGCCACAACGGCTGGCACTGTCGGAAGGCTGTTCACCAGTGGGTATTGCCATACGCAGTGAGGCGAAGAAGCATATGCAAGCAACAGAGGCAAGGGTGAAACAAGAAAAACAAATTGCGCCGTAAATACCTCTAGAAAGAGCTAATGACTGATAAATGTGCTGAATAGAGGCAGCAGAAATCATTTTTGTGGACTAATTTGTATCTCTATTAATTCAGTCTCCTCTTCGCCAACATTTACTTAATGATTCCTATTGTTCTTTCCCTCTCGGTCTTTCTCTTTGGTGCCCTACCTGTAATCCTCTTCTATAACAACACTTAACACTCTTCAGAGTGTTTCTGGAAGGAAACTTTCCCAAACATTAATGAATGTTTTCCCAAACAACCCCTGAACAACTCTTCTGTAGATGTATTCATACTGTGCTGTGGATAGACTTGGAATTGTTTTGCTTTGTTCCATAGGACCTACGCTGCAAATAGGTAAC